>VZSG01000220.1:1006091-1065828 GCA_013398315.1 Nothoprocta pentlandii | reverse complement strand
TGTCGGTGTCGGTGTCGGTGTGAGGAGCGCGCGTGTTTGGGCCGCGGTGCCTCCTGCGAGCCCGCGGCTCGGAACGGCCCCTGCCTCCTGCCTGCTGCCTCCTGCCGCCCCCCCGAGCTGCCCCGCGGCTGCCCGTGGTTTTAGGCACGCGGAATTAAAGTCAAATCCTTGGCTGTGTTATCCAGCCCATACCGTTGCAGACAAAGGGGGTTGTGGTCCCAGCACCCTTGAAAACGACTGTTTTTCTGTCGGTGGAAACACTCTCTCCTTCTTCATGACCACGTTACCATGTTTGCCCTGGCCTTCCCCACCTCCTGGCTGCCTCATTAAGTGGCATCTGAAGGCCCTTGCTCCCCACATGGCCCTCGGCATCGGAGGGGTCCCGCTCTTTGTTGTGGCCAAGGGGGGAAGGTGCTGCTCTGTTTAGGCCTGCTCTCCTCAGGCCTCCTCTTTACGCTCTTCATGCGCCGTATGGCATGGCCCTGCTCCCTTTCTTGTGCTGTCTCCACTAGTTATTTTTCTGCCAGTTAGGTGGGCTGAACTGGATCCCAGAGGGATCTGATAAGCTTGACAGCTGGTGTGAAAGCTGGGCTGTGTAACCCAAGATGAGGAAAGGTGGCCTTTCCCCACCTGGGATGTGGAAATGTGGCCTTTCCCTACCTAACTGGGTTTTCATGTCTTGTACAGACTGCAGCTTGCACTCTTGTGCAGTTTTCTTGAGGTTTTCAGGAGATCTTTTGGATGTTTCTTAAGAGGAAACTGCATCTCTATTTGTTAAAGATTTGGGTTTTGGTTCTAACATGCTATTTTGTGCTCAGCTGTTCAGTTTGAGTGCGGCTTTGATCCTGGTAATGGTTCTTCCCGAACAAAAGCTTTCCCAATGTTTGTATTGCATTACAGGATCTAACTTCTCTAATTACTCTTCTTTTGTTTGTGGTGGCAGCTTTTCATCTTCCAGTCACCTTCAGAAGTATCAAGTTGGATCTATAAACTGCTGCATATAATTGTCAAACACTCTACTCTTTTTTTTATGAACGTGTCACATTCACCTGCTGTGTCTTAGGGTGTGATCTCTCAACACAATGTCTTTCCAGGCTTTTGTACAGCCCCTAATAGAATGAAGCTCTAATATTCATGTGTAATTTTCTGTGTTGTTAGTGTACATGGTTCTATTATAGTGTCTTTCTTCACTTTTTTAATTACTTTTGAAAAGGTACTCTCCTTTTTCCTCCTTCCAACTGATAGATTTGAATTTATTTTATGTAAATATCACTTGCCTATCATACTTCTGTGACTTATGGGCAGTAGAGAGGACGTTTATGGAATGTCGTATCTTTTTCTTTTGCTGTCTCTTAAAGTCTTAGTTCCCCTTGACCTCCAAAGTCTAAAGTTCTCCTTGACCAAGTTCTGCTGTCTGTAATCCATCACTAGCCTTCATTCAGACTCCAGTTCTGCTTTCCAGGGAAACATATTTGTTCTTCCTTCCCTAGGCTTCCAGATGTTCCTGCTCTGTAGATTGTCTTCTGTCACCTCTGGTGCTGCTGTGATCCACAGTTACTGGTCACGCCTGGTGGAATCGCCCATAGTGACTCCCGTGTTGGGGCCAGGGTGCTCTGGCATTTGCCATGTGCTCTGGATAGAAACACTGTATTGTACTTTCTGAAATACAATACATCAAAGCAACCTTTAAAATACATACATACATATATACATACATACATATATATCCTTGAGATTGATTCTGAATTCTCCTCTTTGCTTACGTTCCTTTATATATTAAACCTCTTCTTCAGTATTATACTAGTAGCTCTCTTTTGAAGGCTTGGCAACCAAAGGGCCTTTTTCTAGCTGTAGATGGGTAACCAGAAATTTTGATCAAGTTTCCTCAATTGTTTCTTTGTTTAAACCATTGATGAAAAGTAATTTCAGTGTAAAAAGTTATGTCAGAGTGTAACCAGGCTGAGTATTTAGACATCTCTGGAAAAATCAAATGCACCTCTAGTCTTAAGGAAATACCATATTTTTTAACATCTGCACATCCCTAGAAGGTGTTTGCACTGGGGACATCCAAGTATTTTTTTATTCCTTTTTTCTGTGTTTCCTGTAAAAGAATAAGCTCTTTTTTTCCTACATATTAGAGACTTGATAATATAGAAATAGAATCTCTTGTTTGGATCTTTGGTAGGTCCAGAAATTTTCCATGTCCACTACACTTAACTATTTAAATATATATTCTTCTCTTCATAGTATGATGACAAGTTTAAACTTCTGTAGGGGTTAGATACTTTGGCCCATCTCTATTCCGTTTCTTTCATGTACAGTCAGTAGTAAAGCAGCTTTGTATTTTGCAAGTTGCTGGATACAAATGCTAACTGCTCCATCTTTTCTGCAGGTGCTCTTCTTTGGATTTGGATGGCTATTCTTCATGCGCCAACTCTTCAAGGATTATGAGGTGAGAAGGGGCCTTGCACCACAATTTCTTATCTTAAAGATTACTCTAATTATTGCAGTATTTTAAAAATGCTTCTGGACGTTTTATTTTTTTTAAGCTCTGTTAACTGTTTCTCTTTGTCTTTATAGTTTTCTTTTTCATTTCCTCTTGTGTTTACACTTAAAAGACTACTAGATACCTGGGAGAATTGTTTTCTGGGGCTGTGGTGAAAGTTGCTCTGTTGACTACTGTTAAATAAAAATCAGGTGGAGAAGGAGAGGGATAATAGGATATTGTGATTTCTTTTTGCTTGAATAAACTTGCCTTATATATCTCTAAAATCTCTGAGACAAAATAATGGTTATGTTTAAACTCAGAGAAGTGTGTTTATTCTGGCTGAATTGTTTGTGGGAATCAGATGGGATAGAAGTGCCCTGTTCCCTTACATCAAAAGGAGTGTAAAGGAAGGTAGTCTAGGCCAGAGATAACTTAAGTGGAAACCGAATTTGGTTTTCTTTGATGTTCCATTTTTGACCATGTTTCTGATTCTGCAGCAAGGATTGCAGAGCTGTGTTAGCAGCAGGTCCTTGTTAGCCGGGTTGCTGTCCTGTGCTGCATGCTTGACAGGCCTTCTGTGTGAGGCTGTGTTAAAGGTGATGATAGCTGCAGTCAGCGGCATGCTGAGCAACTTAGGAGTTTGCCTTCAGGTTTCGAACGGTCTCTTGGTTTATTCCCATTTTGTGGCTTTAAGCAAGAGACCCAACTGTTTGCTGCTCTACCTAGTGGTTTGTGGTCTTTAGCTGGGGCTTATCTGGGCACTGTTCTTTGAACAGAAGTGACCAATGTCTCTGGCTTGTTTACTCCCCTGCAGGTGCGGCAGTATGTTGTGCAGGTGATCTTCTCCGTGACTTTTGCCTTCTCTTGTACCATGTTTGAACTCATAATCTTTGAGATTTTGGGAGTGCTGAATAGCAGGTGAGTGTGCGAGCTCAGCAGAGGACGAACCTGCCGCGTGTTCTGCAGCAGCTTCAGCCCAACCTCCAAAAGAAGAGAGGTTAATCGCTGGGCGTGGAAATTGTGTGGGGAGAATCATCAGTGTCTCAGTGGTGACACCGGAGCAGCAGGTTTCGTTTATGGAACAAAACATGAGACTGGAAGCCAGAAGCTTCTGATTTTCCATACAGTTACTGTTAATGTGGCCCAGGGCCTTAGGCCGAGGCTTTAGCCTTTGACTTTCCCCATTTATGAAATGAAAAGATGGTTTCTCTTATGGGAGTTTTGTTAAGCTTTTGATCATGCTGAAGAGCACTTTTAGGATGTTAAGGACTACAAGCACTAGTTTTTCTGTAGTGGTCAAAGCAGAGAATAAGATGTGAAGGTAATTGTGCAGTAAAAACTGTACTGCTATAATAATACAGCATTTGTGAATCAAAGGCACATTCTCTCTTGACGTGGGGTGAGGGTTTTTATATAAAGAGGATGTTAAAAACTGTCTACTTCAGAAATCAGTAGGAAAGAGAAGATAGAACAGAAACATGCAGAGGTTGGCTGGATTTCCTATTTATCTTCTCTCGTCATACTGGAATAAGAGAGCAGCCAAAGGAATTGAAAGAGAAGAAGTTAAAAACTGATAAAAGGTAATGTTAGTTCAGACAGTGTGTTACTAACCTGTAGAGCTTGCAGCCAGAGAGATCGCTGAGGAGAATGTCTTTGTACTTTTTACTACAGGGCAGGACATCAATAGTGTCTATCTCTAACTGACCTAGGGAGAAGTGATAGGGATCCTCAGAAGTTTGTGGGTTTTTTTGGTTTATTTTTTTTTGTTGTTTTTTTTTTCCAAGGTGTAAACAGGATATGTATTGGGGTTGTGGATGGAACTTTTATTTTTTTTTTTTTTAAATTAACAAGCCAGCTTAACATTAAAGCCATCTGAAAAAATGAATTCAACCCAGATGTTAAGCTTTGAATTTGGTCAGTCTGTTTTGATCAGAGGAGTGTTGACTAATATTTCAAAATTTTGGAATGTTTTGATGCATATGCTTTCATATATATGGATATTTAAACTCTTGTTATGTAATGCAAGAGTATACACTTGATATAATTCACTTGGAAATAAAACATGTTGAGTTGGGAGTGCTTAAATTCTTTTTGTCTTTTTGATTTGAATTGAATTCTTCTGACTCAGCAACTAAATTCCAAATAAATTATTGTTGATCACTGATTTTGATTTACTGTTCATCTAGCAGAACAGTACATCATGTGTCATGTATTAGAGCCAACTTTAATGACTAGAAAATAGAGCGTTTTATAAAATAGTCTGCTATGGCTTTTTCTGGGTAGTCAACACATTCTTGAGCTCTATCATATTTAAAAACAAAACAAAAATCCCTAATATTTTGTATGCTGTGAGACCAGTGTTATCAAATGTGTGATGTAATTGGAAGTGTTGCACTAAGATGTGATTACCTTGAAGAGAAATTTGTTGAATTTTCATTGTATGTTGAGTAGTATTTTTACTTTGTTTTAGCTCTCGATATTTTCACTGGAAGCTCAATCTTTTTGTTATTTTGCTCATCCTGGTCTTCATGGTACCTTTCTACATTGGCTACTTTGTTGTGAGCAACATCAGATTATGTGAGTACTTACTTTATTCAGGGGGCTGCTAACTTTATGCATAAAAGGGAAAAGGAACTTTTTTAAGGGATGTTTTTCATCATTTCTGTATCTACCACCTATCCTATTTATCTCTGATTTGTTCTGACTACACAACTCCTAAAACTTAATGCTTTCACTCTTACTTGAGCAGTTAGGAAATACTCTACCTGATATTAATAGATGTTACTTTTCTTGGTTTTGAGAAATATGGATGCTTTTGAGTAATGTTATTGGAACTGGGTCCTTGGATTCTTAAGCTTGCAGGCAAACCTTGGAGCCCTTGGCCAAGGGACAGAAGAGACAGTCAGAGAAGCTCGGTAAACTGCCCGTGCTGTTTTGCTGATTGCTGTCTGAATAAGGCCTCTTCTGTGTGCTAATGTTCACTTACCTTTGAGTTACTGATGCTCCTCTCTCCTTTATATAAAGAGATGTTGAGATAGAGCATACTAAATGTTTAGTTTTGACAAGATGAAATTTCCCCGTCATGTTCAGGGTGGCACAAGAAAGGTGCAAGAGAGCAACTCCCTCTTCATAGTGCAGCCCTGTGTACTGTCTTGGGGAGAAGCCCTTGCGTATCTCAAGGTTGGGTAACTCTGCATTATACCTTAATCAAAGGTGATGTCAATCAAACAGTGAGTTCTGTAAGAAGTGAGCTCTGTCAGGTGGCATCTGTTTTGATCCCCTGCACTCACAGCAGCCTTGGGGAAAATGTGGTGGTTTTTTGACCTTGAAGGGAACTCTGAAGGAAGGACTTCTTTAAAATACTTTTCTTCTCTCCATCAGTGCACAGACAGAAACTGCTTTTTGCTTGTGTCCTGTGGCTGACATTCATGTATTTCTTCTGGAAATTGGGGGATCCATTTCCTATACTCAGCCCAAAACATGGTGAGTTTCATTCCCTCCCAAAAGTAGATTGTATTATCTTGCTGTTACCTTTGTACTGTTTTCCTAACCCTGCAGTTGAGCTTGTGGAAAGCAGCTGTTTGTTTGCAACTGGGTCTGCTGTGAAAATCTGGAAACCAAAGTGGTCAGGCAGACAGAAATGGCTGGATATCCCCAAATTACTTGGGTTAGTTTTCTTCCCATACCACAGGAAAACTTTAAGGAAGTCAGTGAACTTAGGGTATGAGAGCACAACATATTTCTTGTGGAGATTAAGGGTGGTCGTGAAAATGTATGATATTTTGTGATTAAAGTTGTTCACCATTTTTACTCACTACACGTTACTTCTTGAAGACTGTAGCAGACTTGCATAAGAAGAAATTGTTATCGATTTCTGTCTATCATATTCTTACAATTTTGGTTGCAAAAGAAGATATCAGCTAACTGTAGATTTTTGTCCCGCTGAGAAAACATGCCAGGGGAGAAAACACAAGAGGCAACCATGTGCCTGACAGTGCTTGTTAACTTGGGTTAGTTTCAGACACTTCCAGAGTCTGGAAGCAATACAGCTGTGTGGCATGAGAATGTAGTTAAATTACTGCTGGACTCAAGCCATTCATGAACAAAATTAGCTTAGGTATCTCTGCATTGCCCTCTTGGACACTGGAGTGTTTATAAGGAAAGGATACTCATATGGACCTGGATTAGTTTGGATCCAGCAGAGATTGGTAGCATGTGCGTAACTGCACTGAGTACTTTGGGACTCGATATGTTTTATAATACTGTAGAATTGAACTATGTGTCACCTGTGTTTCCTGTGTAACTTATGTTGCCCTTATCTGATGTACTGCAGAATTGTGTCTTGTTCTCAGCTGGGGAAATTCACTTTTCCAATTCAGTTTTTACTCAGATTGTTGAAAATATCTGTGTTGGCAACTGACTGAATATCTCTGAGAATCTGCTTTGAGGGTGCTGTGGGGTGGCACTGTGCTGCAGCTGGGAAGTGCACGCGCCAGGTCAAGGCTCCACTGACTGCAATGTGTTAGCAGGGCTTTGTGCACCTGAGCTTGAGAGCCCTTAGTGGGAGAAGGGAATCAGATACTACTCAGATAGTTACTAGTTGCCAAGTAAAACCCCTACCCTTCATCTGAGCTTATAAAACATTCATTTCTTGTGCCTGACTACGAGTGTAGGGATGTTGTGAGTGTTATTGGGGAGCATTGCTTTAAACAGTGGAATGAAGTGTCATTTTGAAGGCACCTCTGTTTTAACTGCTGCTCTCTGGCCGTATTGGGGGCAAAAGGCCAGTATATTGTAGCACATTCTGTAGCTGGTGCAAATCTCTCTGCAGCTGCACATGACTGGGTGTCTCAGCCTCCCTTTGTGAAGCCCTTTTGCCTTGTTTTCATCATTTATTCCCCTCCTCTGAAGCATGAAATGCAGCTTGGCGCTTGGCCATCTCAACTTTGCAGTCACTTAAGCTACAAATGTGCTGCGTGTGGCAGCTGCTCCATAACTAGCTCCCTAAAATATGAGAGGTGTTCCATAGCATATGGCACTGCACCCTGAGAAGATGGGCTGCTTAAATGGCTGGGAGGAGTGAGGAGTATGTGTGACCTCAGTCCTTGGAACTGGTGACGGTGTAGGCTTGGTGTTTGGGCAACCATTATGTGAATATATGTTTTTATAGTTCACTCGATGCTTTCGTGTAGTATCCCAAAAGCCTGTGTTCATCTCCAAATGAATTGAACATCTGGGAGCAGCAAAAACTTCCCTTGCCGTTATAACACTGTTGTCCTGTGAGCATTGGTTGAATCTGGTCTGGAGGGGTCACTCCCAATTGTCAGCGGCACTGAGCTTCCCATCTAAGGCCCAGAAAGCTTTGGGCCAGTTTGCCAGGAGTAACTTGCTGGGTAACAAACAAGTTTCTGATCATTGCAGAAGTGGCTTTATGAAAGATAACCTAGTATAGTAGGTTGGTAACTGATAGGCGGTCCATATGCCTTCCTCAGCAAAGTCCAATCACTAATCTTAGAAGTGGAAGGCAAGTGCTAACCTCCTCCAAATTTCTCTTCAACTTATCTTGAATTTCCCATCCCTGTTTTGAAGCCTGCTGGCATGCGTTCTGTGGGAGGCATTTCCCACAGAAAATGGGGAATACCTCTTTCTTTTTGTAGCCCTTGCCAGTACTGACTTCTAATTGCTTGTAGCCACTGGAGTGGGAAGGCGCTCACCTTCCTTAGCACCTGCATGAGGTTGTTGCTCTGTGAAGGCACCAGAGTGTGGAGCTGACCAAAGAGAGCAACTGGCTACTGACACTGTGTTTTTCCTCTTAGGAATCCTGTCTATAGAACAGCTCATCAGCCGCGTGGGAGTGATCGGGGTGACACTCATGGCTTTGCTATCAGGATTTGGCGCTGTCAACTGCCCTTATACTTATATGTCTTACTTTCTTAGGTAAGTGCAGCCTCATGAAATATTTTGTCCACCTTTCTGCTAGCTTTTAATCTACTTCTTCAGTTGCTTTGATGATGAATTTCTTTTCCCCATGCTCCCAGTGTGCAGACTCTTGCGGTAGGTCTGCCTACATGCTAAAGTTACTTAATTGTGGACAAGTGTCCTTCTCATATATGCACCTCTTTTCCTCTTTGTTTAATGGGCATTTGCCGTTTTCCCCTGAAACGGGATAGCAGCCCTAACAGGGTATCTTCACTTTGCAGGAATGTGACGGATGCCGATATTCTGGCTTTGGAGCGCCGCCTCCTTCAAACTATGGACATGATTGTTAGCAAGAAAAAGAGGTAAGAAGGCGGTAGTAGCATGAAATGATTTATTTTTAGGCCTGGAGTCAGTAGGGTTTAAAGTGGTCTGGGAGTTATCAAGACTTTTAGCTGTGAGGCCAACGTATTCTAGTGAAGCAGGTAGCTGAACTGGGTTAGAGCTGTGACCTTTTTTTGGACAGTTTTTCATGATCTGGTACACAACTTCCCCCCGCCCCAGCTGTGCCCTAAGTGGCACCCAGTACTGCAGTGGCACTGGTTAGGCTTCCAAGACGTGGAGTCAGCTTGACTGACTTGTCAGTAAAATGAATCCCATTCTCTCCAAATGAATATTCCTTCCTTAAACTACCGGTTACCCCTCTCACTGGCTGTGTCAGTACAGCAGCTGGTTCATACGTAATAAACTCTCTTGTACTCTGTGAATCTTTTGTTTCCTGGTCAAAATGAAGCAGGACAGTGAGCTGGCATGGAAACACTTCCATCCTTGCTCATTGCAAGTTTTATATTAGTTAAGTTTTGCAGGAATTGGAAAACATTCCTAATGTGAATGTAGTGCAGTGCACATCCATTGCCATGAAAGCTTTGCAGTTTTTGGTTTAGTTTATCCCATGTACCCTAAGCAAAAAAACTACACTTGGGAAGAGTGTTACTGCATTTACATTGAAAGGATTTTTGTGTTATGTTGCAAATTACATATTTCACACCAGTTGTACTGAATAAGTGCAGTTGCAATAGTTGCTTCAAAGGTTTGTCTGTCTGACACTGAATTCTCACAGTAAAGTCCAGAATGTTATTTTGTCACAGTGATGTTTTAATAGGAGCTTTTAATATGTTACAAGAGAGCCTTTAGGTAGCCTAAGCTTGCTGAATAAGTCTTCAGGTTCTATATCTGTTATCAGTGCTAGCAAATGAACTACTTGCCATTATAGCAAATCTTTTTTTTCTTCTGCTTTGAAACATGAGTGTGTGAAGTGATCATCAAATGTTAATTCATTATTTGTGGTGAGGCATAAGTTGATAAATAGTGAGAGCATTTATTTAAGCAGGGAGGTTTGATATAATATCATCAACATGCAGAAATATTGGCTTTGGAATTGTGACGTTATTTTGTTTTGCTGCTTCTGGTTGCGCAGGTTTTGGACACTGTCTCTGGAGGATCTTACTAGGATAGAAGCAAGAGTCTTTGGGGCTCACACCTGGGACATATGTAGTATCAGAAAATGTGCAAGAAGTAGTAGAAGCTCAAATTTTGAGGATTTTTTTCTCTTTTTGCTCTGATAAGGAGCAATGGCTTGCTTAGTTGGACTATTTGCTCATATAGGGCAGAGCTTAAGAAGTTAGCTTTGTATCAGTCCAGATGCAATGCAAATTATCTGACAGGACAAGTGGGAGCACCAGTATTTTATTGTGCAGGGTAAACACTAAGGTTCTATAAATTGTCAGCTTCTAGTTGGCCACCTTTTCAGTACTGCTAATGATGACTCAAAGCACATGAGGATTGGAAGGTAATAGAGTGTAAACCTTTTTATTTCTTTGCTGATCTTGATGTTTTTCTCATAGAAACCTTTGTTCATGCTGATTTATTGTCAGTAAGAGATAGTGGTTGAAAATTGTTTTCCCTGATACCTTCTGCACATGAGTTAGCTGTGATATGTGCTCTACTTTCTGAATTCACTTAAGGCCTTATGAAAATTCGCCTTTAAGGTTGGCAGGTTCTTTATACTCACCTTTGCCGACACTGGACGACTAAGGCTCAAGTTTGAAAGCTCTGTATTCTGTGACACCACTGCTTTATTTTGTTTTTTATATAAATAGGGTCATCTCAGCTCATGTGAGAGAGAGATGCACAAGCAAAGTATGTAGTTTTGCTTTTGGATCCCTTCTGTGAGGTCCTCAGAGTTCCTAGCTACATGTGAGTGTAGATATCCCCATCACTTCTTAGGAGAAAAGGTTTGCCTTGGTATCCTAGACTACATATAACCTTGCACTTCACCTTGACATAGCTGCATTTTACTGCAGTGCTGTGGATCGCTTGGGATGGAGTGTGTAAATCAGGTAGTGTGAAGGAAGCAAGGGCAAAAATGCAGTTCTTGGGGTTTTTTTTGGCAGCTATCAGGAAGAATTAAATCACTTTAAGAAGCCTGCTGTTCCTAATCTGTGGGCGTGTGTGCTCTAACGTGTGCTGTGTGGGCTGCCTCAAGGGTGCTTCTCTTGCTATCTTAATTATTATTGCGCTGCTTATCAACAAACTTGAGGAGGGTGGAGTGCCAAATGTATCAGTGTTGGCTGCAGCCACAAGAAAAGGCTCTGAACAGAGGCAAATTGTGGCTTGCCTTGACAGTCCCTGGCTGCTTTTCTGCTGAGGAGCCTGGTTTGCAGATTGCAGCGGGGAGGAGCACGAGGAAGCGAGGCCTGGAGCTCGTGGGGATGAGAGCAGGGGGGACAGCGCTGCTGCCGCTGCTCTGCAGCGAGTGCTGGGGCTCGTGTTGGTGTCGCCTGACGCCCCTGGGGCCTCTGTCCTCTAACAGCTTGGTTAGAGCCCCCTGTGAGGGCTGGGCACGAGGCACGGTGCCGGGCGCAGGCAGCGGGTCAGGCGGCTGTGCAGCCACAAAGAGGTGTTCGAGGGGGCGAGGGGCATGAGGAGCCTCCTGAGCTGGGACAGCCAAGCCTCGTGTTGGAGCGAAGGCGAGTGACTCACGAGATGCTCGGGAAGCTGTGTGAATATTTGTTTTCAATTGCATTTAACACCCTTTAAAGGATTCTGGACGGGCCGTTTAGGAAGGATCTGGCTGAAGTGTCTGGTAGCTTGCTTGGCTAGGTCTGGGCTGTGCGCCAGGGCTGGTCGGGACAATGTTGTGAAGCGAGATTAGTGCCTGGAAAAAAAAGCAGGGGGGAGCAGGGTGTCTGTCTGTAATGTAGTTAGTTTAACAGTGTCTTTTAAGGAAGGGGGCTTATTTGATAGTAAAATAAATATTTTATTCATTTAAAAAAAAATGGTTTTTCTGTTCTTTCAGGATAGCAGTGGCCCACAGAACGATGTTCCAAAGAGGAGAAGTGCACAACAAACCCACTGGCTTCTGGGGAATGATAAAAAGTGTGACAGCCTCCGCTGCAGGCAGTGAAAGTATCCTTCATCTGCAGGCTGGCACCACCTTGGGAGGTGGCCCCAGCCTGCTCTGGGCTGAATGGACGAGCGTTAGGGAGGCCGTTAGGAGACACCTCCGTTTGAGCAGCCTGAGCAGCGGGTTGCAGTGCCTCAGAGGCAGTCAGCCTTCCAGCACACTGCTGCTGTCTGCGCCCTTGCCTGGGGGCTGGACACAGAGCTCCCGGAGACTCCCAAGGATTGTTTGCCACGGCCCTTCCCTGTGCTTTCGCATGGCCGTAGTGGAAGAGGACAGCAGGTTGCAGGAGAGATGTGCTGTAAGGAAACACCTGGTGTGTTGTAATGAAGTGGACTATCCCTTCATGTGATTGAAGGGGGAGAGTTTCCTATTCTGATGTAGCCTGTAGTCGTGTGACTGGCCTGCACGTTTTGGTGCAAACGTGAAATATACCTTTCCAGGAGGAGCAGGCTGTGGGATACTTAAGCAAGACAGCAGCATTGGCTGAGTTGTGGGAACAATTTCCCTGGCTACCTATTACTTTTTGGCCATGTTGGGAAGCCTTAAGAAGGGAAGGAGCTTGTAGACCAGCTAAATTATTCCCATGTTGGAGCTTGACTCCTTGTCTTACAGCTCAAAAAAGTGCATACGAACAGTGAACAGACCTTGTTCTGCCCGTGTGAATGGGGTGGAAGGAATCTGTGATTCTGTGATAGAAGAAAGTCTATATTTGTGTATGTTACTGTTCCCTATCTACAGCTGCTGCCAGGCCACCTAAATTGTGCAGCTTGAGTATTTAAGGCTGAGGGCTCTTCCCCTCCTTCTTTCTCACTAGCCATTAAATCCCAAATTTGGTTATTTGTCTAGGTTCTTCATAACAATCAGTGCTCTCTTGGAGTAGTTACTGGCAGCTTAAGTTGTGAAGATGGTGTGAGAGCGACACGTGATGCATACCAGCAACGAGGGGCCCTGATAAAAGCAGAGCAGTTACTCTTGGAGGGCTGGGGTTGCATTCTGCAATGTGTTCCTCGGCCAGAGGAATAAGGAGCTTGATGAGTGACACTGTGTAAAGACTGTGTTGCCTGTGTTCTTAAAATAGAGTACTGTGGAATATGCATGTGCTCAAGATTTCTTTGTATAAGTGAAAAGCGCCAAAACTGGATCAGAAGAGGGGTCAAGCCACCAAACGTGGCCCTGTGCGAGAGGACGGGGTGTTGCGTTTGTCATTAAGAACTTGTGACGCGTTGTGGCTTTGACTGTGCCGGTTTGCCAGATCTGTCCCTTATTCAGCAAGAGGTGGATGCCCTGGAAGAGCTGAGTCGGCAGCTTTTTCTGGAAACCGCTGACCTGCACGCGACAAAGGTACCGAGCAGAGTCCCTGCCCACATGGGGTTTGGAGGCCAGCGGGTTTGGCTGGGGATGTTTGTGACAGGACGTTGTCGAGCTGCTCAGCAGGCAGCACCGAAATGTAATGATGCAGTGGAGTGAGGGTCTGTTTTTTAACTTGGGGATCTAGGTGGCTGTTTCCTTCAGTGCAGATGTGCACTGGGGGCAAGCCCCATGTCCCTAAGGCTGTTCAGAATTAAAAGAACTGCAGAAGGATAAAGTTGAGATTACTATTAATGATGTATCTTTGAAATGTGTCATTTTGTGCTTTGGATTAACCTGGAAATAATGCATTATGTGTGTGTGTGTGTGTGTGTGTGTGTGTGTGTGTGTGTGTGTGTGTGTGTTGTATTTCTCCCCCACCACTCTTCTATCTCCAGGAGAGAATTGAGTACTCCAAAACTTTCCAGGGAAAATACTTCAATTTTTTGGGTTATTTTTTCTCCATCTATTGTGTCTGGAAAATCTTCATGGTATGTAAATGTCTGTTCTATGTGGACACACGTAGATGTCACATCTTGCTTAGACAATGCTGCTCCTGCACTGCATCTACTGAAACTGTTAAAGCTTCTTTAAATTTCTGCATCTGGAAATTTGACTAAAACATGTTTGGGTGGAATAAATCTCTGCATTTCGCTTTCTGTGTAGAGCTTTAGGCAAGCATCTTCTTTGTGTGCATTTTAAATATCCTAGATTATCAAAAAAACCCTCTTCTGTATTGAAACAAAGCCTAGGTGATGTGTGTGTGTGTTGCAAGTGATCTATACTTCTGGTTCATGTAAATCTATCTTATAGGCAACCATCAATATTGTGTTTGACCGTGTTGGGAAGACTGATCCGGTCACAAGAGGGATTGAGATCACTGTGAATTACCTGGGAATCCAGTTTGATGTGAGAATTTACTAATTCCTATGTGCTTTTCAGAAATTTCTGTCTTATCTAAATAAGAGCATATCTCAGACTGTGACGGAAGGGTAGAGCTTTAAGAATCCACCTTGGATTGCGGAAGAAGAGAAAATGCATTGTGAACTTTGCTTTTATACTGCTAATATGTTGAAAGAGTAATTCAATCAGGCCAAAGAAGCAATGATCTGTTTGTTTTGGGCACGAGGGAACACATTAGTGAACTTGCCTGTTTTAGTATCTTTATCTACAGAGTAATTAACTTTGCCTATGCACACAAATGTTTATTTGCTCTTTTTTTTTAGCTACATTTCTGTGGACGTGATCTATAGATAAATGAATGTTTTTCTCATGTATGTTTAAAGTAGTTATTAATATTTTTAAAGCTTGTAATGTAAGCCTGCCTACAATGGATATCTATACAGTAATAAATAGAAAGACTTTGAAGAACTATCAGCTATACAATGTGGTTAAATGAGGCTGGCCTTAGAGATTTAACTGTATTCTTCTTGTTGATACAGGTCAAATTCTGGTCTCAGCACATTTCCTTTATCCTTGTTGGAATAATCATTGTCACCTCTATCAGAGGCTTGTTAATCACACTTACAAAGGTATGTTTAGCCAGGACTTTTGTTTCATTGTAGTCTGGGAGAGCTGTTTGAGGTTTTTAACTTTAAACAAGGCAAATATAATGCAAACTTGCAGTGTGTATGTGTGTATATATATATATATATGTATTTATTTATATATTTAAATATATAAATGTAAACTCTTGCAGAGGGAGGAAAGGAAGAAATTATCTTCTGCACTGTATTTTTACCACTTACTCTCTACTGCTGTATTGCTGGGGAGAGTTGTAGTAGTGAATGTTAGATGGGATGTTAAATGTAAGCAAACAGACAAAATGATGCTGTAGTCAGGGCATTTTAGGAAAGTTGATGAGAGAATGATTGGAAGCATTTAGGTTGCCTCATTTCAACAACTGGTTCTTTATGTAGATCTGGAAAAGCATCAAATGCCAAGAGATACATACGAATGTATGTGTTATATTATCATTATGTGTTGACCTGTCTTTTGGTACCTTAGCTTAATAACTTTTTGTATATGTTGATACATAGATATTGATATATATGTTTATCTTTAATCAAAAATACTGACAGACATGCTCCTTTCATGCTCTCGTAGGGCACATTGAGCTCCTCTGACTGCTTATTTTCAGAACGTTTTTTCATTTTTTTTCTTTGTAGTTCTTCTATGCCATCTCCAGCAGCAAGTCCTCCAATGTTATTGTTCTGCTCTTAGCACAGATAATGGTGGGTACCCAAGACCGTGGTCACATGTATTTGTGTGCATGTGCCTGTGCAGATAACCATAGATAACTAACCCTTCTTATCCCCCGATCCAAATGTGGAACAAGTGTTATCTTCTGGTTTTTAATTTGCAGGGGATGTACTTTGTCTCATCAGTGCTCCTGATCCGGATGAGTATGCCCCTAGAGTACCGCACTATCATCACAGAAGTCCTGGGGGAGCTCCAGTTCAACTTCTATCATCGCTGGTTTGATGTGATATTCCTAGTTAGTGCCCTCTCCAGCATCCTCTTCCTCTACTTGGCACACAAACAAGCCCCAGAGAAGCACATGGCTCTCTAAACAAGGACTGCAGTCACCCACTGCTCTCCCATCCTTCCTGCTGGACTCCTGCAGCTCCTGTGGGCTGCAAAACTTGGCAAGAGCCACCACAGTTGTGTGTGTTCCAGCAGTGGGGCTGGCTCTGAACTTCCACACTTGAACTTCAGCAGGCTCCGTGGCTCATCTTGTTGAGGTGCCACAACTCGAAGGAAAAGGGATGCAGGTGTTGAATGGCAGAGAGTTTGACACCAAAGGAGGACACCAGTCCTTGGTGCAGCAGAATCTTGGTGGATTGGAACGTGCCTAGTGGGTCGTCTGAGGGGAAACCTCTGCATTTAGAAGAACTTCTTTATAGAAGGCACTCAGTAAATGTGATTTCCTTTTGAAAAGCGAATCATAATTGGAATTCAGAGGATGGTGATTCTACTGTTGAATGCTTAAATCTGTGGAATTAAATAAGCTTTTTGTAATATGAGCATCATTATTTTGTGTCTACCCCAACGGTTTGTCTGGAAGTGAGCTATAAAATAGCTGGGATTTGCTGCCTGGCAAGAAGGAAATAAAAAGAAGTTGAAGGGAAATGTGCATCACTAGTATCTAGTGTCAGTAAGAACTGGAGCTTAGGCTTTTTTTGTTGACTCTCAACTTTCCTTTCCTTTCCCTGTATAAATGGAATTAAGGCCTTGAATTGCTGCTCAGTGTGAAGTCAGAAAAATCACAACTATTCCTTGCTTACTTTATGGAGTAAATAAATTAGTATTCCCCACAACCTGTGTGTTCTTCAACAGTAGCCTGTATCTCCATTTGACTTAATTCAAGGCATCAAAGTAAATTTTACTCATATGACTTGAACTTGTAGCTTCCCATAGCCACTCTCCCTGTTTTATTTGTTTGCTTTCAAGTTGTTCTGGAACATAAATCATAAGAGGTAAGGGTAAGACCCGGGGAAAAGAAGTGGCCACTCTCAACGATTTATTTCAGCATTGGCTTTGGTGTACAGCAAGGAGGCAAAGCATACAGTAGCAGTGTTACAGAGCCATTTGTGTCGCGTTGAAGACGTGGTTGGCGTGGAGTCAGGCAAAGCATGACTGAATTACATACATGGTTGTTACTACTGTGATCCACAGCTGTATGCAGAGGAGAGAGTACAGCGCTTGAAGGTTGTGAGCTGTCAGTTATGAAATTAGTGTGAGGCTTGGTGGGGACAGGGACAAAAAAACTTCCCTAGTGTAAGTAAAGGAGTGTGATGGAATGCACAGAGTACATTGGTCTGTGACGTGTCACAGCAGTTGTACTGCAATAAATACAGAACAGAAGTCACCACAGAGCTTGAGCTGATGAACGTTGATTAGGAGAACTGCCTCTCCTGGGAGATGGGGAGAGATCAGGTGCTCTGCGTTTGAGTTTGTCTTTTAAAGGCTGAGCTACTTAAGGATTTATGAAATGTGGTTCCTTTCTCTGTGGCGGCAGATTTAACTGTATACCTCTGGTCACTTAAGCCTTTAGGGAAAGAAGTGACTGCTCACTTCACAAGGCAGAAAGTCACTGAGGTACAATTGCAGTGCGTTAAATGACTACCAGTTACATGGAAGTTTTTATTGCAGACGGTTGAATTTCAGCAAAGATTGTACTCCCTTGCAGGTCCTAGGAATAGCCTAGTTCAGGGATGTGCAGTAGAAAAGAATGAAGTAAAGGGAGACTTAGTTGTTCTTGGGATAGTTCCTCTTCTCACAGCTGAGTGTCATCACTGTTGTCACTGTCTGCTCTCGTCGCTGAGGCATTTGATTGTGAAGAAGAGGATGAACTTGCCTGCAGAGGAGTAACAAATACATTCTGATTATTTTTAGTTCGTTAAACATTCTCAGTACTCTGCAGGATTATGAACTTCTGCTGCTTTGATCAGTTCTAATCATGTACCTGTTTGCATGAGAGAATGAGCCAGCAAATATGATTTTTGTTGCTGTAGCTTCTTTTTTTTAAGTTTACCATAGACATAAAAATTGTATGATAAGATCTTATTGTTTTTGTTTAATTACAGAATCTGCACATGAGAGGGACTAACTTCAGATCTGCAAAACTCAAATTGGTACATAAGAAACTTTTGAGAAAACTTGCGGTTAGACTTCTGCACATGTCATCATGAAAAATGAATAGGCACAATATTAGTCTTATTCTTCCCTGTCTCTTCTGCAATGGGAAAAAAAAAAAAGTTGGAAAAAAGGGGTCAAAATGACTGGTTTTGAGAAAAAAGAGAAAAACCATGTTTCTCTTCTGACTTATCTCAAGGTCAAGAATCTGACTTCACATTCTTTCTGGCCACTTAATATGAACAAAATACTTCAAATTAGCACATTTGTTAGCACGTTTATTAGAACATTTGTTTTAACCTATCAATTGTTGTTCCTTGTATCAATTGTTGTTCCTCACTTAGTGAAATAGGCTCCCCCAAAGCCTTTCATGATCTTTGGTGTACTTAAGCACTTCAAGGAGTGTCTTGTCCATTTTCAATCTTAATTAACAATTACCTTGTTCGTATTACTAGCTGAAAACAAGTTCTTTTCCCATCTCCTAGAATGAACCCTTAAAACCTGGTCAATATATTATTACTCACCCTTTCTCTTGGCTCTTCTGAGGTTCTCTCTGGCTCTGCTGGTGGATTTTCCATGTAAGCAGGAGGCTCCAAAGTGTTGCAGACTGGATCTGCTGTAGCTGCAGTAACGTGGCTCTTCTGATGCTGGAAGTGTTCGTAAGCATCTTTGCTGCACACCAGGAGTGTTACTTCATCAGCGCTATCCTGCACCCTTTTCACCACTTTTTCATAGGGTTCATCCATCACATTCACCCCATTCACTTCCACCAAAAAGTCGTTATCTTTCAGACCAGCTCTGTCAGCTGGACCATTGTTTTGCACCTGCAAGGCAAGTTCCAACTGATATTAGCACAAAACTTGAGGAGATGCATTAACAGCTAGTGGTTATCTGGAATCTTGTGTTCACTGCTTTTGTTACAAGATAGCAAAGTCAACGTGGGCGATGGGAGATACCGTCATGGGGCAGGAAGAAATGGATTGGGAGAGGCAGCCGGATTTGATGGAATTAATATGGAAACTGTGAAATACAGATTTAAGATCCTTCTTGTTGCTGATAAGGCTTTCATTTTAGAAATGTGACATACTGGAATCATGAGATCAGGTGGAAAACTAATTTTCTTATTATTTGCTGATCCATGTCTCATAACATGAAGTGTACTACATTTCATGTGTTTCACAAATTCTTTAGTAATTAGTGAAAAACTTTTTTGGGGGTGGAGGGTGCTCATTTTTTTTTCTCTCAAGCAATCATTTACCTGGCCATACAATATAATTGTGAAAGCCAGATTGACTATTCTATTTTTTGTTTAAGTGCCTGATAACGAGGAGGCTATCCAAGCTTTCCCTTGTTTCTTGTTCTGTGTTATTACCTCGCTGATGAAGAGTCCAGGTTTGTTCTTAATCAGATTTAAACTGAAGCCAAATCCATTAGGCCCTTTCACCATCGTGCAGGTTCTTGGCTTGTCCACTTTTTGCTCAGTGTGCAATTCCACTTTTTCCTCTGTTTTAGCTGGAGATGGATCTTGTACTTTGTGGTAGTATGAAGAGGGGGATATTTGAGCCTGAAAAGAAAACAATAAAAAGGAAAAACTTGTCTACATATATATATCTGTATAAATATATTAACTTATGAAATCTGTTTTAGACTTCCATGTTAAACATGTTTTGTTTGAAATCGTATGACCTGGAATAAAGCTGCAATAAAGAAGCCTTAATATTGGCCAGAAATTAAAAGGCAAAAATTTTGGTGTTGATCTGTGTAAGACAGGAGTTTCGTTGTGCACTTCATTTATAAGTAGCTATGTAGTTCTTGTTTTGCTGCCTTAAGCTTATATTTAGTGTGTTCAAATTTAGAATTGTTTCAGTACTGTGTATGAAAACTTGTAACAGGCCAAAAACTTGGGATGTTTAGTGACATGTGGTAGAAATGCAAGGAGAGTTGCTGAAATATGGACATATTTTAGATGTTTCCTGCAAGTTGAAGAAATCCCTCTCAGAGCAGAGTGGCCATTTTATTGATACTTATATGTCTCTTTTCAATGATTAATTATCAGTTCTTATCAGTAGCCTACATTTTCTTACCAGTTTATACATGGTGTCAGTCTCCTTGTCCACTACCAGGAGTGTTATTTTCTCCTGTGACTGCTTAATCTTTTCCACTACTTGTCCATGGTCCAGAGCCTCCACTCGTTCACCGTTGACAGCCACTAAGATATCGTTGTCTTTGAGACCTGCTTTGGCTGCTGGGCCCCCAGAATCAACGTCCTTGATGACATGATCTAAGGTCAGAAGGAGAGGAGGAAAAAGTAGGTTTTGAGTATGTATGGTTGGGAAGTTTTAAGTGTTCCTGATGATAAAGGCTAACTTTCCAAGCTGCACCACTTTGAGACCGTTTTCCCTGATGTAATCTTGGCTTGCAACAGGGCTATAAATAATTTCTCAAAGATTAGCAGGAAGAAGCCAGGCATGGAGAATAAGGTCTGCAAAGCCTGTGCAGGAAGAAACTGTACAGCAGCTGCTGCTGGCTTTGTTCTTACCACCAGTATTTTGTTCCATTCGTAGATAGAAGCCATATCCATTTGTTCCTTTCTGGAGCTCGATGAGTCGTGGCTTGAGGGGAAGCAATTTCAGGCTGGCACTCTCTTTGCTTAGTACCATCTTTTGACTTTTGTAATACTGGTCAGTTTCTTCATCGGTAAGTAGAAACATAACATGATTTCCAGACTTCTTTACCTGCATTAGTACATTTACATTCTCAGATATGTGGTCCCTTCAAGTGGAATCATAGATGATTTCAGTAACGAGTGCACTGATATACAACTGTGTAGGTGCTGTTGATAAATGAGCCACAAGGTCTAGGCCAGACTACTAAAGAACTGATTTCAGTCAGGAACTTAGAGCATGCCTAGATCTTGGGCACATCCCCATATGATTGAAGGAATTTCCTGTACTACTTACTGTTTTCCTGGTCTCTAGAGAAATAGCTGTAGTGTTGTGGCACAGTTATCACTCATGAAGGTGGCATGCAGTGCCAGTTAAATCGGGTGAGTAATCAGTAAGTAGAGCTTGGCTCTGCCCGAGATCTAGAGCTCCACAACATAAACAGGACATCCATATTGTCCTTTTGAGTAACAGTAACAACAATCAAATGGATAACTTGGCACTGCAATACCACAGTAGCACTAGCTTCTTGTCACTCTTAGTTGATACCTCTTTTTTTTTTTTTTTTTTTTTTTTTTTTTTTTTTTTTTTTTTTTTTTTTTTTGTCTGTTCAGTGTCTGGTTCTAAGCTTCTAGCCTAAGATAAGCCTTTGCTCACCTTATCTGCATCACTCTGCAGCCAATGTTGCAGCAGCCCAGCAAAACACAGATGTTGCCCAGTTCTGTAGTAGTTAGCATATATTGACTGGTGTTGCTCTGGTGCTGGAGTGTCTACTGCTGCTCTCAGGATACTTTGAAATCTTTTCAACCCTAGCTGCATTTTAACAGCGCCAGTAGTGGGGAAGGCTGAAGCCTCACTAGCAATGCTCTTTGAAGCTGAGGTCAGGTAGTGAAGTTACTTACATAATTTTCATTAATCTTGCATTTCTTAGCCGGAAGAAGAGACTACTGTTTGGAAACATTAATCTTCCCTGTTCCAAGCCAACTGAATCAACTGGAAAGTTCCCCCCTCTTCCTGCACTAAAAGCCACATTTGATGACTTTCCTTCTTTCCATTAAGAATATATCTAGAGGACCTCTAGGAACAGGACGTGATTTATTTAATAGGATTCCTGACAACAGTGTAGTTGTAGGATTTAAGTTATGGCCTGTCTTGATGGCAGTATTCTTTCAGTGAAAGTTCAAGAGGCTGCATGACAATAGAGCAATAGTAGCAGGGTACTGTGCAGAACTGATGATACACAGAGACTTTGGAGAAACTTAAGTGTTCAAACCAGCCAGACCTGCCTATCAGTAGCCCTAGTAGTTTTCCCGTGTGTGCCTGTGTGTGAGAAGGCGGGCCAGAACAGAACGGGACTTGGTGTACAAATACCTTTTCCACCACTTCCTCATGTTTGTTGTTTTCCACGTTTTTTCCATTTATTTCAATCAGGCGGTCATTGTTTTTGACACCAGCCTTTGCAGCTGCTCCTTGAGATGATATCTCTACGATGTACAAGCCCTTCTGTCCTGAAAAAGATGGGAAAACTCATTGTACAGGGTAAGTCAATGTAATACACCTAGATTTTGATGGCTAAGGAAATTCAGTCCTTCAGGGTCCTTAGAGGCTCTGGATCTCTGTCTATGCTCAGAATACAGTGACACCACAAACCTTCTGCATAGACACACACCTGTGTGCCTTATCCTATCCTGGAAAAATCACTCCTATTGGGGGAAAAGGCATTTTTCCCAGCATCTGCAGCTGAAATGATCATTTGTTTCTCTCCTGAGAGTGCTTAAGGGACATGTTAACACAGCTGACAAGGATTGGGGGGGATGGGGAGAGGAGCATTTTGAAGTGGGGAAACTCCTTTTGCTGCTCCTTTCATGTGTTTCAGAATTTCCTGTGTTTGGCAGGCTTCCAGAATTGCTCTTAAAAACTGTATTCAACTCTGAAATACCCTCTTTAGCTTTGAAGATTTCTGGGAGATATCCATATGCTTTTGAATAGCAGTAGAGGAAAGAAATGTATGGAAGGAGTTAAAGATCTCTTGCTTTTTAAATGAAATAATCAGCAAATCAAAAAAGTACATGTTTTTCCCCGTTTTTTTCAGCTGTCTTTACAGACTTGTGTGCTGTTTCCCAAAGTAATATGGATGCAGCAGTTGGAGTATATACGTGGAATACAAGAAGTGGGGCTGCAGAAACGTTCTTAAACAACAAGCAGAAAATAACTTAAGATTTTTATCCAGTTTTCTGCATTTATTTTCTCCATCACATAAGAAACATGGCCCTCAGAAAACTGGAGCTGCTCCATGGAAATGGGTGCTCAAGGGCTGAACCCATCTTGCCTCCTTCCACTTCCCTTCTGTTAGCAAGGGCACTCTGTTAACTGTGTTGTCTCTGTCCCTGCTGTTGTATCTTTACCGTATTCCGTCCTGCCCAAGCTCTCACCTTCGGTGGTTTTCAAGGAGAAGCCGTAGCCACTGCTTTCCTTCACCAGGTAGCAGAGCCGGGGTTGTGGGGCTGAAGCGACGTCTCCGTTGGCCTTGAGCGGTGGGGACTGCTGCTCCTGCTGCAGTTCTGTTGACACCTTTTGACCCAACTCTTCCAAGTTCACGCCCTCCTTTCTTGCCTTTTGGTAGGAGGCTTCATCCAGAACAAAGAATACAACAGAATTCCCACTCTTCTTGATTATCTCCACCACCTGTAGTGGACAGGATCAAAGAGCAAGCAGGTCCTGGAGTGATTGACCCAGAAGCCCCCACCCCTGAAGAGGTGGCAGGATCATCTTGGGCACTGCCAGCCCTTGTTGGTATCTCATCCCTCTACTTAGGCACTTCTAAGCTGCATCAAAGACATTTCATACCTGTGGTGGATAATGCAGGATGCAGGGAGATAACAAGAGCAGTTAACTCACATTTTGGATTTCTTAGCTATCACTGGCATTAAAAAATGGAAAATAAAACCAGTGGGCCATGAGGGACTGGTGTGGATCCCAAATTAAACTGAGATGTACCTGTGCATGTTCCTCCTTGTCTACAAACACACCATTAACCCTGAGGACTCTGTCTCCATCCTTCAAGCCAGCCTTTTCAGCTGGACTGTCCTTCTCCACGTTTCGGATGAGGTGCCCTGCCGTGTCTTTTTCAATACGCAGGTAGAATCCATAGCTCTTTTCAGGTTTCTTGGTCACTTTACATTCTCGAGGCTGGAGAAGAGAAGTCATCTCTACAAAGCAGGGTGGAAAAAAAATAGATGTGAACAAAAAGAGTGAACTGCCCTAAATAAGACTTCTTCAAATATATATTGAGATGGTATACTTTGAAATTCTTGGGATTTTATTACACAGAAAATCTGGGTTTGTAATTTTGAAACTAATTAATTAGATTAAGGTAAAGAATAAGCTTCTCTCTCTCCTCACTTTCTTGGCATCCTGTTTCAAAGGCAGTTGGTGTCTTGGCAAGATTCAGAACTGGAGGAGGAAGTTGTCTGCTTATGGAAAGATGGTGAAAACTGAGGTGAGGTTCTAAAACCAGAATCAAGCAACGCAGGAAAAAAACAATGGCAGCACAAGAAATGTTGGAGCACTGTAAGAGTTCTCTGTGACAGAACTAGATTTACAGAAGAGGAGGTGAGAACAAAGAAGGACCTCACTGTCCTAACCAAGTTTTCCTGTTCTTCGTTATTTTAGTGAAACAAAATTAAGTTTCAGGAACAGACATTGGCAGATATTGTGCCTGGAGTATTGTTATTAGTGAGTGGCAGATTTGCATTGCAGAGAGACTTTAAAGCAAGTAGGAGAGCCTATATCTCCACTGAAGCTTGCCTTTTTTTTTTTTTTTTTTTTTTTTTTTTTTTTTTTTTTTTTTTTTTTTTTTTTTTTTTTTTTTTTTTTTTTTAACTTATCTGGGTTTGATACCACCACATCTCAATTCTTATAGAAAATTAAATACTTGCTTCATTTTCCAGTCCTTCAGTCCTTTAGAAGTTAGTCACTGATAAGTTCAAGTTGTTCATGTTTTTCTCTGCCTCAGAATCATAGTTAAACACCTTTTGAATCTGTCCTAGGGAGGAACTAACAGAGGCAGCAGGTGTTGCACTCAGGTATACTATATACATGGCTTGAGAAAGATATAAATGCAGGTATTAGGAGGTATACAGAGTCTGGAACATTCAGGCTTGAAGGGGAGATAACTGATCCTATTAGTTACATGTGAAATGAAACTTTTAATGCCTTTAAGACTGTACTCATACAGTCCTTGTAGCCAGTTTGGCTAGATATGGACTGGATGAGTGCATTTTAGATGAGTGCAAAATGCTGGACCACCAAGCTTAGGGGATTTGATCAGTAGTGAATCTGAGGAGTGATTGGGAGCTGGATTTATTCAGTCTTGAGAATAGGCAGTTAAGAGAAGGTCTTATAGTTGACTTCAAATACTTAACTGCAGTGAATGGAGCAGACAGAGCTAGACTCTTCTCAGAAATTCACACTGATAAGGTGAGAGGCAACAGACACAGTCTGCAGCAAGGGAAATTCCAATTAGATGTAGGGATGGCTTTTCGTCCTGGTACCTGTCGGATATTGGAACAGGTATCTAGAAAGGCTGTGGCACCTCCAACCCTGGGATGCTTACCTGGATGATACCCTGAGCAGCTGGATCTGGGATGGTCCCATTTTGCATGAGGCATTGGACCAGATGGTTTCCAGAGGTCCCTTACCACCTAAGCTATTCTATGCTTTTGTGATCTAATGGAACTCTGTTTTGGGTGGTACACATCAATAGGGAGAATATCGTATCGTGTGCTGAAAGTAAGCAATAGCTGTGATCAGGGAACAACTCCAAAGTTAGCTGTCTCAGCAATTCCTGCCAAAAGCTCATGGCGATAAACAAGGTGAAGGAGGACAACCTTCTTGCGTTGGCAGTCCCAGGTAATTAGTAAACTCGCTGATCTTTGTGTCATTGGATAGATTTCCTTCTGTTTCTCTCTACCAACTGGAGTCTGTCAAAAGGCCAAAGTTGTGTAGCAGAAAATTAGCCGCTAAACACAGCCTATAAATATTAATAACATTCATCTGCATGCACGTAAAACTTTCCTCACAGCTCTGTGGTTTTTCTTTTCTTTCTGTCACTTATGTCACTAACATATGATGGGTGTCTCTTTTTGAGTTTCTGACACTCCATTTCCTATATGAACTTGATAACAGCTTCCTGCAGAACCACCTCTTTGGCTATCCATGGTACAGACTGGTTGCTGTAGAAGCCAGAAGGTCATTGTTGGGATTATCCAGGTAACATACAGAAAAGCATGCACGCAGGGTTGGGGTTTGGCATGGATGCCACTGAAGTGAGAAGAGAATACAGGGAATTTCAGCATGCAGAAATAGGAAGCCTACAGGTCATGATTCACTCGCTCTCCTTAGTCAGATTCTTCTGTGTATTTTTTTTTTTTCTTTTTTTAGGCTGTATGTGTGTCCCCATGTGTTTTCATTAGGACAAACACAGTATAGAGATGGTGTGCTCTATTATTTGGGCCTTGCTTGCTTGATAACTGCTTGAACTGCTTCCTTGCTTGATAACTGCAGATTATTGATTACAATTGCAGCTCAAAGCAGATTTTCCTGGCAAGTATTAGAAATCTGTGTTTGCCTGGAAAAGATAGCGTATTTCAGGCCAAGAAACACCAGGCTTTTAAGGGAAAGATTACTTCTTCTTATTTAGAAAGTAGAAAAAAACTTACAGAGGGTTGCTTTCTCCTTTCACTCAGTGAAAGCTTGATGTGCAAAATTATCAGGATAATGAAAAGGAGAAATTTTCTGGGGGAAGAGGGATTAAGGAAAAAACAGAGGAATTTCCTACCTGTGTGTCCGTGTGGAGTAACCTTCACAGGAATTCCCTTTTGCTGTCTCTCTTGTGGCAGTACCTATAGGTAGGGCTGGACTTTGATTGGGCAAAGGTTGATTTAAAAGATGATTTATTTAACCAAGTTTCACTGAATATGTTCATCTTCTTGATAAGCTGCCTTGTGCTTTCCTGGAGAGGTACAAATCACATGCCTTTCTCAGGAGCTTTGAATTCTGCTTTGCTGATGATTATACACAAAAGCAATCAAGGAGCTCATCTGAGCCAGGCCTGATCTTTGATCTGGGCAAGAATCTCCTCCAGCCATAAGAAACTACTTAAAGGAAGCTGGTCCAGAGTGTATCTTGCTTATTTGTCATAAGTATTTGCAAGATATGTTGACAAACTGAACAGAAACGATGCTGTCTCTGATGCAGGCAAGTCTCCAAAAGAGAGATCTTTGTATACCAATATGCACGGTGATTTAACAGTATGGAGGTCCTTCTTCCAAAGTTTCATTCAACTTCAGAAAACTTTAGAGGGTCTGATTGCCCTCATTAACTTGCTGTAAAATTAGATTAGTAGAAATAACATCCATGTTTGCAAAGACTGTCTGCTCTACCTATTTAACTCAAATGAAAGGTAGTAGAAATATGTACAATCTAAATATTGTTTTGCTACAGAACAGTTATTGCTGTTATAAATGCCTTGGTGTAATCTACTTACACCTAACTGGATTTACAAGCCTATTATAACTAGGAATTGTTGCTGTTTATGTAACATTCAATCTAGGAGTGCAGGAAAGTGAGGTCCAGTGTTGTAAGCATGAAACATATGTAGTCAGACCCTGCCTAAGGTGACTTGTATCCTTCAGACAAGTGAGACAAAGATTGATTGACACAGAGAAGAGAAATCAGCGTGGACTACAGTTTTGCAGCTGGGCACATGGGCACAATGAGGTTTGGAAAATAT
The DNA here is from genome assembly GCA_013398315.1 of Nothoprocta pentlandii. Classification (NCBI taxonomy): domain Eukaryota; kingdom Metazoa; phylum Chordata; class Aves; order Tinamiformes; family Tinamidae; genus Nothoprocta; species Nothoprocta pentlandii. Next base: position 1,038,517 of record VZSG01000220.1, on the reverse strand, counting down.
ACACATATATATATATGTGTGTGTGTGTGTGTGTGTTTTTATTTTTATACAAGTATAATTACACTGGATGAGAGGAGATGAAAATATGGCTATTATCTGATAGCCAAAGATCTGTGAAGTAGATCTTTAAAGTATATAATACGACGTTAAAACTATAAATCTTTTTTGGATAAAATATACTTTTGTTTTTACCAAAGTTTTACAAGGGTCTAAACTTAAATTTTCGTGAATACAGTTCACCTGTTCGAATCTGAAAATAAAGTGGTTTGTAAAATAAGCATTGCTCTCAGCATTGTCCTGTTGAGAAAAGCTTTATGTGCATGCTTTACTGGAGAAATATTCCTTCTCTAATCCTTATAATTGTGAATATACTGATCACAGTTCAACTCTCCTGCCTGGAAGCATGGATTTGGATGACCTTTAAAGTCCATGTAAGGAGACATTTCTAAATAAAGTGTGCTTGCCTGCCTTGATTACTGCATATTCATTGACCATCAGGTCACTTTTCTCTTTGCAGTGCTGTCCTTTTCTTGGATTCCTGACACAAATTAATGGCAATTAATTTTCAAAAGCAGCCTATTGGGAGAGTGATAGCTCTTACTAATGTCCTCCGCTGACTCCTGCTGGGACAATGTGAAAAGTTGTCCCCATCTCCCTGCAGAAAATAGTGCCCTTGTAGCTGAGAGTGACAGAATGGTGATATGCCTGGTCCAAGCCACCACAACTAAGTGTATTAACAGGAGGCACCATCACTTTCAACTTCTGTTATTATGCGTGTCTGCAGACTGAGACATCTGAAGGCTCTGGTTCATAACCTCTGTCGGGTAGAGACATGGTGACTGGAGCAGTTACTGTCCTCATCTGAGATGGCAATGGCCTCTTCAGCTCCTCCAGCTAAATCTGATAGGATTGGTGAATCAGAGCCTTAGACTATTCTGAAGATTCCTTCAGTATGAAGTATGAAGATGTCTTGTATTTTTCCTGTATCCAAGTTGTTAAAAACCAGTATAGACTTTTCACTTTGCCCTTCATTCTGCCAGTAATGCTTTCCCACTTTGGCAACTATTGGGTAAAAGTGCATGTGCTTTGGTGGTAGGAATAGTTGGCTCACTGAGATCCTGCTTAATTGTGAGGCAAAGTTCACTTAATCTACCAGATGAATATTCATTAGTCAGCCAGTACTTAGCCAAGCAGTAATTAAATCTTTCTCTTTCTGATGAACAGATGCTCCTCATATGGTAAAAAATCAGGGAAATAAGAGAACAGAACTGTTACTACCGATCTAGGGAGGAGAAGGAGAGAATATCCCTCCTTTTAGTTCTTTGGACTTTTGTTCTTCTATATGGTGTTCTTTGCCTAATTGGCCAGTGTTTATGACAAAGAAAAATACTCTGCTATCCAGGGAAACTTTTATGGCTAAGGGAAAGCACCCTCTTCTTTTTGGTGGACATGTTGGTAGAGAATTAGAGTGGTAGTCCTCTTCCTTCAGTCTTTGCTTTTTGTTTTAAATATGAATTGTCTTCTCTAATTTCCTTTCCACTTGAGAATATAAACTGTAACCAAATGCTTTCTTCTTTTTCTTTTCTTTCTTTTTTTTTCAATAAGGATTCTGTCTTATGAATTGGACTTTTGAATGTTGAATATTGGACTTAATTATGATGTGTGTCTGTGCAGAAGCCTTTTGCTGCCATGTTGGGCTGAGTCAATGTTGAAAATTGGAATTTTGTAATGAAGCAAAAATTTGAAGATCTTAAAAAACTGAGGTATTATGTAAGTTGAGTAGGCTCCTCAGTAGAGGAATGTTTTTGTCATAGTAAATGGATGTATATACTCATGAACATGCACAGAAATTGGCCTATCTGCAAAACAATTTGCATAACAATGACAGAAATTGACTGAATTAAAGCTGCTCAAATGGCAGTGCCTTTGGAATTCTCCTCTTCCCTTGGGTACTGGTAATATGTTAAAGATATTTTTTTGTAGTTCCTTACATTGGACAGTTTCAGGGAGAGCATTTCTTCAGTTCTACATTTGAAATCAGAAGTTTTTGTACATGAAAGATGTTGAGACATTTGTAACACTACGTGTGTGAGTGTGTATATACATTTTACAGCTACCAATGTAGCTTTTCCAAATCAATTCAACATATGGAGCATTCTGTTTTCTAGGATATGTAAGCTTGTAAAATCGTGTCTTTTGATCTACGAATGATCAGATATGCAGATATGCAACTTCGATATCAGTTGCATGTACATTTCTTGCCTTCTAGAAATAAATTTCTGAATTTGACAAGATTTGTTTTCCTAAGCTTTTCATTTTTTTTTTTTTTTTTAAATACTCCACTATTTTCTTCCACAAGCTTAAGGAACAGATGCTTATATAATTGCTACAGAAAGCACATACCCCTCCTCCAACAGTACAGCTCTATGGTAGAGGAAGGAAGCATATGGACCTAAGACTTTAACAACAAGATTGACTCTCTTTGGTGGCAGAGCCAAAGTTCCTGATCTCAGGAGCAAAGTTCCTGATCTCAGCTGGAATACCACACTCAAACTTTGTAAAATACCCACCTAACTTTTTGTCTTTTTGTGGAATATCATCTACATGACATGGCAACATCTGGGCCTACTTAACTTATCCTGAAATATTGAGTTGGGTTCTGAAGTGGAGCTAGTAGGTCCTGCTTCTCTTAAGAAGTTACGGCTGTGGAAAAGAAAACAAAAAAATCTGTTAGTCACAGGCAGAGCTGAAGTTACATGAGTTTGTTTCTTCAGACAAACCATCCGCAGTAGAAAGAATTTAAAGACTTAGGCAACTGCCAGATGAGACTCGTGTGTGTGTGCGTGTGTGCTCCACTACACTCCACATTTTTTTTTCCGTATGATAAATATCGAGATCCCAAGAAGGAAAGCAGTAACTCAAGCTCTACTCCCTCTTTTTTTTTTTCCCCTCTTTCTTTTCATTTATGTGTGCACAGGAGAGAGTCCCCATAGAGCCCTTTAATGATTTCCTAAAGTTAAACCACAACTTGTCACTGATCAAGTCACATTCTCTGATGTTAATGGTGGTGGTTGAATCCGCCCCATGTCATTCAACTGTCACACCTTCTTTTAATCCCATGGAAACGCTGTGCCCCTTTGAAGAGGATGATGGAATAAGAACCTTCCTAATTGTGTTTAGTGACAGCAAGGTGTAAAGAAAAGGTAGCTAATGGACACTTAAATCTGGTAGGCATTTATATTCCTAAGTAAGTGCTGCTATTCATTATCTGTGTGCTGTTGTAGCTAGATCACTGGCTAGGGAATTGAAGCTGAAGGATGTTGTCATTGTATTAAATTCTCCTTGGGCGACACTAACAGTAATTCCTCCTAGTGTTAGCTTTGAGTGAGTGGTGATTGTGTTATATTAGTTTGGGAGTTTGATCATTTGGCTATGTTAGTCTATTGATTCAGTGTAATATTGCAAAGTTCCATATTTAATTAGCTTAGATAAAGGTAGAGTGTTACTTTTTTTCAAGATTATTTTGCCTTTTTTTGTCTGTTTGATTGACAGACTTTTTATTGTTTTGATTACAAAGGAAAAAAAAAGTTATAGCTTATGACAAATTGGTACATGGGCTGTTCTCTTTATAGTTACAGAATACATGTATCTTGAAGGCAAGAAATTTGTAAGTCCTATGGGTTCCCTTCAAAATTAGTTCTAAAATACCTCACAGTGTGATTGATAACTATATAATGATATAACCAAAAGCTTTCTGTTTCAATTCAGTATAGAACTCTTTTTTTTCTAGATATATGAAATAAAAGAAGTAAAAGCGATAACCCATTTTTCTTTTTTTACATGCGTATGCATTATGAAAGTGATACTCTACTGAAAGAAACCCAATAAATTTGGTCTTAAGCTGAGGTATGTGGGGAGGTCGAGAAAGATGTTGGCAGAGCTATTGGAAGTCTGGAGAGTCGGCACACTTTTGTCTAGTTTTACCTGTTGATTTAATAGAGACACATTCAGGGGTTGAAGCCATCCTATTTTCCTTTTTCTTTCCTGAAGAGGTTTGCTGAGCAGGTAATTGGCAGAATACACGTCTGATCTTGTGATTTAATTTTTCCCCACCTTTTTCTCCCTTACTTTCAAACTTGTCATGAAAATGATAGCTCCTGAATTGAACCTGAAGGATTTACTATTCCTAAGACATCTGAGGAGACTTACCTTTCCTTACAAACATTCAGATTTTCTCAGCAAGAGGAAGTTTGCTGTTTGCTTTTATTTAATTTTTTTATTATTTTTCTTAAGGTCTTAAGAATTAATTAAGACCTTAATTTTCTTCAGATTTTTTTTCTTCAGTTAAACCTTGTCTAAATAACATAGTGGGAATAATAGAGGGTCTTCCACTGAGCGCTCATTATTTTCCTATCTTACTCAGTTCAGCTGACTGTTGAGAAAGTAGATGCAACCAAAGAAGACAGGGCAACTGTAGCTGTAAATGTTCTCCACTGACCACCTTGATGCTAAATGAGCTTCAGAGAACTTGTTACTTCTCCCACAGGAGAGATAGTAGCTTTGGGACTGCTCTGAGATGTGAGAAAAAGTGGAAGGAGTAGAGAAAATCCTGCTCCAACCTCCAAATTGTGTGTACTTTGTGAATGAGTAATGTTTGCTCAAGCCAGCAGTGATGCTTTCTTAAATTAAGGAAGCTTGGAAGGAAATCCAAAAGGTAATGGTCTGGACAATGAACTACCTTCTGCTAAAACCGAGAGGTTTTATTGCTCCGTTGACTCACAGAGGCTGTGAAGTGAACTGATAGTTCTGATTATTCCCCCTACATTAACCACTGTACACATCTTAAAAGACTGTTAAAAGAGCAACTCACATTTCCTGCCTGCATTCTGGAACTCAAACCTGTTCTGAATGCTTGAAATATTTGTTTTACTGTTTCTTAAGACTACGAGAGCAGAATTTTCTGAAAATTACTGGGTCATCTGACAGAGTAAACTGGGCTGAACCAATAAAATGCTGTAGTCCTGGGTAACTGACCCATAACAGAAATCTTGATACAGAAACATGTGTGTGAGGACCCTGTCTAAAGGCAGGCAATAAGGGGCTGAAACATAGCAATCAGTGAAGACATCAAACAGACAGTTGTGGTTTTGCAAGTACACCCGGGTGAGCACTTTCTGTGGTACAGAAAAGCATAGATAAATACTTGCTTGTCATTATCACACCAACCATTTTCTTGCCTGTGTTGAAAAGAAGGACTTAAGAGGGACTTTTGGCAACTTCTAGGAAATATTGACTGATGTTAAAATCACTGTAGATTAGAGCAATAATCATGTGATTCTGGTCTAAATTTTAACCTTCACTCGTTTTAGTTAAGTTTCCTCAGAGCCTGACTAGACCTGGTGCCTGTAGAGTTAGTATGTATGTGTATGTATGTGTGTGGGGGTTGTATTCTGGTTTGTGGTATCTGTCATCTTGAGGATATTTTTTTCTTTCTTTTTTTCTTCTTGTTTTGGGGGGGGTTAGGAGATATTTTAAAAGTAGAGCTGCCCTTTACTGTCTCTTTGTCTTAGTTAAAAATTGTTTCCAAGCTCACTGCTTTAGAAGAAGCTCTGTGCATGTTTATTTTCATTAAGTGCTAAGACAGGCTTGCAGTACCAAACTGTACTGCAACTGTACTCTTCTGTACCATAAGAAGAACATGTCAATAACTGCCTATAACTTTTTTTTATATATAATGTTTTAATATAATGCAGATGGTTGTGATCTGATCGTTTCTGACTAGAGCTGGAGGAAGCAGCCCTGCTCTGGTTTTCCAAATGGCTGTACTGGCAATGCTGGTATCAGGTAAGGAGGAGCCCTGAAAAAGAAAAGCATGCTGCTGGCATTTTTAAAATCCTATATAGGAGTTATTTTGTTTGGATGAGAGATGCTGTGTTCTGAGAAAAATGAATATTTATTGCAATCTGCTTCCAGTGGGGCATGCTGTGCAGGATGTTTTTATACATCTTTTTGTTTCTTCCACTGCTGAATTCTGCTCAAGGAGTCATAAGGTGAAATATGATTCCAAAATAAGCAGTATTTAGAGACAATCAGTATTTTTATATTATCCTTCCCTGGAATGATTCAACTTTTTGATAAAAGCAAAAAACTTCAGGTTAAAGGGAAATAAATAAGGAAAAGACATGTCCCTCTCCAATGATGTTTTCACTTTTTATTTCTTGAAGAAATATTATTTTCATCTTCAATTTTTCTGAAAGCACCAATTTCTGTAGAGAATACTCTATTAGCTCAATGCCATTGCTGCAAGACCTAGAATAGCATGTAATGATTTTCCTTCTCAGACTTAGGGGGAAAACATTATTTTCGTCACCTTTTATCCTGGGCTCTGTGAATATCTGGAGCATAAGACAGCTTTAATTGTTCATAAACAAGTAGAAAAATATGGTGAGGGAGGGGAAGAAGGCCTGGCAGTTTGGTTAATGTCTTCTCTCTTAAATCACGTAATGCAGTATGCTGGAAAAAATTATGCATCTGTCATGGAATATGTGGAAGAAGGATCAAACCTGACTTAGAATTACACCGTCAAGCATCAACAGGATCAATCCTCACAACTGGAGACCCATTGGTATAAAAAGGAATCAAAATCCTGAGGTGGGGTTTGGAATGGAGCTGGAATGTCTGCGACTGTCACATAGCTCAGACCTCACACACAACCAACGTTGTGTGTTGTTTCTGCTCCTCAAAACCCAGAGCGTCAACCACTCTCACAGTGGCTAATACCAGTGAGGGGAAAAAATGATCTGTGCTGCCCAAGCAGCTGTGGGCCTCTTCACTGGTGTGAATATAACAGGTAAGTTCTCTGTCTCTGAGGGCTTTCTTGCAGAGAAAGTTGGGCAACTGCATGGTTGTCTCTGGAGTAGAGTTTCCTGTGGTGTCACCTGTAGAGTCAAATGATTATTTATATCCTTTTAATATTCCCAGTATCTTTTTATCAGCTCTGAATGACTATACATTTTTTTTTTGTGAGCTTTCTCATCAAACAGAGCCTGATACTGGATTCTTGTGGAAATAAGCGTGTGCTACATCTGATGTAATCAGAATCAGTGCTTGGAGGTGCTGATGTTGAGGAGCAGCAACAAGCAGCACAGACGTGTCACTGGCTGTGAGGGCACAGGAAGAGCACTGTGTGATTCTGTGGTATGGGCTCCACAGAGCCCATCCAGACTGCAGATTTTTTCAGCAGTGTCCTTCAGCAGGTAGTGTGCTATAGAAGTGCACAGTGACACGGTGCTTCTGCTGCAGATTGGTGTAGCTATGTTTCCACCTCCTGGTGGATATAAGGAACAACCGAAAAGAGACTCCCGACTGTGCATTATGTATGATTTTTTTCACGGCACTAGATGTAGAAATTTTTAAGATGTGCATTTCTTATTTTTAGGGAGATTTTTAACTTCAATTCTTCAATTTCTATTTTCTATGCTATGTATGATACAAACAGTTTGTCTTATAGCTATTGTGAAAGTGAGTGCTAGAAGTGAGATGAGTCTTCAATACAAGGTGCTTACAACAAGGCTACAAATTATAATATTTATTGAGGGAGGGACCAAGGGTCCATTTCTAAGATAATTAGCAAGGGATGTAAGTACATGCCAGTGAAGCTCCTTTTTTCTATTACTTCTCAGTCTCTAAAGTGTCTATACATCCTGCCTTTTATGGGCAACACTTGTTATGTGACATGGTATATGTTTTGGAGACCCTATAATCAAGACTGCAGGCATCCTGTCAGGTAAGTAGGTAAGTGCCCTTCAGCACTTAAAGAAGTTTTAATTTTCCTAAATCAAAACATTTATCAAATCAGGATAATATTTCCCTCTCTTTGACCTGACAGTGCAGTTGGCCTTTTTTTTTTTCTTTTTTTTTTTTTTTGAATTGTTGATCAGAAATTTTTCCATTTTTCCCTTATCTGGTCAATGAATGACATCTGCCCATTTAATGGTATAGACACCAAATGTCCTTTCACTACATATGTCAGAAGCACCTGAGAGAGAGAGGAGTTTGAGTAGATAGTCAAATACATATTTCTAGGGCTTATAAAGAAATATAGATTGATCTAAAAATACAATGAAAATGTGTGTGATTGTACATTTTTTCTGTATCTTCAGTTCAATATTGCACATATATAGACTTAGTTGAATGAAAGTGTTGAACTCCAGAATGGTGAATCCGGATTTTGAATAATATTTTATTTTCTCCATTGTTCAGTGGCAGTTACTGCCATGTAAGCTGCAGTCAGGGTCTACAACTTGCCTTCTTTTACATGGGACATTCCTTCAGTCATGAAAGGATTTTTGGAAGCCTGCATAATTCAAAAGTGCCTCTGGTATGTTCCTTTTAATGCATTTTAAAATCCCTTTATCTTGAAGCTATTTGTAAATGCAGCAGTAGAAGAACTAGTCCTGATGATAAAATGTGCAGAAACCATGTGCTGCCCAGTGTTTGGATGATAGTGACTTTGCAAATGTTATATAGGAGAAAACTGTATTTGTAAGTCACCATGGGAAGTTGAAAAAGTAGAGACCTTTTACCACACAAACCTAAATAAGGACATTCTGTAGGACAGAGCTTCCCTGCATAATTCTTCCCTTCTGCAAGATATTTCCGCATGATGTTTTTACATATTATCTACATGATAATATTGCATTGAGCTTAAGCATGGCAGCTAACCAACTGCAGCACAGAAAAGGAATGGGCAAGCAGTTTAGCTAGAAGGCACTGAGAAGAATTTTTCCAAAGCCCGTAAGTGACACAAAGCCAGAGGTGTTGAGTTGGTTCATAAAACAGGTTATAAATGCAAGGAAACTTGTGTAGTGAAAGAAGAAACAGATAAAGCATAAGTATCCCCTTTGTTTTAATATCCTGCATCAAATGATTGAGAGCACTGATAAAGGTCATAGCTAAATTGGTGTGATGGTTTTAGTTAGCGTTTGAGAGATAGGTGTTTACTTTTTTCCAGCATAGGTATGTGTTTCTATTTCAGGCATGTTTTTTTTACCACTTAATTGTTCCACTCCGTGTAAAAACCACAGAAACAAAAACCACACACACACTCAAAAAATGAAACTACTGAACCTTCTTCTTTATGAGATGGTAGTGCTTTATAAGCCCAGAAGTGAAGATCAGATTTCCCATTGAATATTAAGATGTATAAGAATCCTTCCCTTCCACATGTGAGGAGTCCAAAGAGAACTGGGCACGTAGCCCCTTAAAACAGGAGTACCTGACTCCTGGCTGAGCTTCTGCAGGACCATTCCTGGGATTTCTTGCAGGATGCTCACAGCTCTTCATGTCAGAAGAGAGCTGTCATCTTCAGAGAATATATAGAATAATAGAATATTCAGAGAATATTAGCTTCAGAGAAGCAGAAGGAGGAGGAGCAGTGAATAGTCGGAGATAAGCCTGTTTGGTCGGCCTGTGACTCTATCCTGATTGGCACTGCCTAATCCGAGGTGAGTGGAATTGGTGGAGGGTGGGAAATGAAGGAGCACCTGGAGTTTTTCCTACACGTTAATCCTGCTCTCAGTCCTGTCCTTTTTAAAGTGGAGATTACTTGGGGTTTGTGGGTACTTTAGGTGTAGCTCAGTTCAGGATACGACTCGGCCACATTTGGCTGTGGAGTGGAAGGTCAATGCTCAGAAGAACCTTGGGCTGAAAGATGGGAAGGAAACTTTCATCTGGAAGTCTGAGATGCATGCCAGGTCTTATGGAAGGCTTTTTGGAGTTAAGCATCCCTCTAGAATATCCTCTTTTTTTCCTGGTTCTTTGTTGAATATCTGCATGGGAGACTTTTGGGGCATTGGGTTATCTGCAGTTCTGAAAGCAGTAACTGTACTTGTGTTTTGTTGCACAGGTTCTTCCTGGAAAAATCAGCAACAGTCCACAAGAGATAGGAATCACAGTAGCTGATATCATGGTCATCTCTGTTAAATATATATTTGATTGCTATAGAACTGTCAAGAGTGAGAGATCCCTGAGGAATGCATTAATGACCTACAAGTTGAAAAGGAATTCTGCATGGCCAGGAGGAGAAGTTGCTGAGCACTGTCACGCTGGCCCAGTGACCATGTAATTAGTGGGGAGATGGCATTAAAAAAAAAAAATCCTTCTTATTCTCTGGAAATGGCCATATAATTGCCTATGGACATTTTGAACTAGAAGTGTCAGAACTTAAAGGCTTTGTTATCAGCAGCTCTTTGCATCAACATGTTTGCTGATATAAGTGAGAACCACATGTGGTTTGTATTTGTGAAAAAAAGGTCTACGTATCTAACAGGCTAATTGTAAAGTAAAGTGTAAAGCAAACAAGTTGCCTCCCTTTCTGGAAGGAAGAGAGGCCTAACATAGGGTGTTGTCAGAACAATTTTCTTATTCCTACTCTTCCTTTGCTCCTAGTTTCCATTCCTAGCATTGGGAACAGTCCTTGCTGAAGAGGCTGGCTACAGGGCAGCCACGAACGCGAGGTGCAGAGTACAGCTCACGTGGTAGTTCCGTGGGACTGAGATATTTTCTGCATGGGCAGGTGTTAAGAAGTGAAATATTTCCAACAACAGGGAAGATGAAGAGGGAAGATGCCTCCCTGCTTTCTTATAGTTGCTAAAGAATAAAAAGCCAGACAAAGCAGTCATCCACTGCGTCCTGTTTTCTTTTCTTCTTCTTTTTTTTTTTTCTTTTTTTTTTTCTAGGAAAAAATGCTTTGTAATAATTCTAAACATTACTGTGAATGAGTTCTGAGTGTATTTTCAAGACCAAGTATTTTTCAGTGGACAAAAATGCTGTCTGGGTCCATCTAGCCCAGTATTTTTTTTTCTTTCAGTGGCACACAACAAATGGTTAAGGAAGATTTTTAAGAATAGGGCAAGCAAATATTGTAATCTTCCTCTGTCATGATGCAACTCTTCATTTGCTGAGAGTTAGCAGCTTAGGGAATACTTACCTTTTGCCATGGTACGTCTTTCTGCTGGATCTTCTCATATTTTACAACTCCATTTCCAGCTGAAGGACTCCAGGAATGCTCAGAAGTGGATTGTTGCTCAGGCGTGACTGGGGACGTGTTCAAGAGTGCCTGTTCCCTGAGAAGGGTCTGCAGGCTGCTCGAAGACCTGGCATGAAACTGGAATTAACTACTCGGAAAGTAGTTAATAAGCTACTCAAAACCCAGACCAGGGCCGGGCCCCGAGATACACAGGAAATGCAGACTTGCAGGCAAAACCACTGCTGCATTTCCTTGGGTAACTGGCACAACTCGGATGTCTAGCAGCTCGTGTTCCTGTTTTGAGGAGAAAGGGGAGAACTTTAGAGCTTGGCATTAAAACTGCTCCAGTTATTTACTGTGAAGGGAACATTTAATGTTTTGTAGCAGATGCTGCATCTTATTGCAAGGTAGGCAGATGCTGCTGTGTGAAAGTCCTGACTGCACTGAAACCATGTTTTGGTATTTTAAATAGTGTAGCCTTGCTTTGGGTACCCCTTCCTGCTGTGTTATACTTGCATGAGAGGTGGCAGAGTTGACATAGCTGTGTGCAAGTGCCTGTTCTTTCCTCTCTCCTGGCCAAAAACACCCGAAGTTTTAGAGAGCAGACATTCTCAAACACGGACTCTTCTACTCCTTGTAGCCTGTTTTCATTAAAAAGCATAGCTATATTTTCCTGAGTTAATCATGGGAACGGCTATGGAACATGGGGATGTTTTCTAAAGCGTTGCAATAGTGAGTGCTACTCTGATTCTTGCTTCTTTACAATTTGCCCTCTTCCTCCTTCAGCTTAGTTTTAAAACATTTTCATTATGTTGGACTTGCTTGTATTTAATTTTAAGTTGATGCTCTGTTTAGCACTAGGCTTGTAGCTTGTGCACGATCTATAGATAACCACACGATCTATAGATAACCTAAAGGTGTGGTTTGTTCTTCGTGTGAGAAAGCAGTTGGTTTCCCTAGTTTTAACTGTGTCACATCCTCCGGAGGGACATATATAAGCAGATGTCTTATCTTGGCCGAGCTGATTCAGAGGGCACAGCTTCTCCCATTTGGGGGGCAGGGCCATGCCTGTCTCTGACACTAATCAGCACCACAGTAAAAATCTCAGGAGCTTCACTGGAAAGAGCATCGTGAACTGCCCAGCTGGAGACAGGGAGTATCCGGGACTGGTAGCCCTGAGCTGACCCCGTCCCCAGTTTTGCGGAGCTGTCTGGGCCTCATGTGGGGAGGCGAGCTCCAGTTTCTCTGACCAGTTCTCTAGCGCGTGGGCGCCTCGCAAGCTGCCACCACAACCATCGTCACTGCCGGAGCAACGTGGGCACCAACATCCTCTTCTCTTCCTCAGAAGAGGGATAGGGCAAGCCTGGAGCCCCTTGGTGCTGCGGCTGCTGCTCGTCCTCGGTGATCACAGGGCGTTTCTCCAGGCTGGCAACCGGGTAACTTTCCTCCGTCCTTAGTATTCCTCGGGATGAGCCCCAGCGCGAGCGGTGGCACCCTCCAGCTGGAACGCCGCAGCGAGCGGAGGAGAGGCAGACGCGCCGCGTGGCTTTCTGCCAGCCGCGGCTGTCAAGGCTGGCTTCCAATTTTAATTTATTTTAATGCAGTTACTGAGGCATTTTAATTCCATCAAAGGAAATGGCACAAGACAATCTGCAAATATTCATTTGCTACTTTTAAATGAATTTGATTAATCTGTGTTTGGTTTCCCTTTTTTTTTTCAGGTTTTACTTTGAGATTTACTTCTTGGTAACTGGCATAAGTGTTCAGGGATGTGAACCTTAAAAATCACAATCTGAATTCCATTTTTTTTTTGTGAATATTTAAACAGTATATCCTCTGTTCTTTCTGTAATGCCTCATTTTTAATAATTAAGGCCTGTATTTTTGAAAAAATAATCACATATACATATATATGATTTGAATGCAATTTTAAAAAGAGTAGTTCTTCAGGGCAAATTAAAGTACTCCAATATTCTGCATATGAATATATATAGCTCTAGTAAAATAGATGAATACTGAGTTTGTTCTTAAACATAGTGGAGACTTCTTTGTGTTTTAGAGGGACTGAAAACTATTTGAAAATTGGGTCAAATTCACTATATGATTCTGTTACTAAAAAACCTTTTTTTTTGGCAAGATAGAATCAAATTCTTTTTTTTGGCTAAAAATACCTCGTCATGAATAATTTATCCAACTTGGGAAAAAAACACTTAAAATGGTATCGAATAATATGAAGCAAATGAAAATATTTCGCAGTGGCAAATATTTTCAGTGAATGAAAAATGAAATTTGGGAGGTTTGTAATATAGGAGTTACATTACAATATTGCAGGTTAGTAGTAGAATACTGATCAGTGTAGTTGCACTGACATTATTTGTAGGTTGAAATGAAAGGTTTTCATCTAGATTTGTCAGAGTTCTGTCAGAATTTGGCAGAAAACCTGCCAGGCTGTTGTCTGAATGTGCACACATAGTGCAGTGTTTTTTAAAAAAAAATTCCTCTTGCATTCGGATCACAAATGTGTCAGTGTTTGATATTTCTTTGACACAAATATGGCAGTAATCTGTTTTTATTTACTTTTTCTCTGTGCACCAGGCATCCTTACTTGATATATTTAAAAATGGAATTTTAATAGTATTTTTTTGAAGCCTGTAACTTTTATATCAACTGGTATCAGCTGAGGATGTGGGTTTGTGTGTGCCCAGAGAGGTTAAATTCTGTCCACCTTTCTTTTCTTCCTCCCAGTACATTCTGAGGAATTTACTCACACTTAAAAATGAATCTAACAACACCTAATCAAAATAGCCCAGAAGCGAAGTCATGTTGCAACAACAATGACATTTCTTAATAAACCATTGCATGAAATTATTTGCTAGTCTGGTACATACTAGTTTTTGACTTTGGCAACTGTTGAAATGTATTTTCCATAGGCCGGAAACACCATTTTTCAGGCATCTCTAGTTGGTTGCAGTTGATTGCAGTTGGCTGCAGAAAGTATTGAAGAGACATAAATGAATGCATAAAGGAGAGAATGCCAAAAAAGGACAAAAAGAAGAAAACTTTTGGCAATGCAGAGGCGCGTGATGGAAAATGACATGGCTTTATGGTCAAGATAGCCTCTGAAGAAAAAAGTGCAGGTAAATGGGGTGGATGCATGGAGCAAAAACCCCAATCAGGCTCCCAAGCGCAGTCTGTGGTGTAAAATGGTAGTTTCTGGAGAACAAAAACGATAAAGAAAGCCAACTCTGACGTTGTCTGACAGGACTCTAGTCGCTCTGAGTATTAAGCTGGAGATCTGTACTGTGTGTCCAACAAGCAGGATACCATAGGGAGAGGATCAGAAGAGATACAATTAGGAACAGGAGTAGGAGGGAATGCTTCTTGAATCTCTATAACCAGATGGAAGAAAAGGAAGCAAATATTTGAGTATAAAAGCTTTGGAAGACTAGTGACATGGAACTACTATGGGATCTGTCAGTCTTTAGTGGCACATGAACTTGCTCTTTGTTGTTAATGACTGATTCATGACAGCAACAGCAGAAAAGAAAATACAGTCACCCTCATGTGCCCCTTGGTTGGGGCTGCAGTATCAGTAGTGAATCAGACAGTGAATCACAGAATGGTTGAGGCTGGAAGCGACCTCTAGAGATCATCTAGTCTAAACCCCCTGATCAATCTCTTGGTCATGACAGAATCTATGCGAGTTGCAATAGATGTTTCTCCAAAATGAGCTGCAACCTGAAGCCTTGAGTGAAGCCGTTGGGATTTGAACTGTGTAAATACACACATGCATAGTTCACACAGGATAGTGCCTTGCCAGGCTGAGATCATTTATGTATGATATCTGACTACGTAAAACTTTTAGTGATGTTCTTACCTAAATTTACGTTCAAGCAACAGCTGAAAGAGATTTTATCAAAATTCTCCCCTAAGAATCATAAATATTTTGACTTTATTTTTTCTTTGTGTGGAACTGAAAACAAGAGGTTTGAGTGAAAGTAATCGTCTCTGTTTAACCAATGAATAGTTGCCCATTTGATAAGAATTAGCTAGCAATTGATACAGAATACTTTCTTAAAATACATATATATAGTTACTAATATTACTAAATATATATATGTGTATATATAGTTACAGATGTTATTAAATGCCTCTCCAGAGCACTGTGTCCAAAAGGAAATAAACTTACAAGGTTTTGATCATTTACAATAAGAATATTTTTGCTCTACCAGGGAAGTGGAGTTATCTTTTGGGAAATTAAAAGCGTGGCAAACATTAGGAATCACTTCTTTGGGTTGCTTCCTTAAAGCAGATGATGAAGTCTAGATCATGATCTTTCATTTGCCTTTACTTTTCAGAAAGAGTTGTAAAGCTTACATGTGCCCTCTAGCAAAACCTTTTCATTCTCTCTGGATAAGTCTCTAATGGTATAGCGGGTCTCTTGCTATTCTTTGTGCTAGTTAGATGAATATGGGTGGTGAACAGATGGAGATGACTGGAAAAGGGTGCCAGAGATCCTGGATTTCCAAAACTTGCTTATAAACACTAGCCTTAATTTCCACAACCCTTTCTGTCTTCCTTTCTTCAGTACAGACCTGGAGTCTTTTCTCAAATTTCTGTTTTCAAAGGAAACAAAGATTTTGCTGTGGGTTCTTTTTGAAGGCACTTGCACAACTATTTGTAATTCTTTGTCTTTTTCTTTGCCTTTGCTTTTTGCTGTGCCAAAGCATCCTGCTAAAGATGGTTCAAACCCGGGCGGTTCTGGCTGCACTCTTTTTCTTGTTAATCACCCTGGCTCAAACCCCAGGTAAGTGTGAGTAAGAGGTAAGATCGCAAACTACATGCACTGCTGCTTGATGCTCTGTATTCCCAACTCACTGACACTCTGAAACTTCACAGTTCACCAGGGAAATTTTGCTTATTTTTTAATGTGCAAACAAATGGTGATGTCACCTTAGCAGTTTTAAATCCTTCAGCCTCCCAGAGTGGTCAGGATGTTAAAACTGAAAGAAGTCTATCACAGATCACTTGAAGGTCCATTTCCTCTTCAAACAAGAAAACATCATAAGAGAGATTATTTCTGGCAGAAGAAGGATCTACGTATGTCCCATATCTGAAATACTAAACAAAGTGATCTTGGGCTGTAAACTCCTTACAGCCTCTGTCACTGCTGCTGCTACTACTTACACCTTAACCAAGGCACCTAACTGAATAGCCTATTATTTCTTCTATGTACTTTTCTTTCCCTCCAGGGTGAGTCTTGCTCTTCTCATCACTTTTTAAAAGCTCATGTCAAGGTGGAAATAAATCTATTGACCAAAAAAAGTTGGAGGACTTTAGTTAACCAGCACTCAGGGAATCCACAGCAGAAAGGTGCCATTTCCACTGCACTCCCAGTCCTGAAACAGTGACAGCAGGAAGCTGGATCTGGAAATTGGATACTGCTCATATGGGTGTGCATAGAGCTCTGTGTCTCTGAGGCTGCCATCCTAAAAGAAACATTTTTAAATAGCAAAAATGTTAGACTCTAGATCACAGTGACACTCAAAGTGTGGTACAACTACAAGGTTTGGACCTGTAGTATCATTAGTCTTCCAAGGAATGATACATGCCTGAAATGCACCAGTCTCAGTCAGTATATAAACCACATAGTATAAAAAGAAGTTATAGAATCTACTCAGTGTTTCAGTGCAAAAATGAAGTAGAAATATTTTAAATAAACACAGTCAAGAGCTTCCTATGCTTTTGATGATGGTTGTAGAATAATTTTTCTTTTTTTTTCTTTTTTTTTTCTTTTTCTTATTTTGTAGCTTATAACATAGTGAATGTGGAGGCTGGTCATGAGGCTGTGTTGAGTAGCCCTTTCCTAATCAAAGAACCTTTGCTAATGGTAACATGGAAGATGAAATTCAGCACTTACTGCTTGTTGGCCTATAGATATGATAACAATGAGACAAGGAATTTGAACTGCAGTGCGAGGATGACATGGAAATATTCACCTGACAGTAACCCAGCTCTTCGGATTTATCCTGTCAGCCTTGGTGATGAGGGGAATTACACTTGTGAAATTGCCAACAGTGAGGGCAATTTTCTTTTTCTTTATTCTCTGTCTGTGATAGGTAAGACATACCTTATGTCTTTTATTTTTTGGTGCAGAAATAAAAAAATATATATTTGATTTGATGTTAAAAGACCAAATCCATTTTGGATACATGCTGGAATTGTACATAAAGAAGTAGGAGACTCCTTGATCCCTTAGTGAGGGGGTATGAGATACCTTGAGTTGACTTGGTCAAACTGGCTTTTTAAAAACAGGGATGAGAAGATATGCATTTGGACTGGGTTGTTGTCCAGGCACCAAAACCAAATACAACAGTTTAGAATAGTGTGGAAAGACTTGGAATATGCACTCCTATGTGTTAATGCAAACAGAAGATAGTAAATATTGCTACTCTAAGCTCAGCCAGAGAATGTTCGCAAAAATTCACAGCAAGGTCTATGTGTGTTTTGCCTGAGGAAGGATTAAATGGGAATAAAGCAAGAGTTTTAAGGCATTATCTGGAAACATCTCTCTCTGTAAGAAGTGCTGAGAGCTGTCTACAAGATTTCATAACTAAAATAAAAATAGAAACAGTCCTTGGATTTCCATTAATTTTGAGAAACATTTTACCTAGGGATGGATTTTATGTTCTGGTCATATTAGTTAAATTTTAGTGATATTTTATTCAGTATGTGAACTGCTTTGTTTGTAATTCATAATTTAAAACAGTCCATTCCTCATCCTGTCTTGTGATTCTGCTATTATCTTCTTTCATAAAACATGATGGAACAAGACTTTTATATGCAGTTAGCAATTTTTGGAGGTACTAATCTTTGACTCTTTAATATATTTCTTTTTCTCCCTAAAGACAGATGATGCTAATATTCCAAATTACTTTAAAATGTCTTGAATGGGAGATGTAAACTAAAGAAAATCACCTATTCTAAGTTTCTTGACTAGAAAGATTATATTATATTGAGCAGGAAATAATAATTGTGGGTCATTTTCTTCTTCCATAGTCCCTCCTACAGTGACTATGACCACTGAGAATGGAGGGGTGGTGATTTGTCAAGCCTCTGCAGGAAAGCCAGCTGCAGAAATCTCCTGGGTACCAGCAAATAACCACAGCACTGAGAAAGAAATTCATCATCTCAATGGAACAGTAACCAGAGTGAGCTCTGTAGACTGGAACAGCAACACGAATCTCACCGTGACCTGCCTCGTTACCCATCCAGCCACCAACAAGACTCTGTCCCTAGATCTATTGTGTAAATATCTTTTTTTAGTTCTGTAAATTATTGACTACCAGGGCTTCATAGATTGTTTGCATGGGGAGGAGGGAGAAATATCAAAATCCTAGTAGACACTGGCAGAAGAATTAATAATTTTGAGTTTTTTCTTTGAAATCCAAAGTTCCTGACATTGTATAGGGAAGCTGTCTGTTCTTGCTCCCTTCTACTCTAGCTTTGGTTTTAGTAGAGTTCATCATACTGTTTAAATGACCTTTTCAGTCACTGGTGACAGAAGAGTTCCTTTCATCTGCCACTCTGACACAGTTTGCTCATTTCAGGTGTGAAATTTGAACCACAGGAGTTGATTTTGTCCCAGTTCCTCATAAGATTAAGGCCTGGACAAAACTTCCTTGGAGAACAGCTGTCTGTGACTCTCAAGGGATCTTTTCCAGGGTGGTAAAATGTAAAACTCAATTTAGCCGGCTGTGCTTGACCTCACTTAAGTTCTACCAGTGGGAGAAGAATGCATAGTAGATGCATGAAGTACAGCAGTCAACACAGCCCAGTCATTTATAGCAAAACTTTGAAGGGATGAATGATCAGATCAGGTGATTCATTTGAACAAAGAGACCATGCAGGCATGTGGGGTCAAGCACAGAATCTTGTTTGTGTACGTGAACGACTATGTGTGTAGTGCAGCTCCCTATTATTGATTGGCACCTGTACCTATGTCTCATAGCTCATTTGAGCTATAGGAGTAGAGGACTAATTTTCCTCTCTTACTGAGATAGGAAGTACCATCTTAGTCAGTGGGTGTTGACATCTATTTCTGTAAGTAGTTCTTTTCTCATCTTTCAGATGCTTCCCTCAGTCTTCACTATCTCGTGACAGTAGGATCTGCGAGTGTTGCTGCTGCCGTTGGTATTGGCGTGATTTTATGCTTGATTTTCAGGTGCAAGGGTAAGTCAGACTGGAGAATAGTCATGATCTCAGATGGGACTGTAAGACACCTCAGGCTCATCACTGACTATGTGCAGGAACAGGGACATATAACTAATTGCTGACAGAATTGGTTGGGAGGCAAGTGGGGGCTTAAAATGGAGACAGGAAGAAGAGTATCCTAGAAAGGAGAATATTTTAAGGAGAAAGAGATACGAAAAGCTGGAAGAAGGCAACTTTGGGGTAGGTGAACTGTAAAGGGAAGGAACTTGCAGAGAATCAGAGTGCCTAATTTACTCCCCTCTGTTGCCTCAGTTCTGCTCTGAAGTTAGTGCCTGCCTGGATTTCCTCCTCGGTATGTCTTTCAGATTATTTCCCCCACAAAGTATATTAATTGCAGGTATTTCATGAATTGGGTACAAATCAAAAGAGGGTTGGCAAGAAGGGATGATCAGAGGAGGACAGAGAGGGCAGGGTGAGAAAAATGTAAAGGCAAGAGTGGAAAACAGAAGGAGAGTATGAGCGGTGACAGCACTGACTAGTGCTTGCAGCTCTTGGATGGGAACCAGTCATTGCCACAGAGTGAAGTGCAGTTTGGGGCAGGCAGGGAGAGGGGCAAATGAAGTGTCATCTCAGATGGGTGCTTGGCTCATCGTGTCCCTTCAGCACTGAGAAAAAGTACACATATGAAAAAAAGACTATGTTGACTCAATCCTGACTCTTAAGGTGATTAAGAGTTTTACTGAAGGGGAAAATAAAACAAGAAAGAGCACTCTCAAGAGTGTGTTCTAAACCATGACATAAAAGAGAGAACTAAACCAGTACTTGGAACTGTATTTAGAAGGAGGTCAACAGCAGAGGGCAACTAGGTGGGAACTACAGACAAAGCAGTGGTGATCCCATCAAACTGTTTTGCATTTCCAACATCTTACTTTCAGCTTCCCATTTATGTAAATCGAAACTTGGACCAGAAGCACCAGTTGCTGTAAGTGGGATTTTTTTTGTGTTTACTTCAATAATACGTGTAATTCCTTTGCAACATGTATCTGCTCTCACAAACCTCTCATATATCTCTGGCTGTGTTTGGATGGGTGAATAAGGAACAAGCATATAGCTAGGAGAGCTTCTGCTAGTTGCATGTCCTTATATTCATGGGAATTCACCATATTTCACTAATTTCTCAAGCACTAAAGGAAGAATGTAATATAGCTTTTCCTGCCTAAGAATACTATAGATTACATTTATAATGCCAGTGTTTAAACTGAATTTAAGCTCACTCCAAAGTTAATGTAGTCAGAATTCTGCATTACAGAGCAACCTTAACTCTGATCTTTTCTTCAAGAATGTGTATTGTACTTCAAGACAGGAATCTAAACAATTAAAGATATGACAAAAATGGACAGACATTTATCATAATGGAAAAATCACTTATTTATGCTGCATTAAACACACAAAATTTCTTTTTTTCAAGTTCCATTTTGAATACTCTGGGAGCAGCAGCACTAAACTTGCCACTACAAGTTTTACTTCCTCTCTAATTTCAGTGTGTTCTGATACATATTTAAAAGCATGATAATATGCTACACCTTCTGGTCTTCTGCCTTATTTAATGCACACTGAAGGAGCAATTATTTCATAGTTTGTTTTCTGCTAATGGTTAAATTCATGGCTGTGTGCCTTGTTTATTGTAAGCTGGCACAATTTGACAGACAAGAGTGGGAGCTGCAGAAGTAAAAGTCAAAAGTTTCTGGTAATTTTGGGTCTCCAAATCGGAATGTGTATGCCTGCATGTTTTCTTTTTCTCTTCCTTTCTTTTTTTTCCAGCCACATCTATCCATCTATCTATCTATTTATTTATTTATTTATTTATTTATCTTTTTCTTTTGCACTGTATACTTATGATGTTTCAACAAAATTCTACAAGGTAGTATAATGGTATATATTTTCTTTGGATTGCAGACTAAGAACTTCAAGCCAGCACCACAGTCTGATGATATACACGCAGCTGATCTTTGTATTGAATCGGAGAGTATCTATGAGAACTACAATCAGAACCACGGGCATGAACTCGTAACAGTGGAGGCACAAGCAGCCCAGTATCAACTCAACTACTAGTGATAGGCAATTAGCTGAGTTTGGTCTTGAACAAACCAATTCAGACTTTGGTGCAAAGCAGGACATCCAGCTGAGATTGGAAGATAGCTGGGAAGAGCAAGGTGTTTTAGTAACTTATTTCTCTTTTCTTCTAAATATAGATCTTGAAACTGGAAGTTTTAAAGGCTGGGTTGGAGAAATGCACATTTGAATATCATTGAAAAAAGTCCTCCTTCAAATCAATAATTGACATAGTTTTGGGCCAAACTAACAGACTGATGGTGAAAATGTAGCACTTTTTTTTTCTATTTTAGTAACTAGCTTCCCTTTGCAATTTTCTGGTGGAAACCAGAAAGTGGCACAGGAGACTCCAAAATAAAGCCAGCTGAGGTGCCGTCCAAAAGAAACGTAGAAATAAAAGAGGTTTTCTATGTGGATAGTTACATGACACAGAGGACAATTTCATATTTGTCATCACCATTTACTTTTTTATTTTGTATCTTTCTCCCCCAATTATGTTATCTGGTTGCATTTATAATAGCAGAAACAAAGCCACATTGAATTTGTACTTGCTATGGAAATGAGAAATGGCAATAGGCAATTTTCTAAGAAACATTTTGAAGTCAGCATCTATTGTGTAAATATTTAGCTAGAATTATTTCTGGAGATATTTAGGTATATGCTTATTAAGCAGTTTCTTAGAAGTTGAGATAACAGTATGGTTTTACAGAGAACAGTGATGATGATTTGTGAAAAATACTTTTAATGTGCTTATTTATATATTTAAAAAAACTAAAATAAAACTACAAACCCCTACTATTTATTTCTTCTAATTCTCTTCCCCGCCACATCCTGTACTTAAAAAGCCAAAATTTGACTGTTAATTTCAGTTTCACATGGCAACTTGGTCAAACCTTTCAAAAACGAATGCAGCACTAAGTATACTGAAATGTTTTCTTTGCCTAAGTATTGCTGGGAGAAACCACCTCTCCTCTCTCTGTTTTCTCGGGTATGAAGGCCCCTAGATGTTTTTTAATTGTGCTTCTTTTTATCACTTCTGATTGCACATGTACTGGCACGCCTACTGACATGATCCATTTCTTTTTCTGTCATATGCTGGAGAGGTGTGATGGGTCACTCTGCCTGAATGAGAAGCACCTGCAGGATCCTGTCCCGTCACTCCTGCTGGGTATTGCTGGGAAACCTGGCTTAGGGTGTTGGATGTTAGTGTTCACTTGCTATCCTAGAGTTCTGGACAGCTTCTTTGTGTCACCTGCAGGAGATGCCCCTTTGCAGGAATGCAGCCCCTGGTGGAAGTAAGTGTCAGCTAGACTGGAATTAGTGAAAGTAAGATTTCACAGGTGCTGGTTAGGAAAAACATTTTATGGTTCTAATGAAACTTATAGCAATTCCTTAGTCTACGGGAGACCTAAGAACTTCAGAGAAAAAGCTGAAAGAATTTCAGTTTTCTTTTCTTTTTGTTTGTTTGTTTGTTTTTGAGACAATGTTTAGAGCAGCAAAGGGATGAAAGGCATCAGTTCACCAAGTTGTCTTTGCTGAAGTGGGATTTACATTGCCCAGTTACTGAAGCAGTGCTGGAGAGAGAGTAAGATTTAAAGGGAGCTGAGATGGTGTGATAGCTATAATTTAAGTGGGATCATCATTCAAAAGGAATATTTGATATGTTAATCCACAGCATTTTGGCAAATAATACAGAATATGACTGAATCTATCAGATAAATTATTAAATGCTCCAGAAAATCCAATTATAAGTTAACTGTGTTGTTCTTTCTAATATTAATGATTACTGTTAAAACTATGAGAAAAATACCTGCTAGAAGGAAGTTAAAACTTTACTCTCTGAATGCAAAGCAGCATGGTTTCTGGCTGGCAGTTTGCTTGGGTTCACATCATACATATTTTACCTCTTTTTAATGTATTGAATTTTTACACTTGCACAGACTGTTGTCAGGCACTTAGTCAAAGCCAAACAGGTACCATGCTTACGCATGTGAATTAAGGTTTAAGTAATTTCATCTGTCTGAGATTCAGGTTAGTCCAAGAGCCGCTGCTCCTGCAGTGTCTCAGGAAACTGGCTTACAGCATTGTAGCTCAGTCAGGATTTGTCACCTGTTTACTGACAACGTAAAGCTTCAATTATCATCCACTCAGCTTAGACAAAGTAGCATTCAACCACATGTTGCAGGCATTAAAAGGCCTCAGCTGTCTACTTGTTGCATCTTCCTTCTTCAATAAAATCAGTCCTCACGATGCTTTTCAAGCTCTTTGTTTTGCTACCCTAAGATTAATAAAATTTATAAGACCAGGGAGAGCAATGTGACTAGTGTGGGTGATAGTAAGAAAGGCTGGGACATTAGTAATGCTTCTAGGAAAACCATGATAATTGAACACTTGCTTAATTTTCTGCTCATCTTTTGTATATAATGATGATACAAATAGTGGTTTCAGAGATGGAGTGTGTTGCTTTTTAGCTGCTTGCAGTTCATTGGAACTTTTGACCAAAGTAACTTGTTTTACCTCCAAGCTACCTACAAATTATAACTATTCTAGTACACTTGTCAGCTCTCCTAATTTAATCCTATTTGAAATGATGGAGATCACAGAATGGTTGAGGTTTGAAGGGACCTCTAGCATTCATCTAGTTCAAACCCCCTGCTCAAGCAGGGACACCTAGAGCATGTGGCACAGGGTCACTTCCAGGTGGATTTGGAAGATCTCCAAAGAAGGAGACTCCATAACCTGCCTGGGCAGCCTGTTCCAGGGCTCTGTCACCCTCACAGTAAAGAAGTTCTTCCTCACATGGAGATGGAACTTCCTGTGTTTTAATTTATTACCGCTTGTTCTATCACCGGTCACCACCAAGAAGAGTTTGGCCCCATCCTCCCTACATTCTCTCCTCAGATATTTGTATATGTTGATAAGATCCCTTCTCAAACTTCTCTTCTCCAGGCTAAAAAGGCCCAGCTTGCTTAGTCTTTCCTCATAAGATAGCTGTTCCAGTCTCTCAATCATCTTCCTTGCTCTACACTCGATCCTCTCTCTCCAGAAGTTCCACATCCTTCTCATACTGGAGAGCCCAGAACTGCACACAATACCGCAAATGCAGCCTCACCACAGGTGAATAGAGGGGCAGGATCCCCTCCTTTGACCTGCTGGCAACACAGTCTAATACAGGCTAAGATCCCATTGGTCTTCTTGGCCACGAGGATACATTACTCTCTCGTGGTTAACTTGTGTTCAACGAGGACTCCCAAATCTCTCTCCACAGAGCTGCTTTCTAGCAGGTCAGCCCCTAATCTATACTGGTAGGATGGGGTTAGTAAGGCAGTAAGCCTGTGAGGGTGCTCAGAAAGGAAGCCCTGGGTGCTCTGGATAGAAGTTACAGGTCTGGGAGTTGAGTTTTGTATATGTCACCACATTGGAGGAAATTGGGAGAGACTGGGGTAACAGTAGCTGACAGAGTTGACAAAGGGTAACAGTAAGGCAGGTATGGACTGAGAGAGAACAAGCATGAATTTGGGCTGTTGTAGATTATTACTTAATAATTTAATTAACATTTTTCCTCTTTCACACTGCTTGCCATGGATGCCTTAACCTTTGGTTATGGTTTGCTAAGGACTAGCTTTATCATACAGGAAGCCTTTTGTACTCCTCTCTCAGGATGGGAAACTACTCACAAGTTTTATGGTCATTCTCCACGCTGATAGTCACCTAATGGGGCAAAGGTCGTGGTTCTTGGTCCCATGAGCTGTACACTGAAGGATTAAAAGCTGTAAGACACATACTGTGTACCTCAGGGAGCTAAGGGGGAGAAGGAAAAAGCCTGTGTGTGCTTCATTGCCAAACCAGCTTTCTCAAGGTCAGAAAGGGTTGAGTTCAGCTTGCAGCTGGGTCCCATCATCCCTACAGGACATTCAGCTAGCTCACTCCCATCTAGCAGCAGGGAGCTGATTTGCAGCGGACACCAGCTATGGGTCAGGGCAACAGCACTGGTGTGGGCTGCCCATTGGTACTAGTGGCTGCTGCCTCCTGCCCAGATTCTCCTCTCCTGGGCTGATGGCTGAGAAAATGCACGTTTCTTTCATGAATTTTTTTAGGTCAAATTATTGTGTGTTTTTTTTTTTTTTCATTTTAAAAATACTGTTTTTAAGACAAATCATATATTTTGCAATTTGTAGAATATTGGTCTGGAAATCAAGGAACTTGAGGACATTTTTATGAGTATGTTGCCTGTGCTTTTTCCTTCAGTTGCACTTCTGGTGATCTTAAGACAACTGTGTCTGCATCCAAAGCAAATTTAAGCAAGTTAAACATTTTGGACTATAAAATTCCACACATTCTTTTGTAATGTTGTAAAAATGGCTAGAAAAATGCTGACTGCTCAGTGAAAAATTATTTTGAGCAAGTTACTGAAAGGAGATGGATATTGGAGTAAGCTATCTGCATGATCTGATAAAGAAGTATAGCTGGAAATGTGAGCATAAGATTTATAATAGCAGAACTAGTCTTGTATGGGGTGTATCTGTAGATAAGTAAGTGGCATAAGCATTAAGAAATTATACTTCTAGAGAAACTATTGAAAAAATTGAGCACAGGATACAATATTTATTTTTCTTTTGTTGTGATTTATGCCAGCCTTTTTAGTAAGCGAAGAAGGAGAGTGCAAGTTGTATACATTCAATCTGTCCTTTCTGTGTAGCTCTCTGCACAGGATAATAATAATTTCTATGTCCTGTTCAGTTACTGAATAGCTTGTACATGCTGACTAACTGCATCTGTAATGGGTGCTGGATGACTGTCTTCTCTTCATCAAGCCCCAAAACTACTGAGCCTGGAGACCTCCACTCCAGATTTGTTACAACAAGCCTGCCCTCCCACTACTGCCTTAGATTGATTTTTTTCATCAAATGCACTGCTGTTTCAGTATCACTTGTGCTTTTTTTTATCATTAGGTGACTGTAGATGAAAATTCTTTTATGTACTGTAAGGCCTCTCACTCAAAATGTTTATAGAGCAGTCTTGGTAATATTGATGTTATCTCCTTTAGGTATTTTATCATCTAGTTCTTTGTCCTTTCTTTTTGTCATGAAATACATTCCTCATTTGGTTGTTTCAGTAGCTTGCTTTTAATGAATTATTTTAAAAAAAATATTTTTGGAGGAAAATGCTAAGCTTCAAACAACTATTTGCTTTGCAATGTACTAGTGCATTTTGCTGAGCTTCATTTCAGTCACATACTCATTACAGGCCTCCTTGGACCAACAAGTAATAGAAAATTAATCACTTTCTGGACTGCAAACTACTCTTACTTATTAGGTCCTGAAAACTTAAATTCATCTACCACATCTAAATATATAATATTTAGATATGGTAGGTATGGCAAAATTATAAAATTTTGCATATCCTTCATATCCTTTGGTTACGGCTTTGTTACATTATTCTGCAAAGCCTCAAAAACAGTCCAGACCCAGAATGAGAAAATATCACCATGCTTTCTGTTAATTAGACTATCCATGTGTCAGGTGCATATATTAATTACACTGTATATAATAAAGAATATAAGCTATTTTCCCTGTTCCATAAGTAATAACATTTTCTGAATAAGAGGAAAATGATATTACAAACCACAGCCTCCTTGTGCATTTGCAAAAGTGAAAATTTGCCCTAAACATAGATGAATAGATGAAAAAGCATATCTTTTTATTCATCATGAAGGAGGCTTCGGCTCCGCTGCTTCCAGATTCTCTCTTCTCATTATCTAGCTGCTACTACTTCTCTTCTAGTGTTTCCTGTGTATTTTCTAGTGGTTTTGCTCCACCCTTGCTGCCCCAAGCCTTCCTTTGTTCTGAAAATAAAAGAATGAATGTGATGATGTAGCATGATCTTACTTTCGCGTGAGTGGGGAAGCACTATTTCTCCCAGGAAGCAGGGAGAGATAGTGGGTTTTAAAAAGACTTTCTTCATGAAGTTTATCTAAGACTGGTTTGTCTGAAAAGCTGTGTCAGGTACAGAGCGTTTTTTTTTTCCCAGACCAGTATAGACAGATGTGAAATATCCCTTTCTCCCACCACACACATATCTATCGGTTAATCAGGAGCCAGGTTTGCCAACCCTCCTCTTGCTCTAGAGCAGGGCTATATTTTTGATTTGAGTGGATTATGTGCACACTGTGTAGCAATAATTGCACCTCTATTAGAAATGATTGCCTTGTCAAGGTATATCTTTGGTGGCAGCTCTCAAATTATGCCTTTTGTGGTAAGTCTTTACTGGTAAGATTTGCTTTCAGGAAGCTCGAGGCTCTGAAACCATAGGAAAAATCTGTAGTAACAAAGACTTACTTTCACTGGAAGAGGATCAGTTTAGGGAACACTTTAAAAAGGTAGACATTTGCAAATCCACAGGACCTGATCCATGCATGCATGTTGGCATCATCGCAAGGCCACTCTATTACCTTGGAAATGTAGTGATAACTGGGAGAGATTCCTGATAACTACAAGAAAGCAAATGCTGTTCTTGTCATCTAGAAGGGCAGAAAGAAGTGTCTGAGAAGCTACAGGATATTGGACTTATCTTGATCCTTGGAAGCACCCTTCCAAAGTAATGGAGCAGCTAATCCTGGAAATATCTCCAGACACATCAATGACAGAAATGTGACTGGCAGAAGTCAGCATTGATTTGTAAATGTGAAATCATCTTTGACTAATATTCATCCGGTGGACAAAGAAGGAGCAGTGGATGAAGTTTATCTTGATTTTAACAAGACTTTTCACACTTTTCCCCCCGTACTCTCTTGTACTGGAGAGCCCTGCACACCTGACATGCAAAGAAAACCTAAGAAACTTGAAATTGTTTAGTTTGGAGAGGAGAAAGCTCAGGGAAATCTCATAAATTTGTATAAATGACTGACTTGAGTAATAAAGATGAAGAAGTCAGACTCTTTTCAATGGGATCTGGGGAAAGGTCAAGAGGCAACAGGCACAAGCTGAAACACAGAAAATTCTGCTTAAGTATAACAAACAATTTTTTTACTGTGAAGGTGATCAAGCACTAACATAGCTTGCCTTGAGAGATTGGGAAGTCTAATCTCTGTTCTTGGAGATATTTAAAACTGAAATATATATGGCCTCGGGTAGCCTGCTGTAGGTGACACTGAGCATGGGTGTTTGACTAGATGATCTTCAGAGCTGCCTTCCATCTTTAGCAACTCTGATTCTATGACTCATGCCAGTGCTGCTTCTTGATCCCAAATTAACAGAGGGCTCATTCCAGTAAAGGATAGCTAATTCTAAAGGTGGGCACTTTGGGTACGGAAAAAAAACTGTAAGAGATCATGACTCAATGAAAGCAAGATCCAGTAACTTGGGAGAGTCAAGTTGAATATACAATTTCTCTGGAAGCTCAGCCGCCCTTTGCTTGAATATTGACCTCTGATGTGAGATCTGTTTAGGAAGTGTTTTGTGTTTGCCCAGTACCGCACACAAGTGTTATCCCCTTCTGATATGTTCCTTGGTGGGACTGAATGTACTGTGGGATAGGATTAACAATTCTTGTCTGCCAGGTTAAGATATCTCTGTATCTTCTCACTTTAACCTATCACTCTGTGCAGAGCACTGAAAAATTCATTTCTACTTGTTCTATTTATCTTATTTGAGATTAAATGCTGTACAAATAAAGGCAAGTGCTATTTGAATTGATTTGGACTGACTGCTGCTACAGTCCTACAGAGCTTATATGCTATAGTGTACTGTTTGTATCCAGTTGCTTTTCTGTGTCTGTATGAAAGAGACATCATGGAGTGAAATCTTACATTTTTTTCTATGTTAGATTTACTGTCTATGAAGAATATAAATCCATCTTCTGTGCAAAACAAGTGACCACATGCACAACAATGTGCTTTGCACATAAATGTCCTGTTTGTACTCATTTCTTCATCTCTTTTGTGAGATTGCAGTGTTGTGTGGAAAAAGATAAGGGAGCCAATTACTGAAAAATTCTGTCCTGGCTGCTTGCCTTCAGTGTGCATGAAATAGTCAAATCAGGAAGATTAGAATCAAACAACAAAAGGTAACATATTCCTGGTGTTGCCTCCTTAATCAGACAAGTAAGTGTCTGCAGAGCTGTGATACATTTGTGAATACACCCTGTGGCCAGGTCTGAAACTCTACCAATTGAATTTGCAATCACATTCTTTGCCACTGTCATTTTTGTATGCTCAATGGTGGTATCCTGCTTCATTGGTGGTTCTACACATTCTAAAAATAAGATGTACACACACACGCATAAATGTAGAAATGCATATGTTTCTGTATATGTGAATATGTGAATATGAGGCTGTGAATACAGAAAAAGTGTTTTGTTTTTCTCTTGAAAAATTAATTTCTTAATTTTCTATCAATAGAACATCTCATTATACGTAAATGTTGTGAAAGATCCTATTAGACAGGCAGACAGATGAGGGATGAAATTAAAGTTGCTGTGGAAACCATAACCTTAAACAAATCTTTTCTTTTTTTTTTTTTTTGTGCAATCAAATATACAGCCTTTGTCTTCTATTAGAATACTGTTTGCATATCATTTCTTTCTTTAGGAAAAAGAATCTGAATTGCTGATACAAATGAAAATTGCATCTGACTCTGACTGTAAAGTGCAGAATTTTTTTCCTTCTTGAGGTATTTTAATTCTCTCCATCAGTCTGGTGTGAAGCAAGAAAAAAAATAGTGACATTAGTGACCTTCTGTTACCAGCTTCAGCAGTGTTTTGTAACTGTTGATATTATTGCTTTCACTTGAGTTAATCTTGATGTAATCTTGATGTAAATGGATTGGGGTAGGATATAGGTGAGGAAAGGAGAAAGATGGAGCAAATTACTAAGTCTTGTAGACATTTTTGCTTGTTTATTTTAATGCAAAACATTCCTTAGGTCTCACCTTCAGCTGTCATGGTCTCTCTATCACATTCTCAGAAAATAATGTATTTCAAATATAGCTTGCTGAGTAAAAAAAAAAAAAAAAAGTGCTCTGTATGTACTAGCACTAGTACTGAAAGGCTTGACCATACTGACATTGATGGCCATATCCTATCCTTGATATTCTTCTGTTGGTGTTTTCTCTGCAGTCATCTGTTGGCTATTGCACCGGCTGGCACATCAATATTAGATCAAGTTGGTAAAAGAGCTTTTGAAGAGAACTCCTGGTTCATGCTACTGTGCTGGGTTCATGGTGCCAAGCAGCCTTAGGTGGCACAAAAAAATGGTTTATTTTCAGGTAAAGCTAAAGCAGATGTACCCCAGAGCAGCATCTAACACTCTCTAGCTTCTAATGGGTGTTTGGTTCACAGGACCAAACTAGAACTAGTCCAGAATAAATCTCTCAAAATTGCATTATGCTCTCTTGAGGTACACATATGATAAGGTAAACATAGGTTTAGTTAAATAGCCTTGTCCTGTGGCATGATTGATTTTTCAGTCGCTTTTGAAAGCAAGAAATAACTTAAACATAAGAGGATGCCAAAAGTGCTCATATATTGAACATCTCTCATTCAACCATTACATTAAAAGAATGTTCATGAAAAAGACTGGAATTGAATTCCCAATCTCTGCTTTTTTTCCTGTCTAGGAAAAGGCATTACATCCTGAATCTTCTTGTGACCTGCTAGCCCTGGCTTGCTTGGAAAAAAAAATATAACAGCCATGGCTTCACACAGGCATTGCTGCCACCCAAGCCTCATGCTTTCTTTGGAAATGCTGGAATAACCTGGAGGATGAATACTGATTTGTACAATTACTTGCAAATGCATGCATATCCATTTGACTTATTCAATAGTCATAAAAAAAAATGTAAACTGGCACGGAATTTTGTCTGATATCACACAACAGCTTGCTGTTAAACAGCCATTGTGCTTAAGTGCAAGCTGGAAATTAACATATCTTTAAGAAAAAAAGGAAAGCCAAATGCTCAGAATGCAACTGCTACCCACGGTGGCAAGACCAGTGCTGTCTCTGGAGTTCACACTCAGCAGCTATGTGATGGACACATCACATAATGTGATGGGCAGACAATTTTTTTGCACTTCTAGCAATTGACATAGAACTCAGCCCTAGTGGCATTTGATTGAATTTGCTCTGAACCAATATTTGACTGTCTCTACCCTGCCTTTGTTTTTGTCTTGCAGCGAGCATAATTTGAATTAAAGTAAAAGGAGACAAAGTAGCCCAACCATTGTGAAATCTCTCTCTTTTTGAGAGACAGCAGAAGTGACATCTTGGAGATGGCTCTGGACTGTTCTAATGTCATATGACTTTTACAGGGTGATTCAGAATTGCAATACTAGCTGAAGACATTTTTATTACAGTGATAAACACTAGGTGATTCTCTACACGTTTTACCTCAATTAAGTGATTGATTAAAATGAATTATAAGCTGTTTATTTCTCTTGCTCTGGCTGGTTAAGTGAGCTGTATATTTCTAGTGTCCATGCCTTGGAAAGCAGTTTATACATCAGTATATTTGTGATGGGTCTTAGCAGAGACAGGCAGTGAACAGGCATGGAGAAATCCTCTGCATTTTCCTGCCCCGGAGCTAGTGTCAGATTGGAGAAAGTCACTCTGTTGTTGTGATCTCTGCAAAAGGAGGGGACAAGGAGCGTTGTCTCCACAGTGCTGTTATTCCAGTCCCTTTTCCCGAGCCCCACTTGGTTTTGGATTAAAAATAGTATTTTTTGTTGCAGTATGATAGCCAGTAAGTGGAGTGGCAGAGAATATTGCTATTCTGCTTAAGTTTAATTTTGTGTTCGTATGTTATCCATCATCTAAAATATATGGGAAAGCAGCCCCTGTCCCAGTGTCTCAACAGCAGTTGGTAGAAAGTTGCAGTCCTGAGGTTTTATTTTAGCTTTACTTCTGCTGTCATCTCTTGATGGGAGCAATTCATATGCAGTTTAGTGGGCTTTTTGGCTGCATTTCATACAGTCTGCTTTGGTTGCCATTACTGGTTACAGAGCGGGGCTGGTACAGTGTATACTAACTAGCATAGACTGTTGTAGCTGATTGAAAGCTGGGAAGAGAGAAAAAAAAA
>VZSG01000220.1:971797-1005176 GCA_013398315.1 Nothoprocta pentlandii | reverse complement strand
CTTGTCATCCACCATGACACCCAGGTCCCTCTCTGCGGGGCTGCTCTCCAGAAGGTCAGTCCCTAGCCTGTACTGATATCTGGGGTTATTCCTCCCCAAGTGCAGGACTTTTTCCAGGGATGGAGGTGAGGCTGACTGGCCTGTAGTTGCCTGGGTCCTCCATCTTGCCATTTTCGAAGACTAATGTGACGTTGGCTTTCTTCCAGTCCTCGGGCACCTCCCCTGTTCTCCAGGACCTTTCAAAGATGATAGATATGTTTTGTTGCTGTGGCCCTTGTGTTCTCAAGGGAAGACCCCAGAACAGAGGACAATATGTTCAACTGAGCGAGCAACAGAGGAAATGAAGATACCTTCCAAGGATATTAAAGATGACTGGAGGCTGAAGGTGCAGGATTCATATTATCCATGCATGATGTGTCTTCCCCCATGACCCATGAAGAAAACTGTGTGCGAGGGCTTTACATGGGGGTAGTAGGACAAAGCACCACTGGAGAAGTGGCAATGTAGTGGAAAGGAGGCTACATGGAATGACTGCATCATAACACCTGGAAGGTAGGTGCTGAGAGGAGGAGGGAGCATGGTGTGGAGCAGAACACTGTTGTTTCCTTGCAGGAAGAGGAAAATCAGTTTGTAGCAAGAGAAGTGAAAGTGGCAAAGAAGAAGAGAAAATCAGACCGCTCTTCAAAAAAAGAAGCAAAACATATGGAAGTATCAATGCAACAGGTATGGATTGCTGTGAGAAAAGCAGAAAGCAGGAGAATGCTGCATAGCCTTTTTTTGTAGCTCCAGCCGTGAGCTACTACTTCATGGGTTTAGGCCTCTATCTCATGAAGTCCATGGCCAGTGTCTGATGTGGTCCAGCTTTGAAATCAGTGTCAGGCTACTGAGAAAGAACTGCAAGGAAGTCTGTGGAGAGATAAGACAAGAATTACAGGCAGAGGTAGTTCTGTTGAGACAAGATTGTTAGTAGCTCAAGGGTTCAAGAGGAAAAGCACTATCACGTGGAAGTGTTAAATCCTAAAACAAAAGCCCAAGAGGCCAATTAGGCTGTCTGGATGGCTGGGAAATGGTGAGTCGTTTGGATAGGGGTGTTGCCATCAGTGTTGATGGGACTGATAGCAGAAGAACCCCAGTAGCAGGGTGGATCCATTCCAAGGAAGTACAGGGGCCGATGTCACCCTGCTCTCCTGCTCCTGGCCAGCAAGGGCCTGGGGCAGCCTTGTTGGTGTGGATAGCACATTAGTGCTTAGCCAAGCAGCTCATGAACTGCTCTCTTTTATGTGTCTTAGACAATAAGCAATTGCTTTACATTTTACAGCTGTGTGTGTGCATCTCATGGTCTCTTTTTGCCTGGCTAAATATGCCCAGATAAACTGACCCAAGCAAGAGGCAGTAACATAGCCAGGATGAAGGACAGGAGGTCACCAGAGATTCACACTTGCACCCCAAAGAGGGAGATCTGACAATATATGAATACGCATGGCTGGTTAGCTGGTCACTGGTAGATGGAAGGGTCAGGGATTGACAGTCCTGAGGAAGACCTAGGGACAGGGTCTTGAATCTGAAAAAGAGATCCTGAAAATGATTGAAAGGATGATTAGTGTTTTTTTTTTTTTTTTCTGTTAAAATGTGTGTCTGTGTTGGATCAAAAATAATGCCATAAAAATTCTCAGAGAACTATGTACTTAGGTGAGAATTGATAAAATATTTCTAGTCCTTGGAAGGAAGTATGAAAGCCAGAGAAAATATTGTATATTGGCAAAGTTGGTACAGGGATTGCAGTTATAAGAAAATTAACGCAAAGGCATATCCTTCTTTGAGAATGGATAGTACCCTGAGGAAACAGATTCCCAGAATCCCACTTAACAAGACTGATAGTAAGAAATTTAAAGATTTGGAAAAGAGGTAAAGCTTTTGTAAGAGTAGTGAA
This sequence comes from Nothoprocta pentlandii, assembly GCA_013398315.1. NCBI lineage: Eukaryota > Metazoa > Chordata > Aves > Tinamiformes > Tinamidae > Nothoprocta > Nothoprocta pentlandii. The sequence goes on along the minus strand of VZSG01000220.1, from coordinate 1,003,246 downwards.
ATCCCTCCAACTGATTTAAAATAAAATGAAAAAGGAAATAAAGGACTAAGACTGGTGACAACCTCAGTCAAGTTGTCTGTACCAATAGCCAAAAGATTTACCAAGCATGTGGTCAATAGGAGACAGCTGCTATGCTTGTGTGTTCATGTCAGGCAAGCAAAGAGCAGGCACTGTACAGAAAACAACACAGGGAATGATGTTTGTCATATCACGGTGCAGCAGCCACCATGATCGTTGTGTGATTAAGAGCAATCATGTTGGGAAGATTCTGCTCAGAAATGATAGAAAGAACAGCTCGAGGGGGGAGGAAGAATGGTATGATCTTTTTAGGGAGTTAATAAATTACAAAGAAACAAGTGATAATGTGGATAAAGCAGATTAGTCACGATCAAAATCATTTTACGAAATGATGTTAGAAGAGGCCCATCTGGGATCGACTGGGGAGTTGAATGTGGATAAGAACAAAGAATTCTTTAATACTATTAGAGAGAGAGATACTCCTGAGATTTGTATCACAGGAAATTTTAATTTCCCAGACACAGAATCTGAAAACTATTAGCAGTTTTGAGCCACAGGTATGACAGCTGAACAATCTGCAAAGCCAGGCAGTCAGCGAGCCGACAGAGGGTGATGCTGCTTAACATTTTGTTTCTGTGGATACCGACGATGGCGTTGAGGAGCTCCCTGTAGAAGTTCAAGTCGGATAACCAAGTGAAGATAGTCCAAGCTAGATGGAACATAAGCCTGTGACTCCTCTTCTCTGGTTTATAAAGGGAAAGTCAGCAGCTGAGGAAAGGATGGTCTTGCAAAACAGCCTCAGATGCTTTAAAATCACTAGGATTTTAGTAATCCTAGTTGCAGAATCTGCTGCAGCTGCAGCTGCTGCAGCTGCTCGGCGAGACTGGGCCTGAAAAGCAGCTCCAAAGCAGATGGGTGAACCCCTGTGAAAGCAGTGCTGCATGTGGGAGTCTGTACAGAGGCTCTCTCTAGTCCTTCCTTCTCCAGAGACAGCCTTGGACCCCCTTAGGGGACCATGGGGGACAAGGGTCTACACTCTGAGCCTGTGCTCCATCTCGGCTTGGAACAACTCTCCAGGGTGGAAACGGTCAACAAGGTGGTTGAAAGTTTAGTCTGGTAACATCAACAAAGTCTTGTAATATGAAGTGTTATAAAATTTTAAATATCAGCCTTATCACTAGCTTGATTCATAATGACTTCACATTGGAGAGTTCAGCAGGTGTTTGGGCAGAGATGGAAATGAGTGAATTTATCTTGATGCAAAAAGAACACCTGAGGTGACTAGTTCATTTTGTGCAGGACTCGCTCATTTTGTGCAGGGTTAGACATGGGGATAAACATGCATATAAAATAGCTCTACCAGCTTGAGGAGGAATTCTCTCCACTTTAAGCCCCGTGGCCACTGTGGGTGCAGATGGAGAACTGGCTATGATGTCATGACAGCAAGTGGCCTCACTTTACAGACACCTGCAGGATCATCCCCATGATTCCTCAGGATACCAAGTGGTGATTTGGGGAATTATCTTAGTCTAATATGGAAAGGACAATACTGAAATTTGATTCCAGGTTTCCATGAAAATATGCTACATTTTTTCTTACTAACTTCACAAAAAAAAAAAAATCCCCTCCTGTGAGCAGTTTTTGAATTCCCAGCAGCTCTTACAGTGCAAGGTGCCTACAGCATTGCTAGCTATCACTTACTTGTGAGACTACTGATGCTTTTGTCTTGTGCTTTGTTCTTTAAAATCACAGCTCTGTGAGTACCAGCTTTTGTGTTTTCTTTTTGTTTTGTGTTTGCAGAAGAAATCTGATGCTTCTGAGTCTTAGAGATATGACTGAGACCTCTGTGAATGCAGTCAATGGCACATTAAAACAATCCCAAATATACTATTTCTGAACCCTTAGCCATGATTTTGAACAGTAGGAGTTAAAAATAATGATCTCAGTTAAAAATAATAAATAATAAATACCCATATACTCTTTCAGAAAATCTCTACACCACACACACTTTCATGTTAAAAGGAGCTTCCTTGCTTGTTTTCTGACTTCAACATTTTACAGTCTTTAAAGAATACTGTAATGAAGTCTGGAAGGGAAGAAAATAATGGGGTAGGGGTCAGGAAGCTCAGGTTTAACTTTCTGCTGCTGTTTTCCTTTGTGATCACAGGAAAACCATTTGCCTCTTTCTCTCTGCTTTGTTTCTTTATCTCTAAATGAGGACAAAATTCTTCCTGTTTCACATGGGGCTGCATTGTAGTCATGACTGTGAAAGACAATGAAAAGAACAAGCAATAAGGCTAGGGGGGCTGAATTAAGTTCAGTAGCTCTCTAAAAGTGGGCAAAAGAATACTTCCGAAATTTCTATTGTTTATGACTGGATCGTGTAAATAGTCCTGTTAGTTTCTCATGCCCTTTGTGAGCCTGTGAGGTGAGAGTACCAATAATATTTGTCTTTTTCAGATATTTAATCTCTGATGTTGAGAAGGACCGTAGAAAACCCACACACGTGAAATGGAAGACTGGGATAGAACTTACTTTTTTTTCTTGAAATAAGATACTCAATTATTGTTTCTGTGCTGATTGAATTTTGCAGCTAGATAGCCATATCTTGGACCTAGTGACATATTTAACCAATTCAGCAACTAAGATGACAAGATTAGGAAGGAAATACCTACAAAGGATCAACAGACTGTGCATGAAGCGCACTGTGCGTGAATATCTTGCACTTATTAGCACTAACATGATAATGGGTCTAGCATGGCCTTTCATAAGAAACAGCCAGGAAAAAATGAATTCTCCAGCCACCTCCAGACAAAACTGCCCCTAACAGAGAAAACTGCTGTCTGAGAGTGTGGTCATTCAGGTGAACATCTATTTTTCCCCAACTTCTTATTCTTTACTTCCTTTTCCTTTAGAAAGGACTCTAGTCTTTTGGGAACAGATTATTATTTTGATTTCTGTACTGTGGTGGTTTACATTTGAAAAACCTGAGAGATGTTAACTTTGATCCCTTGACAAACTTGCAGAAGTGGAAGCTGAAAAATATGAGTATATGGGCAGTCACTCTATGTGTAAGACTTAGATACTTGACTCAGTTTTGTCAGTTTTGTGACTCTGTAAAACTCCTCTGAGTGAAGCATTGGGTTGAAAAAACACCTTGAAGTTGATGGTACAATGATGTGAGATGTAAGAGAAGATCATGATGACAGGGTTGAGGCAGGGAAATCACCACAAGTGAGTGGGAAGAAGTCTGAAAGGAAGAAGTAGAAACTGAAATATACGTCTGAAAGAGTAGGGGAGAAAATGATAGCAGACGTGACAGTCTAAAATTAAATCTGGAAGGAAACTTGTGGTCTCTGTAACACCACTGTGTCTGAAGCTTGCAGAAAATGAGCTACATGGTCCTTTGCTGAATTAGTGAATGACTATTTTGTAAATAAAATTGGGGTAACTTGGTAATGCTGTAAGTATATATTCAGCCAGACCAGAAAATTTATTGCTTAGAAGAGAAACAATACTCCTAGTCACACTTCTGTAGAGAGCTGGGAGCATTTAAATAGCACTCCGGGCAACGAGTAGTCATTCCCCATTCTCCCTCATTGAGAGTGGCATAGTTACAGCCAGCAGAGCCACATGTGCTGCGCTCTGTAAGCACCAGGGTGTTTATATATCATCATCAGAAACAGACATACTGTGTGTGCTAGGAGCGGTTTGCCAGGATCTCACGTCCCTCTGCGTCTGGAGTTTCTCAAAGAACAAAAGAAATTTGTCCTGGAGATCAAGCAGCAACTTGACCTGCTTTTGTGCATATCAGGGTTTAGGGCTGAAGACAGTAGTATTTCAGTGTCTCAGGATGAACTTAGCAGAGTTATCCAGCACAGCTGTGTTAGGCTAGGTTCACTTGAGATTCACATAACTTTTGGGAATTGCCTCTTAGCTGGCTTAGTGTCCAGGCTGTATTATATGTACACTGCTTGCACAGGACTGAAACACCAGTGGTACAGCAGAGCAATAGTACGGTTTCTCCACGCTATGGCAGTCCCACAGAGATGCCAGAGTAAAGAAGCCACAAGACAGAGAACAAGAAAAATTGTTACTGTTCTATTGTATCGCAGAGGGTTGGGGGAATATAAGAAGCAAAACCAGACCTTTTCACCAGATTTCTCCCTATCCCTTTTTTCCTCTTGGAACTTTCAAGCTGCAGTAATGGCCTTTGAACAAGAATGTGTGGGACAAATGGCTAGATATTTCGCTTCCTAGTCCTTCACTCTCCACAGGACAAGGCACAAACTGGTGGACATTTCCTCTATTTCTTGGTCTAAACACAATCAGCAATTTATGATCCTTCTCATCCAGTGAATAGAAGCCAGAGCTCTAAAGTCAATTTTTGCTCTTTGCCTTGACAGCTCAGTGGTAAACATCGAGCCATCCATCCAGCCCAGAAAAGAAAACTGCTGTGAGAGAAGAGCAGAGAAAATTGTGTCCATACCTTCCTGAAATGCAGGATGACATTCAAACTCCCCCAAGCTAACGGGAATATTGCCACTTTTGATATGCATAGGGTTAGACTGCTGTAGTGTAGTGGGAAGTCACTATGTCTGCTTGAACAAAACTCCCTTAACTAATGGCAACAAAGCTCACGTTTTGACAGTCTGTCTGTGGAGCCAGAATATTCCTGGCATGTTCCCTAGGGAACAGTTGTTTCATAGACAGGCCACATGGAACAAGCCAAAGGTGAATGTAAAAATTGTTTGACTTTTGTTGCTGAGAGCTTTCTTCCCAGGTTTCACCCTGACAGGTTACCATGGTTTTTAAAGACTCTGCATTAATAGAATGAGAATGGGTTACGGGGCAGTGAGAGGAAACTTCTTCCACATTTTTCAAGCGTGATATAAAAAGTGTTTAAACTTTCATGCTCTGTCTGCTCGGGAAGTGATGGCGAAGGTAACTTTTGGCTTCTGAGGCTGATCTCTATAGCCTGTTGTAGGTACTCTGAGCCCATTTCTTGAACTTCTTTCTTTTTCTTATCTCCAGATGAGTGTACAGGAAATCCATCTAGGCTAAAGCTGACTTGGGAATATCATCCTCTGCTTTACAGAGGCAATTCCATAGCCTTTCTGTTAAACTTTAATTAGAAGATTTGATGCGGACTGACAAGAACCTTTTGGCTGAGGAAATATCACATTGTTTTTGATAACTGATATGCATTCCAAAGCTGCTATTTCTATGCAATTGCTAGAGAGTCTAAATGCTTTTTTTCCTGGCAGTTTGTAATACAGAACCAATGCTAGCTGCAAATATGTTGTACCTCAGCCTGTAATTTGAACTCACATGGCTGATGAAAGCCAGCAGAGAAACGCTAGAACCACTGAAAAATTCCAAGGTTTCCTTTTAAAGGGAGCACAGTGTTGTTTTTTGTATACAAAGCTATCATGCGGCTAGAAGATAGCCAGATGATTTCAATTCCACACCATATAGGATCTGCTAGCAAGTGATGACTATGATGATGAACTAACTCTGGGTGTCTCAGGTCTGGAAATAGCATACAGGAGGCAATGGTTCCTTTTGCAAATTCCCTCTTCCTGACAACAAAGACCAGGGCTGTCTGATACTTCATGCTCTCCTGCTCTGCGTTGTTACAGCAATGTGATGTTAAGGAAATGGAAAGCCATGCACTTGACCAGTGGGGGATTTTTTTTTTTTATAAAGAAGTCCTCCAAAGGTACAAAAGTACCTTAAAAGAGCTCAGTGACAGCAACCTTCATAGGAGGCTGAAGTGGAAACATCATAGGGATATGAGACCTGGCAGCTTCCCCAGCTGTGTGCGTGGGCTGAGTTTTTATTGCTCACAGTGGCCTCAGGACTGCAGAATTGAAAGCTGGCATTCTGCTGCAATATTATTTGTTATTCTGCAGCTGCAGGTTAGGCTAAACAGAGGGAGGCCTGTTGGAAAGGAGTTCTTGGCAAGGCTGGATTTTGGATTTTGCTCCTTTTGGGGGTGCCTTAAGCCAGGTCAGCAATTTGGCCCACCATGGATCTTCATTTCCTTTTCCCAGGTCTGGAGAAGCCATTGCCCTTGACCTTAGATCACCAGCTCACTTTTTACTTGATCTTAGGACTTTGATAGATGCCTTCTCAATGCAGAGGAGATGTCATTTAGGGAAATTACAGATACAAAATGAGATGATGATATCATTATGTCTCCTAGCCTGTGTCATCAGCAGTGAAAGTGTGACAGATATGTCTGAGCAAAGTGACCTTCTGTGCTAGAACATGTGTCTGGGTTTGTCATGTAGTGACAAAACCAAATGTTTTTGGGTAGGGGGAAATGGGGAAGGAATCTACATTGTATTTGCCAATTGTATACAAAAATGTTGCAGGTAGAAGTAGTCTTTGTGACACTGCTGCCTCAAACTAATGTTAAATATAGTGAAGAACACTGTTTTGAACAAAAACAAAAAAATACACTTCCTATCCACATTTTACTAGACTATTGAGGAAGATGCGGTTTGTACCACTGCACTATCTTATGGCCTTGACAAATCTGACGGCATGGTTTGCACAGTTCCCTAAAATAACTGTAAATGTGACTTCTTATCTTTTTAGGAGCAGTTTGTCTTTTCGATGTCTAAATATTTGTAAGTATCTGAGTCCTAATTCGTTCACAGTGATACTATCCTGAAAGAGAAGGGAATGAGATGGTAGTATACCATGACTATATATTCCCTTGAAAATGCAGCACAAGTAACTCTAAATGGCCTCACACTTTATGTGAAAGATTTGAAGTAATCTTTTGTTTGATTTTTCTTCTCCTTAGAATTCAATTGAACTTGTAAAAGGAAAAAAACTTTCCATGTCTGGTAACTTTTCATTTGTATGGGAGTGAAAGAGAACATATGGGACAGAAAAAAATGGGAAGAGATGTTGACAGAAGCATACGAGTCAGAAAATCTGTCATCTTTCCTTTCCACTTCACGGAGTAGCTCAAGTAGCACTTGTGCTGCCTATATTAAAAAAAAAATCAAGCTGCAAGTGAAAAGCATAAGTAGCTCTAGATTCACTTTTTCAGTAGCGAGAAGGGAACTGAACGTCTAGCAAGGGCCAACTCAGTCATATATAAATCAATGATTAGGCAATGCAGGAGAGAAAATTGCTAGGAAAGAGAAAAGCTAGGGAATTTGGAGAAGTCTTTCTAGTTCTTGAAGTCTCTTCTTGCTCAGAAAATCTTTGGCCACTTGTCCTTAAAATTTGATAGCTTCTAAATCTGGGAAGGATGGTTTGAGAAATTTCTGCTTGCTGTTTGTGTACAGCTATTTCTGTGGCCTATACTTTTTTCTTTTTCCACTTTTTCTGAGTTCTAGGAAACTCTGTAGAGACTTAAATTTCTCTGTTCATTAACTGCAACTTGCACTGATATTATATCCACTTCCATGGATTTTTTTTTTTTTTATTATTATTATTTTTTTTATGGTTGCAATTCTTTGGTTTTAAAGCTGGCTTAGTGAGCCCCACCCGGGACCTCTTTCAGTTGCTGTCTCTATCACATTGGAAACTATTCAGTTTATTTCTTTCTCTCCTTCCCCAGTGTGATCTCATGACAGGAGTATAGCAGAGAGATGTGTTCCCTGCAACACTTCCTCCTTCTTGTCTCCATGTTGCTACTGGAGTTAAATGCATCTATTTTCTTCACTTTGTATTTTCTTTCACTTTCTCTGTCTGCCTCCCCCTCTGTTGAGAACAAGTCACAAAAGCCCTCCAACTATGCCATGAGTGTGTTGCTGAGTGTCAGGCAGTTAGCACAGATAGACAATATTTATTGATGGAGCATACCTCTTGGTCTATAACTGTACATCCATCTGTTCTTTAATCAGCTCAGAAACACGTACTCTAGCTGAAGCTCAGCAAGCCAGCACCAAGGGAACACACAGTCTTTCAAGCTCATGGACTGCTATTTTTATGAATGCGTTTCTCTCATGTGCTCATTGATCTATGAACCTGGATGATTCATAACCTGCTGCTGAGAATATCACCAAACACAAGGACCCTCTTGGTAGAATGTAAAAATATATGGACGTAATGGGACTCAGATTGTGATGGAACATGAATCATTCCTCCCAAGAGAGAGATTCCAGTTATTGGGGCAATACAGAGTTTCAGAGCTTGGTTCTCCATTGTTTTCCATTGTACATTCTCTTTTACACCAGTACACATAAGAGGAGTTACAGCCTTTGGAAACAAGCAAGTTTTGGTCACTTTTCATAGTGCAGTAACACAAAGTGGTGAATAGCAACTGTGAATGGAGACTATAGTCTAGTAACCACAGAGAAGGCTGAATCAAAAGTAGCCATTATGCTTAATGTTGTTGCTTTTTTGAATGGCAAGCTAAGCTTTTATTTTGTATGTACTTGCCATTCCTACTGACTCCTTAGAGTTTAATAACTGAAATAAAAATAATACCATACTATGGAAAAGAAATAACTTTTATAGAATCTATCCTAGAGACTTTTAATTTACCACTGAGACCTATACTATCATAATTTATCAGGGAAGATGATGAATGGTGATCTGATGTTTTCTTCTTTCTTCTTCCCTTTTTTTTTTTCTCTCCCTGCACTTGTTTTTCATACTGTGCATAAGTTTCTCCACATCATTTCAAAAAACAGTCTTTTTGACCTAAGCTTGGGAGGGCTCAGGAAAGTTGTTGAACTCTTCAGACTTGTGAACTTCAACTGAAATACCCTAGAGCTTCATTCAACTAAAAAAAAATGTTATATAGAAATAAATTACTTCAAACTTGAAGCAGCACTGAGAGGGACCAAATCTCATGTCTCCATCTCCTTCATAGGAGAACTCTAGTGTTTGGCCTCTGGCAGTCTAAAACCCTCATGCTGCAAAAGATAGTATTCATATGGCTCTCAAAGGAGTCATTCTGTTCCCTTCTCCCATCCATGCTGTTTTCATTTTTAAATAGCTGTATATGTGTGCTATTTTCAGGGTATTTTCCTAGTTATGAGTGCAGGTAGACAGACATATGTGCTCTGTGCAGCTGACAACCATTATTTCCTGCAGGGATGGATGCTATGCTGAACGTTTCCCATCTTTTCAAGCTCTTCCACTCTTATTGCTGCTAGGAAAAAGTCCTCTTCAAAGGATGCACCCATGCAGACACTGTTGCAGCTGGGGAGGGGGGAAAGCATGGGCCTTGCGTGGACAAGGGGCTGCACCGCATACAGTGCTGAAATTCATGGAGTAATTGATAGAATAGTGTTTTTTTTCAGAGAAATGAGTTCTTATCACAGGTTGTGTTTTCCCTTTGGGACACTAAGGGAGGTGTGTGATGAAAATATTTCAACTGAGGTAGAGCACAAAGTAAGGTTAGTGAGCAGGTCCTAGGTCCCAGGACATTGGTTCTCCTGGTTAAACATGGGAAAGGAGATGGGGGCAGGTGGTGCCATTTAATCTCCCAACAAGGCCAAGAGCAGATGCCCTGAAATGAAACAGCATTGTGGCATGTTGGGGAGGCTGCAAGCTGTAAGTGTTGTGGGATCAATTTTATGTCTCTTTTATTGATTATAAGGGCTTTTTTTTTTTCATGTTTGCACTTTGGAAGTGTTTTTAACAGCTTTGTGATCCATTTTGGTGTATTTGGAATGATGTCCCTTGCCCTGTTTCCTTGGGTGAGGGTCCTGGAGACTTGCTAAGGGACATTTTCTCCTTGCTCCTAATTCCAGTGCTGCTACTGTCCCACAGCAATGCCTGGAGCAGTTGGAGGGCTGGCAGATCTGGCTGGGCACCCTTGGTGCCCTGGGGCAGCCACTGAGGATAGATGCACAGTGATCTTTGTGTCTTGGGGAGTGGGAGAGAGAAGAGGGGCTGATCTTGTTCGTATAGCATCGTATACATCTGTGGAGTGCTTATCCAACTGTGTCTTCTCAATATGGGTGTTCACACCTATGGTATATAGGTGTTTTATGTATGTGTGGCAGTTCTGAAGTGCTGTTATTCATGGGGATGTTGATTAAGAGGTTATTTTTGCCTCCAAAGGCTTTGTTTGTGAGCGGGTTTTGTAATCCCTCTCCAAACCCCATCCTGTATGGCAGTTATAATCAGTAGAGCTACCTGCCTGTGAGACCTCAGTACAGAGAAAAGGGAGTTATTTTCAGCATGGTTTCTCTCGTTGCAGACATAAGAACAAACTGCTCTGAAGTATGGCTCCAATTTCTGGTGTGCAGGCAATGACTATAATTCTAACTTTGCAGCAAGTCTACTTAGGTATGAGTGGCCTGGGATGATTAGAACAATTTAAAAATTGTCTCCTGTTTCTCCTATATAATTTCAAAATCCCTTGTTTGTACAATATGTGATTTCTAGCCCTCTGATTTTTAGTCTGTTTAATAAATGTACACTAGGTTGTTCTTCAGACTGGCTCAGACTAGTGAGAGCTCTGGTGCTCCCTGAGCAGGTGAGCAAGCTGCCACCATGCCTGTCAGATTTTGGCTCTAGATTTTCTCCTTTTCTCCTTTGCAGATATGGAGGAGCGTGACTGCACTGAGAAACACAGCCTTGTGCCCACGTGAATGTTGCAGGTGGAAATTCTCTGTGGTGCAGGTGTGGCTTCCTATTGCACATGCATGCTTCATGCCATGTTCAGCTGCTGCTGAGGGCAATCTGCTCTGCCCTTTGAGAGTTTCCCACCTGTAGCAGCACGCCAAAGCCTCCTTAAGGCACCCTTCAGGGTAATCTGTATATGTTCTGTTCTGGTCTGTGCAGTGCATCTGCCAGCTCTTTGGCTGCTTTTCAGCAGTTGTTGATGGCCTGGTGTAAATGGTTCCATGTTCCACCTCATGGCAGGGCTTCCAGTTTTGGTTTGTTTAGGGAATGAAGTGCTCTACAGGAGGCAAGGGGACCAACTCCAGTACTCAGTAAAAACCTGCTTTGCTGCTCTGGCTTTTCTCTTTCTCTCAGGCAGTTCTTTGATCTGGGCTCTGTTTTCTTGCCTGCCCATTAGTCTGTAAAATGTGTCTCCTCCATCAGTTTCCTTAACAGCAAAGGATAAGAGAGGACAGAACTGGTAACGCTTTGTAGTCTTCCTTATCCTCTTAAAGGATCTTTAAATGAGCTATTTTGTCCAGTTATACAAAATAAATTGCCTGATCTTCTGTTGAAAGAGCTCTTATTCTTCATGCATTGTGTGTATTGTGTTGTAAGAAAAGTTAGATCATGGAATGGAGTGAGTAGAAAGGATGGTTCAGAGAAGTGCTACTTGATTTTTCTTCTGTTGAATCTAAATGTGGTTTATTATTATTATTATTATTATCTTTTTTTGTAGGTTTAGAGCGTGGAGCTTTTCTATTGCTTTTTGCTATTCTTCTGCAGTAAAAGAACAACGGAGCAGTTGAGTGAATGGATTATAAAATGCTTATTCTACTTTTGGTCAGCTGAAGACGCAGGTGAAGGCCAGTGTAGTGGGGAACACTTGGTGCACACCAGCATATTTAGCAAGGAGAATTAGGGAATGTGGTAGTGGTCAAACTTTGGATAATATATTTTAGTGTAATGTGGGGAGAGCTGAGTGTATATCCTAGGCCATGTCTAAAGCAAGTGGATGTCTCCCTATTTTAAAAGACATCCATCTATACTACTCAAAAGTTTCCCCACTTTTTGCACCCTTGAAAAACACTGTACTTGAAAATTCTCCAGCCTCCTGGCTGCTCATGCCTGCAGCTAACAAGTACCATTGCACTGGTCTAACTGAAGGATCCTCTGCACACAAATATAGAGTGCTGTGCTGATCCTTTATGGGATGGAGGCAGGGAAACATCTTTATTCATCTCTGTGTTCAGTTACTGTGAGGTGCTAGGCAGTTGCAAAGTGAGCTTGCACATCTCTTAGTCGGTTCTGATCTGAGATGAGCTCAAGTAAGATGGTTTCAAGGCTCCTTGCTCCCCTTAGGAGAAAGCTGTTGAGCCTTTGTCTCCCCTACTCCTGCATGCTCTTTTCTGTTTTGCCTCTCTCTGATTCCTCCTAGCAGAGCTCTCTTCCGCTCTGTCTATATATCTGACTTTGTAAAGCCTCATTGAATCTGGGCAATATTTTTAGGAAAAAATGTGCTGTAATTGGTTTTGTAATTACAGAAGCAAACAACAACAGTCAGTGAAGGTGATTGTTGCAAAACTAAGCTTCTTCTAACCCCGCTATGTCTGTGTCTCCCAAGTTCCTGAGCATCAGGAAAAGGGACTAAATGCTGGTGCTTGCCTCTGAAAGCACAGTTTTGGTAGCAGTGCCTGAACCACAGACTATTTTCATAGCACTGCTATGGTCCAGCACCAGCTTTGTATCTTCAGCAAACTTGCTGAGGGTGCACTCTATGCCTTCCTCCAGGACACTGATGAATAAATGGAACAGGACTGGACCCAGTACTGACTTCTGTGGGGCATTGCTAGCTGCAAGTCTCCAGCTACACTCAGCACCTATGATCACAATCCTGTGAGCTCTGCCATTCAGCTAGTTTTCTGCCAGCACCAATGTCTACTCATCTAACCCACAATTCCTGAGCTTACCTATGAGGATGCAATGGGAGACTGTGTAAAAAGCCTGTTTTAGGCAGGTTTCTAGTTACCTCCAAGAAAATAAATGGATGCATATACTTTTGGTTATTTTTGCTCGGTGTAAAGATGCAGCTTTGCTCTTGCTAATTGACTGTGTGTGTTCGGGCATCAGGTATCTTCCAATGACTCCTAGTTCAGAAAAAAATGGAGTGTACCGAAGACTGGCTCATTTCTTCTCATGGCTGTGACTATTTCATGCAGCTCTGTACTGCAAAATAAGGGAAACCATGCTTAGCCAAAACTGAGTGAGTGTTCAGCAGACACTTGCTGTCATGCAAATTAGACACAGCTCTTGCATCTTGGAGTGCTGCCAACAGAGTTAGCTATTGCATTAAACATCGACTACCAATGATGATCTAAACTAAAGAAGGAAAATTAATTGCTCTTCTAACTTTATCTTAGAAGTTAGAACTTTTTGCAGCATTAAACATGTTTTTCTTCTTTAAGCCCTAATAATAAAAAAACCTGTAATTAGTTTCAAATCAATGACAGGATGGGAAGAAGAGAAAAAGTTTAATTTAGAAAAAGAAACAAATTACTATGCTTGTATAGAAGCTATCTTGTTTTAAAGTGAAAAGACAAACAAATGGAAAAAACAAGTTCATAATTAAACTCATTTGAACATGAAGAAGACACCAGGAAACTCCAGCCTTATTAAGTTCCTAATGCTAGAATCACAGAATCACACAATGGTTGAGGTTGGAAGGGAACTCTAGAGATAGTTCAACTCCCCTGCTCAAGCAGGGACACCTAGAGCGTGGCACAGGTTCGCATCCAAGTGCGTCTGGAAGATCTCTAGAGAAGGAGACTCTACAACCTCCCTAGGCAGCCTGTTCAGGACTCCGTCACCCTCACAGTAAAGAAGTTCTTCCTCATATGAGGATGGAATTTCTTGTGTTTTAATTTATACTTATTACCCCTTGTCCTATCACTGGCCACTAGGGAGAAGAGTTTGGCCCCCTCATCTCTGCATTCTCCTCTCGAGAACTTATACATTTTGATCAGATCTCCTCTCAGGCTTCTCTTCTCCAGGCCAAACAGGCCCAGCTTGCTTAGTCTTTCCTCATAAGATAGATGCTCCCGTCTCTTAATCATCTTTGTTGCTCTATGCTGGACCCTCTCTAGAAGCTCCACATCCCTCTTGTGCTGGGGATCCCAGAACTGCACCCAGTATTCCAGGTGGGGCCCCACCAGAGCTGAATAGAGGGGCAGGATCCCCTCTCTTGACCTGCTGGCAACACTCCTCCTGATGCAGGCCAGGACAGGCTGGACAACTGGGCAGTGAGAAGCATTACAAAATTCAACAAAGGCAAGTGCCTTCAGTGAGGAGGAGGGGGCCGGCCTCTTTTCAGTGGTGGACAGTGATAGGACTAGAGGAAATGGCCACAAACTGAAGCATTGGAAGTTCCACAGGAGCTTAAGGAAGCATTTCTTCACTGTGAGGGTGACAAAGCACTGGAACAGGCTGCCCAGGGAGGTTGTGGAGTCTCCTTCTTTAGAGACCTTTAAAACCCGCTTGGATGCAGCCCTGTGCCATGTGCTCTGGGTGACCCTGCGTGTGCAGGGGGGTTAGACTCGATGACCTCTGAGGTCTCTTCCAACCTTGGGCATTCTATGATTCTATGATTCTATGATTCTATGAAGTGCAAGGTCCCGCACTTGGAGAGGAATAACCTCAGACACCAGTACAGGCGGGGGACTGACCTTCTTTAGAGCAGCCCTGCAGAGAAAGACTTGGACATCATGGTGGACAACAAGTTTACCATGAGGCAGCAGTGTGCCCTGGTGGCCAAGAAAGCCAATGGAATCCTGGGGTGCATTAAGAAGAGCATCTCCAGCAGGTCGAGAGAGGTGATCGTCCCCCTCTACGCAGCCCTGGTGAAGCCACACCTGGAGATTGTGTCCAGGTCTGGGCTCACCAGTACATGTGGAGCTGCTGGAGAGAGTCCAGCGCAGGGTTACAAGAACAATCAGAGACCTGGAACACCTACCCTATGAGGAAAGGCTGAGAGAGCTGGGCCTGTTTAACCTAGAGAGGGGGAGGCTTAGAGGATTTCTGATCAGTGTATACAAATACCTCCAGAGAGGGAGTGAGGAAGGGGCCAGCCTCTTTACAGTGATGGTCACCAATAGGACTAAAGGAAATGGCCACAAGCTGACGCATCAAAAGTTCTACTGAAACTTAAGGAAAAAATTTCTTTCCTGTGAGGGTGACAGAGCCCTGGAACAGGCTGCCCAGAGAGGTTGTGGGGTCTCCTTCTCTGGAGAGACCTGCTTGGACGCAACCCTGTGCCACATGCTCTAGGTGACCTTGCATGTGCAGGGAGGTTGGACCAGATGACCTCTAGAGGTCCTTTCCAACCTTAAGGATTCTATGATTCTATGACTCCATTGGCTTTCTTGGCTGGAAGTGCACACTGCTGACTCATGGTCAACTTCTTATCCACTACGACACCCAAATTCCTCTCCACCAAGCTGCTTTCCAGCAGGTCAAACCCTAATTTGTACTAATGCCTGGGGTTATTCCTCACCAGATGCAGGACCCTGCAGTTGTTCTTGTTGAATCTCATGAGGTTCCTTTCTGGCCAAATCTCCAACCTTCCATGTCCCTCTGAATGGTAGCAAAGCCCTCTGGAGCATCGGCCATTCTACTCAGTTTGGTATCATCCACAAACTTGCTTTGGGCCCATTACTGACTCCTGGGGGACACCACTGTCCACAGGCCTCCAACTAGACTCAGCCCCATTTATTATCACCCTCTGAGCTCTCCAACCATCCAGCCAGTTCTCAATCCACTTCACCATCCACTCATCTAACCCACACTTTCAGAGCTTTCCTGTGAGGATGTTATGGGAGATGGTGTTGAAAGCCTTATTGAAGTCAAGGTAGACAACTTCCATCTCGCTCCCCTTGAAGATTGCTTTCAGTTTTTTAGAAGTTTTTAGAAGTTAAATCTTCCGTGTTAGAAAGGAAGACTTATTAGAAAATCTGATCCAGGTGAGTATTAAGCTATGCAGAATGCAGATAAAAAACCCTTTCTTCAAAGAAACAAAAATCTCCTTAACTCATTTCAGTATTTTTCAGGGAGGAGATACTTTTAGGAGTTCTGATATTGGAAGTACTATCCCTGTAGCATTGCAGCACTTTTCAGAAAAGTGATACCCGAGACAACAGCTAGCACCATTCACTGCAAAACTGATATACAAAGGCCAAATAGCAATGTGTACTTGTCTAGAAATAATGTGCTGAATTTGTTTCTACTAGAGAAAATAATTTGGTGCAATTATTTCCATGTATCACTCTGGCACCAGGAATAATTAGGCACTAGCTGAAGACAGGGACTGCCAAAAGCGCATTTGGAGAAGGTGAGTATTTCTGAGTGGTACAGTCATGCATTAGCAAGTGTGATTGCATCACCATCACCAAAACATCCTTTTTAGGCATGTGCTGTCCTCGACAGGAAAGAACACCAGTGAAGTACCTAGCAAGAAGAAAGGGGGGGGGGGGGGGGGAAAAAGCAAAGAAAACTGAGGTGTATTTGCTTGCTGTTAGCAAAAAATCATCCATCCACCTGAGTTAGATATAGTGTTCATAGCTGCTTCAGGAGTCATTTTCTGTAAAAGCTGAAGAGGGAGCAAGTCAGCTGTTCCAAAACCAATTTGCTAGATGTTAAATCTAAATTAATGGATGGGTGGTCTGAAAACTGCAATTGGAAGGGCAGCTGCAGTAGAAACAGGGATCCAGCCTTGAGCAAAGCAAAGATTATAAACCCTCCTTCACAAATGTGCATGCACAAACACACACATGCACACAACCTTGTGGTAAGTACAGTCAGCAAATGAGTATAAATTTTTCTGTTTGCAGAGAATGAGCTCCAACAAGGCAAAGAAATACCTGTGAAAAATCTTTTCTCTCATGCATAAAATTCTCTCTCTTAGTCCTTGAATTCTGTGACAAGATTTTAGCTGTGAATTGCCTTAGTGGGTGCCTGTGTACTTTGTGGGGAAGGAAAGGCACATCTGACAGAAATCTTAACCTTTAGGCAATTAAAAGGGGAAATCATAATTTCTCCAACCTATCATGTGTGATATAAATGCTAGACACAAAAAGATACTGTGTAGGGGTTTGTGGTAAAGTCTTTGGCAGAGTGGGTCCTTTTACAGAATGAGTGATGAGATGCAATCAGGCATCGATAAATCATGGTCCACAACCTGCAAGTGCTTTTAATAGGATAACTATCTGCTTGCTAACTTGGATTTTGTAATTGCATCTTCCACCACTGGGGTGTTGAAGGATGAGCAGATACAGCTCAGTGAAAAGGATACAAAAGAAACAACCCTGCATCTTGAGAAATATTCAGCAGCTTAATTAGATTCAGAGTATAATACTGTTAACAGTGCATAAATGACAGCTATTTTCTGTTTATCTACATATTGTTTCATTCTTTGAGCCTACTCCATTATTATTTAAATATGAGTATCTTGAGCATATTTTCTCCTCAAACCAACCATTATTTTTTCCTACAATTAGCTTTCACGAGATGTTGTCAAACCTGTTATATGTAAGAGGAAAAGCTGTATACTTTACCCTTCAGCAATCGTAAAGGAAGAAGTATGAGAGAGGAAGTCCTGTGCCTAGATAACAAATTTTCACATAGACATCCAATCTTATATGCTGGCATTTGGGAAGCACGTGGGAAATGGAGCTCTTCCATCCTCTATGTGGATACTTCAGTGAAGCTTTCTTTGTCTGGACTCTATGGCTCTTTCCAGAGGAAGAGGAGCCCTCCTGATATTTTTTAAAAAATGATTTTCTTTCTGTGTAATACTCCCATTGCTGAAGTCATGGGGGCTGCAGAGGCCGTACCTTGTAATGGTAGCAACTTTTTAGGTTACTCTGAACATGAGCTGAATTCCACTTTGCCGCTTCCTACTGTGCTGTGTTACTGTTGAGCTAGAGGTACATTGTATGACAAGTAAGTTTGCTGTCATATCCGAGAATGGGTTAAAATCAACAGTAACGTAAATGCACATTTTTTAGTACTTCTGAGTAATATCTCATTTGCATCTTGATGCAAAAGCAGAATACTATAAGTTTCAAGTGGCAGAAACAAATTTGTTAAATATCAAGCCTGAAATCCCATTATCTTGAAAGAAATGCCTCTGATTGCTGTTTTGTCAGATGGTAACTAGTGGGCAAAATACAAAATTATTAAACTCTAGAGCTTGGAGTACAGGGGAGAAAGAGATGGAGAGAGAATCAGTGGTGATGGCTTCTTTCTGGATTTTCCTGTCTAATTCAAAATTCTGAAAGTCTTCTGAAAGAAAATAAGCAAAAACTATCAATAATTTTCCCAAGCTAAGGGTGTATGTAGTTGTCTGATATCTCATCTTCCTTGTGCTATCCCTAAGCTCCTAGCCCATATACTGAGTAAGAGCCTCTTTGCAGGAGGCAGCTGCTGCTGCCAGCAAAGTTTTAGCTTTAGCTAATAGGCACCCTGAGCCTGTTAGATAGCATAGAGTGGCTGGCAATGAATACATACACACAGTCTAAATACATTTATCCTGCAAAATGCAAAACCTTGGTGAAAGTATTTTTTTTTTTTTTAAGCATTGTGTCTCTGGATTTTTTTTGTGGTTCTTAGCTACTCATCTGCACTAGGGGAGAGGGTAAATACCCAGGGAGCTTTTAATACACTCAGATGTTAGCAAATATGCACAGCTAGTCTGGAGTCAAGGACTGTTCTCCCCATGTCTTAGTGCTGTGATTGGGCATCGAGAGTATGCAAATCAAGACTGGCAAAGGTGCCATCTCTGAGGCTTACAGGCACCCTCCACAAGGCCTCATTCATTGTGGTTGTTTTTAGTCAAGTGTGCTGGCTAGGGATGTTGTTAGTGGGAGCTAGGTCCTTTCAAGTGTGCTGGTAACGTGGATAGGGATTAGAAGGCCTGCGAGATGGACTGGAGGTGCCAGCTAGTGCTCATCCACCCATAGGTTCCTCGTCAGGCATATCCTGCAGACTGAATCACTTCCCTGCCCTTATTGGAGAAGTTGCTGCAGGGCCTTTTCAGGGGACCCAAAATGGTGGTCGGTCTCTGCTTTCTTGTGTGGCTGAAAAGAGGGTACCTAGCCCTAGTAATTGAAGCAGTATAGAGAAGACTTAGGTGGACCAGCTGCTCTGACAACCTCTGACTGCTGAAGCAGTGCCTTGGAGCTCTAGACATGCAACCAAACCATCGGGGGTGCTCTAGCTGTGTGGCTGCTTCACTTGGGTCTACATCCATGTCCACCCTGTGTGTGCAATGGCACAGGAGGCAGGACACTGGCTCTCTACAAAACCCTGAATCCCCCTGAATACCTGGTGTGCTGCTGGAGGCTGCAAGGGCATCCTGCAGAGCTGCCTTCCTCTACGGGAGCAGGTCCGTGTGGAGGAGGCAGAGCTGGGGCTGCACTTGGCTCACCAACGGAGACTGATATGAGATACTTTCAAAAGCTCCTTCCTTTGGTTAGGGATGGCTTGGTTCTGTGATGCAGGCCTGTGCTGGACTAATAAAATGGAGTCAAAGATGTATTTTATATCTGATTTATATTGGGTATCAAAGTATGTGAGATTTTACTTAGAATGTCATTGGTGACTAAGGATTGCTTGTTTTATTTTCTGTGTTATTTTCTTTGTTTTGTCTAAAAGCAATTCAGGACCATGCTTCTTACTTCTAAGGCTCTGATTCTGTGGAGACTCATATTTCTGTGTAACTTTGAAAGTGTACGTATTTCTTTCAAGTTTAAGGAAATAAATGTATGGTTTAAGTTTGACAGCTGTGCAATCCCAGCTAGATGGGGGCCACAACAAGTATACACTACCTTCTCTTCCAGAGCCAAACTGATCCCAGATGATATGTTTCTTTAAGCCTTAGGCAATTTAGCCTGCCAATACTACTGATACAAAAGTTACAAGTCATGATGTAGTTGCAGAGTCTTAACACTTTTTCTTAAATACAACAAATATCATCTCAGTCTTATAAATTTATACAGGTTTAAAAAAAAACAAAAAACAGCGAGTATATTCTCCTTATATGAATAAAAGCTCTTAAAGATATTGCCTACATCGTACAAGCTTCTGAAAGGCTTTTTTGAAATCTTCATTAAAGATTGTGTAGATTAGAGGGTTAATAAGGGAATTAATATATCCCAGCCATGCTAGGAAATTAGACATGTCTTCTGAGATGTGACATCTTTCACAGGTATTAACAACTACTTCTTTTACAAAAAAAGGGAGCCAGCAGATCACAAATGCCCCCAAGATCAAACCCAGAGTAGTTGCAGCCTTTCGCTCTCTTGTGCTCGAGATTCTCTGTTTTTTCCAGGACTTATCTTGCTTAGATTCAGACCTGGGGCTTCGTAGGGTGATTTTATCACAGTCCACCAGAGGATCTGAAGTCTTCTCTATGATGCTGGGCATTGAAGTAAGTTTGGTGCTTCTTTCACTTGCCTCCAAAAGGACTTGTCCATTTACCTCTTCCCTTACGATCCGACTGACGCTCCTTCTGTGAAACGTCTTTGCTGCCTTGTATATCTTGTAATAAAGGATCAAAATCAAGGCCAGTGGGATGTAGAAGGCGCCAAATGTAGAGTAAATGGTAAAAACAATGTGATCATGTTTAATGATGCATTCGTCATCCCTGCTGGTTGTCTGGTGCCGCCAAAACAAAGGCGGCATGGAAATAAAAATGGATATGATCCATACTACTGCGATCATGATGCCAGCATGCTTTGGTGTCCTTTTCCTGGCGTATTCCACAGCATCTGTGATTGCTCTGTACCGATCCAAAGCAATGGCAGAGAGATGCAAGATGGAACACGTGCAGCAGGTGATGTCCACACTCAGCCAAATGTCGCACACCACTTGCCCCATGATCCAGGTCTCCTTTACAATGTAGACAATACTGAAGGGCATCACTAGGACTGCCACAAGGAAATCAGTCACTGCAAGGGAGCAGATTAAATAGTTGGCAGGATGGTGGAGCTTTCTTGTCACAATTATTGCAGTCATCACAAGGGAATTGATGGCTGTTGTCATTAGGGCAAGCACAGACAGAGTAATAGAAATGAGAATCTTGGATGTCATCCATTTGAACAGTTCTTCTGATGTACTGTTCTGTTCAGTTGCATTGATTAAATCCATCTTCCCTTTTAAAGGTGATCTTTATCTTAGAAGTTACCTGTTGGAAAGACAAAAACACTTTAGAAAATACATTCATAGTCTCCATGGAATCTTTAGTGTTGTCATCCTAGAAGACTATGGATTCAAACTTACAGGAACCTCACATTTATCAGCAGCAACAACTTAGGCTCCAAGAGGAGCTTTTCCTGGCCAAATCTGTGTGCCAATTCTGCCTCCAAAACAGGAGGCTATCTTTCTCTTTGCTCTTGCTGGTGGGAGAAGCATGTTTGTGTGGTAGAGGAGAGTAGAGTGCAGTGGTGCCTGAGCTGATGTAGCTGTGCATGGTGCTGAGCGGTGCTGGCAAGGTGGAGGCTCTCATGCTCCCCAAGGACAGCCCCAGAATTTGCTCTGTGGCACTGAGTCAGCCCTCCTTCTGAAAGCTTTCTCTGAATAGATTTTTGTTGCTTCTTGAAGCTGTTTAATACAGCTCATTCTCATGTAATTACTAATATTGCTTTTAGGCTGGTCCCTATCAGCTCTGCTGAGCAATGTAAATGCTTCTAAAAGTTTTAATCTACAGGGAGCTGGTGTAGTGCTTCTTTTTGCCTGTCAGTGAGTGAGTGCATCCATGTCTGTACATAACTAAGTATGAGACATGGTGTTCAGGGAAAAAAACTGAAAGGAGAATATTGTGGTATCAACAGGAGATGAAATAACTTTAATTCTAGAGCCTCCTCTTGGATAGCTCTAAAGTGACACAGTTGAATATTTTGAAGCTTCTAATGGTTGACTTATTGTCTGACTGAAATATCACATACAGGGGAGATGCCTGAGAGCATCACTTCTGCTGAAGTTCTGCTCTTCTGTGGTTGCTGTTGTAGAAAACTGCATAGGACTTAAATGCTAGTTGTACTGCTGCTGCCAGTCTCCACGAAAAATGTGCAACTCCTTTTTGGCCGTACTGAAAGCAAAAGCATACTTACATATTATGATGAAATGAGTTGTCAGTTATGTTCTGGAGATGTACAGTTCCACCCTACACCCTTATCAAAGAGGGTTTCTAAGCTCTCTATAGAATGTAATTGTAAACACAAGTTTCCTGCTTCTTAGACCAGAGCTTGTAATTCTCACATTCACAAGATTTTTGACTTGATTTGATTTGCTTTCTTGTGTGTGTTTCTTTTTTGTTTTTTGACTTGATTTGATTTCTTGCATGTGTAAGATCTACAAGATGCATCCCTCGGAGAGGGGTTTCTTTGACCAATTCTGGAGTGAACTGCACTTGTGTTGCACCGGAGGCCACATGTAGAGAAATAAATAATTACAGGAAAAAAATAAAAAAAGAGTCTCAATATCATTAAAGCTTTTTTTGTATTATGCTGGAGTGGTTTAAAAGAATGCATATGTGTTGTACGTCACCTCAATCCCAGTTCACTAACTCAATGTAATTGTTATATTTTTTTCCCCGCTAACGGTGGGGGGGAAATAACATAACAATGGTTAACATGCTATTGGGCTGTTAAAAACATGGTTTTAGCATTGCTTGGTTAGCATTTAATTCTGTGAAGGACAGGGAAATGAAATGATTTTTACTTAATTATATAAGTAGATTTTACATTTCTAAGTGGAATTTTGTTTTCTATAGGAGCAGATTACAGTATGCATATTTTGTCTCCCTTTGTCTGTCCCTTTCTCTAAACTTGCAATACACTTCACACTAGCATAAAAATAGTTCTTTCAGCATGCCAGTGTCACCTTAAAACCCTCTGATTCCACACTAATTGCTAGGTTGCACATGTTTTTGTCTATAGCTTGCTGCTTTCCAGAGAAGGAACAAGCACCTATAGTATTATCTGGTGAATGTTCAACCCCTGCTAAACAAATCTTCTTTTCTTGAGCTTTTATAAATACATAGAGGAAACAGTTCGTGGGAGAAACTTAGTTTTTTTTGTGATATTCAACAGCTGGCCATATTTGAGACTCATTGTGGTTGATTATCTTATAAATTTCTACTCCTTGGATATTAGTGCTTAATTGCAAGTAAGTGAAAAGCAATTTAGAGATAATGAAATCTGATAAATAGCTTTTGAAAGATTATTCTGTTTGAGCTCTTGAATTAAGGAAGATGACATGGGTAACTTCACATAGTGAGTGAGTAGGAATAAGTGGATTTTCTTGATGCTGCAATGACTTGCCAGCCTTTTGCAGAAGTGGAGAGACAACCTTATGCTTCTCTATGGTCTAAAGAGTATGAGCTTGTATAGTTTGATTTCCTAAAGGCTGATAGCACAGAAACTCAGCAGTACTGAGGACTGCCACAGTAAGTTTTCAGTCTCATACTATAAGATAATTGTGCTGGGAGCTCCTCTTGGTGGCATATAACTTGTTCTGTAAGGACATCCTTCTGGAAATATTACCCTCAGTTTTACAACGAATGTTTAAAAATCCTAGATGTTGCATGTGGTGTCCTTCAGATCCCCAGCAACTGGTGCCTGGGCTGATCCTGGGGGTTCTGGGCAAGCCAAGGAGAGTGGCTCTAAGGCAGGCAGAAGCCCCTCAGCAAGCTTTGCCCTTCACACTGGTGGCTCCCACAGAGCCATCCTGTATGTGTGCCGTGTGGGACTGCAAGTCGCTAAGTTTGGAGGCTTTCCTGCCCAAGTAGTGTGGGGAACCTCTGCTAAATGTGACTGTGACTTGTGCACGCTTGCTGGGTCGACCATTAGCTAAAAAAGCTTTTAAAAAATATATTTTATAAATATTAGAAGTTGAAAGACTGGCAACACCTGTTGATTATTTCTCTTTGGAGAAATCCAGAACTAATTCTGGATTTCCTTTTGCTAAATTGGATTTGGTTCAGTCATGGCCTTCTGTACTAAGCAAGCAATTGAACCACTTTCAGGATTAGAAAGGATGATCCTGCAGATAGTGTGCTGGGTTAGGATGCAGGAGAGTTGGCCTGCACCCCTCTGCAGTAGGCTTCCCTTGTTAGTTTTCGGGGAAAATTTATGTAAGTGATTTGAATCACTCTCTGTAAAATAGCTACATTAGTGCTTTCCTGCAGTCCCTTTTGGAATAGTTTACTCTCTTCTCTTTAGCAAGAGAAAAGAGCACTCCTCTGCCTTTCAGCATACCTGAGAAGGAACAGAAAAGACTAGTTGCTGGATAAACATTGCGCGGGATGCCTTTGGGAAGGCATCATGAACCATGTTTTGGGTTATGAATTTAGGCTGACCCATTAGAAGTTTCCAATTACTGTATTTATGGTTTTTTCCTGCCTTTTTGTGTCTGTTTTATTTTAAAATACTTTAAGTACTGTCAAGGAAAAAAATTTCCAAACTTATTTACAAAAATTACAGCTTGACTGTTACTTTTAAATACAAGTTTTCTGACTGTACTGGGCTTTTTTTTCATAGCAAAATGTGTCTTTGATTTAAAATACCATCAAAAATAAAAGCAGAGCTCAGAAAAACAAACCGATCATCTTAACAAACTATGGATATTTAAAATCTTACAGACCACAACAGTATTTGCACTGCAGGACTGTCCTCTTGATTCCTTATGTGCCATTGTGTAATTGCAAAACTGAGCAGGTGATGGAGAACCATCCTGACAATTTCTCTTATTCAAACTGTCCCCAGCTGGTCTAGCAATGATAAAACATTTCACCTATTTGTTTTTTGGCCAAACTGGTTTGTAAGCCAATTTCTTGATGAAAGGCAGGCCCTATGCCTCTTTTCAGCTCTCCTGTATTTACAGTCACTTCCTGTGTGGGTTAGCTAGATACTTATGGAGATAAGACTAAAATAATGGTAGAAGGGTAAGGTAGTCATAAGTATGAGGATTGCGTGGGAGCTAAAATTGCTTTTGAAAAACAGCATTTTTACATATAAGCTTGTAAAAATTTTTCCCATGTGGCTGTCTCTGTCTCTAGATACTAATTAAGTGATGTGCCAATGACAGGTAGATTAACAGTGACCCAGCACATTGTATACAAGTAAAATGAAAAAACATCCCTCTGGAGTAAATGAATCTGTAAAAAGAAGGTAAACTCCTACCAGATCTGATGAGGGAATAGGTATTTTGCTGAGCCAAGCCAGCAAAAGTCCCGACAGCTGAGAAAAAGATAAGATTGCTTTTGTTTGAATCTTAGTTGTCCTGCCCTTAAAATCTTTCTTCCCAATGCTTTTTTTCAAGATGCCTTGCATGTCCATAGAACACATGAAAGAAACAAATTTGAAAGATTTGGAGAACACTGTGCATCCAGTCCAGCTAGAGGTGAACAATGAATTCTTGTCTGAGCACAGGAGCTCTGTTTTCTTACTGAGTGGCAAAGAAAAATCCATTTTGGCCTCTAATTCAAGGTACACAAGTTGCACAGTAGACCTTCATTAGATGTTTTTATTATTTATGTTATCAGTTTAAGAGTTCCAGTGTTTACATTCCTAGAGCTAGCCTTAATCTCAGCCAGGTAACTGAGCAGAGCACTCAGCACAATGCCCCTGGTAAGCAAGGTAGCCGCACAGGTGGGCTTAGTCTGCTCCTTTACGTATTTGCCGTGTTTCTAGTTGCCTTGTTGGACTAGAGTGCAGCCCTCTGCAGTTTATCAAGTTTGCCTGAATGACACCTCCCCTACTTCTTGTCATCATATCTGTAGCAACAGAACATATCTGTAGTTGCTTATATGGAAGAATGATGTCTGGAAAGTAATTATGCATTCCTTGCTGCTTCTAGTGTTGAAGTTGAGATTTTTTTTTCTGTTTTTTTTTTTTTCTGTCTCCTTTTGGAAATCTAGTCACTCATTTGTGCTTTCTCTTTATTTTATGTTCCTCTGCCATCTGTTTTAATCTAGCTAAGGCAGGGGGGAAAGGCGAGCCAGCTTCTTAGCCTGCACCCTGCGACGAGGGAGGAGGAGCAGCAGCAAGAGTGCTGCGGTCTGTGGCTGGCTTGCATTGAGCAGAGCACATGCCTCCTGAATGCAGCTTCACTGGTTGGATGGCTGGTCAGTGAAGCTGTTCTGGGTTTGATCACTTTGACTAGAGAAAGAGAAGAATTCCAAGCTATGTACATAGCACTGCCAAAGGAGTTGTGGCTGTGGTTTATTTTTATAGCTAATTAATTCAGGGCATTCTTTTCCCTCTCCTCTTTGAGGTGATTGTGAATTTGCAGTTCAGGCATCTCAGGCTAGTGGTTTGCATAGTTTGGGGAGAAAGAGCAAATTCTGGAGAGCCGGCCCTGAACAACAGCGCTGTTTTGTGCCATCTTTTCTACTGATCATGTTCTGAGCTGTGTGAAGAAATATCTGAGAAACAGAGCAGATTCAGGATGTCCTATCTCCTTGTGTGAGCATTCATGATGGCAGGTATTTTATGAAGGTGGCCAAAGGAAGTATGATTATGTGGTCATGACCATTTCCTTTGAGGTGTGTGTTCCTTTCGATGAGCAGTTGAGATGTCCATGTGAGGCTCTAAGTGAGCCACGTGCTACTTAGCCTCACTCCCAGGCCACTCATTTTTTATTTAGGGCCTGGAAGGTCCTAAATAATCATTTAGGGCATTTAAAGACCTGAAAGGATCCATTCAGCCCAAATTTTTCTGTCTTCATTTTTAAAAATCCTTTATTTTCAGTTCTGCTGAAGAAAAAGCAACTTTTTTTTTTGCTTTGTTTCAAGTTATTTTTTTCCTGCTTAATCAGAGGAGTGATTATTCACGCATCTATCCGTACCATATGTAATATGCACAACTAGCCTCATACTGTGCAAGAACAGCTTTCTTTCATTATTTTCGACCAGTTTTGTACAGAAAAATAAAAATGCAGAACAGTTTTGCTTATGTTTCAGAGCAGTACCTCTCAGGTAAGGGCTTTAAACCTGTAGGTATTGCAAAGCAGTGTTTGGAACAAAGAGGTTGAGAGACATTTTTCTTTCCTTTGAACTGTAATAAAATGCATTTTTATTTCTCTCACTTCCCACTCGTCCTTATGCTTCAGAACCCAATGTTTTTGTTAGCCCTCTGAAAACACGAGCATGCCAAGTGCTAAGTCACAGACCTTTATCACTGATACACCCACCTCTGACACATTCCTACAAGAAGGGGTACAGCCTGAGAAGTTTACTAGAGGGAAACCTAAGCAGTCTGATAGGGAAAAAATATATAATGGAATATCTCCTGTGTTACCTGACTTTTAAGACAATGTATGCAGCTTTTGTTCTAGTTTTGGGGAGTTTGCAGTGATTCATCTAGTTTTATTTGATGCTCTGAGGTAGCAATATTTTCTGACAGTTTAAAATGTTGCTTCCACCTTTTCCTTTTTATTTATTTATTTATTTTTGCTAGTTTGTTTTATCTAGATGGTTAAAGCTTTCATTCAGCTTGAAGAAATTGCCCTACTTCTTGTAATGAAACAAACTATCTTCAAATATATGGCTGAAAAAGGCCTCTATTTCAGTCTACCAAACAAGAAAATTTTCAGGCTATCACCCAGGCCAACAGTAGATTCAGTAGTGATTTTTTTCCCCCATGTTTGCTCACCAGGAAAGCAGCTCTGGGAGAAAATTGGTCTTGGAAGTGTCTGGTGGAGCAGGAGTGGACGCTGCCAAGCCAGTAATCTCTGCAGCAGGGGATCTGCATGAAACAAGTGCAGTAAAGGTCACTTACCATTAGAGAGATGTCAAAATTCACAGAATCTACATACAGGCTCATCCCTGCCCTTTGCCAGTACATGTTATTCTAATATAGGAAGACTGTATGGCACTTTTTACAAAGAATTTCTTGCTACATAGTTAACAGCGTCTTGCCTTGTGCATTTCTTTTTCAATGATGTGCCTTGTTTTTTTTTTTTTTATTTTTATTTATTTTTCTTGAGGCAGCCTATCTAAAATCAAAAGTGTAGATAGGATTGCTGAGGAGATAAAGGAGGCAGTCACTCCTTTCAAGTGAAACTGGAGGGGAGGGAGAACTAAAGGAAGGGGAATGGATAGGGAGGAGGAATGTTGAACTACTTCCCTCATAGTAATTGCTTTTGTCTATGTTGCAAACAGCTGTTGAATCTGATTAAACATATGCAAATGCACTAATTTATTTGAAGAATGAGGCTGCCAAATAGCATGTCTGTGTGGTGCAGCAGAAGTCTACAATTGGGGTGTTGGGGTTATCTCTGAGCGAGCTGGCATGTTTGTGTGACACAGGGCAAAGACGCTGAGATGATAAAGGGAGCAGATGAGGGGAAAAATGGCCAGCTGGCAGGTGGTTTGCTTGGAGTCAGGACAGGGATCTCTGCACCAAGCTTTGTCAGGGGATGGCTGCCCCTCTGATCAGCTGGCATCACCACTCATGGTATAATTCCTGGAGTCCTTTTGCCTTGGACATATTTTTAGGGATACAACACTTTCAAGTAAGCCAGTAGCAGGATAGTGCTAAAATGTGTCCAAGCACCAAATACAGAAACAAGATTTATCTTCTGTAGGAACCTTCCTGAGTCTGTCATATTTCCTGTTGTAGACACTTTGATTACTAAGTAAGGTCCTAAGATCTCTTAAACGTTGTGAACTCATTTTCATTTCTGATAGGAAAATAACAGACTGCCACACACAGTTCTTTCCGTTCTTTGCTTTGCATAAATCTAATGTAGTTGTGACACTTGACATACAGCACAAAAGACTCTGAATGATTTCTTAAAACTTAAGCTGATGATTCAGAAATAATTGTGAAAAACAATTTCATTGTTGTCTCAGAGATTCAGCACAGACAGCAATTTTCTAAGATTAGCCAACTTCAAGTGACCTATAAAACTTCACTTCGATAAAGCTTCTTAGACTTTTAAAATAAAAATCCTAAGAAACCATTTCAAACAAAATTTCAAAGGTTTTATGCTGTTGCTTTTTTGTCAAAGATCTATTGATGTATGTTTTAAAGCATAACTTTGTAATTATGAAAACCTTCAAAAATGCAGAGAAATTGAGAAATTACCTTTTGCTAGGGATCCATGTAAACAGCAGTTCAACTCTGTTTTTTAAGTAAGAAAAAAGAGTATGTAACATCAAAGAGGGGACAGAAAATCTTTCAGAATTAGATTACAATACTAGCAAAAGTAAGTGATAGTCTTAGTAGCTGAGTTTTCTCCTTAAACCATGTTTTAAGAAAATGAAGCTTGTACTTTTATTTGTTGTGAAAAGAAGATTTCTTTGAAATGCTGGTGTATTCTTGAAGCATATTTCAAAACATTTCACAAGACTGTTTAATAAAAGGTGTTCTATATCACCTGCTTGTAAAAAAAAATGTGGATTGGGTGACATGTAGTATTTACTTGGTGGTGAAGAAAAATATTAAATTGATTGTCTCTAATTGCCAAAATTCATAGCGCATTGGTACCGAACTATGTCAGAAGAGTTCAGAACCTTCCAGTATCTGTTCCCTGTAGTTTCTGGGAGAAATAAGGAAATTTTGTTATTTTAAGGAAATTTTGTTATTTTGTGTTTTCACAAAATAACATTGTAAAAACGAGTGGTGAAGGACAGAGGAAAACGATTTTTGTACTGATCTTCAAAGGCCTTGAAATCACAAAAGCAAGTCCTTGCTTCCACGTGATCCAGCTCATTTGTTATGTATCCAAGCATCATTGTACTTGGCACTTTCAGAAATGCCGAAATCCTTCTCCATGAGTGCTTACAATCTACCTTTTACACCAGGAACGTGGAGGATTGAACTATGAACTCTAGCATGAAAGGAGACTGGAAAAGACCCAAATGCATTTACAAATTTGAAGCTCTCCTAAAATTTTCTTGCAGTTTTAACCTGGTAAAGCTGCTGAAATTTATGGAGGAATTGTCTTAGTAGTAATATACTTTTGACATGTAATTAAAAAAATGCAGTATCTGGTTTCATATCGCATACCCTTACACACGAGACTAATATACACACATACACACACATAGACAGAAGATGCTATTTTTGTCATTGCTTTTCCTATTCTAAGAAGTCAAATTTGAAATACTTATTTCCTTAATACTTAAAATTGATCTTTATTCTTTGAAGCTGAAAAATATTTTAATATTAACTTCTCTTGACGGAAGCAATTAACAGATTCACACAGTTTGTCATGTCTATTTATTCCCTTGTTTCTTTTTCTGATTTCAGTTTTTTCCATTTTTAGCTACTGAATCATGATAGTACATTACATGACTGTCTTCCCTCTTTGTTGCTGGATTCACATGTGGTATTTAGGATGTACCTATGTAATATATTCAAATTGTTTCCTTCCATAGTCCCAGGATATAGAGGCCTTCTTGGAAAGATATTGATACATACAGAGAGTTCTTGCTAAACAGCCAACATCAGGACCTACAGCTTTAAGTAAAACTAGGAAGTTTGAGGAGAAATCTGTCTAATTACACTATAAGTTTAAGTTATCTCTCCAGCTATATAACTGTACCACTGTGATATGTTTTTGTGCACACATGAATTGTATAATATGTCATGCAGCAGATGCTATGAGACCATAGGGCTAAATGCACTGCAGCACCTGCCCCAAAACTTCAGTCTTGTCATTAGGTACTTGGGCTCCCTCTTTAGTGTTTGAAGTTTAAAGTCCTAAGGATTTCTCCGTGGTTTCTTTTAGAAAACTTGGAGATTACTTCTTCTTTTTTTTTTTTTTTTCTTTTTCTTTTGAGCAACTTCAAAAATAGAAGAGGGAGCCTGTGGATATTTGAGATTTATGGCTTCATTATATGGTTTTGCTTCTGTAGGGACTGGAGCCTCGCTAAATCTTCTGTCAGATTCCCATTGCTGCCTTTGCCTAGGCACCGGAGTGCAGACATAGCAGTGATGCCCACTCTCTTCCTCCTCAAAAATACGGCTCCTTTTCAGAGCCCTTGAGATCTACTTTATGATTTGCTACATTAGCAAAAAAAGCGGCTGGAACAAATAAAATAAGTATAGTTGTCAACATGTTAAGCAATCAAGTATGTTTGGTGAGATTCTTCCTCTGGCGAGTGTCTGTTGGGACCCACATCAAGTGTCTACCTCCTGCGTTTTGGGGGGTGAGAAATTCCAACACTGTTAGCTGCAGTTCACAACTTTGTTGTTGCTTGACATCTACTGCAGTGCCTGTTGTCCTTTCTGATACTACAAGTGGTTTGCATTAGAGCAAAGCATACCCTATTTTCCTGGTGTAAATAGTTTATTCTAGTTGCTTTGTTCTCTCTGCTTCTGATAATGACAATTTGTTTTTTTAGGAGGCATGTCAGTGCCACTAATTTTGTCCTAAAATCATGGAATCTACTCTGTCAGAAATAGCATTTTATTAAGAATACACCTGTCATTGCTTTGAATGCACTAGAAATCACTAGGCACTGCGTGGAAGAAAACCTTAAAGGCATAACCATTTATGGATCAACTAGTTTAAATTCAAATTTTAATTTTAAAATACTGTAATAAAGAGCATAGGAGCATTCTGAAATCATAGGATTTGTGATAGATGTGTAGGAGGAAAAAGTGTTCAAATGTCCTGAAGTTTTATTTTCACTATTACTCACATCTTCTCACTATTATTTTTCCAGTGGTAAAGATTGTAGACCTTTAATTCCATGAAATAGTCTCATACAAATAAGTTGGAGATGATACATGACATGGAAAGTAAGTGCAAATGAACACTGAAGCAAGAGCCAAA
>VZSG01000220.1:902376-971766 GCA_013398315.1 Nothoprocta pentlandii | reverse complement strand
AAAAAAAAAAAAAAAAAAAAAAAAAAAAGAAAAAAAGAAAACAAAGTTTGATTTCAGATAACCATGAAATATGATTCAGGATTATTAGATTAACCTTATGTTATGATGGAAAGGGTTGCAAGTCTAGAAGATCTGTGTTTCAGCTGCATTTAATAGGATCAGTGGGTTTATGCTCTTTACTGCAATGAAATACACAAAGATTTTAATTTAGATAAATGGGTCCATGACATGATCTGTTTTCTTTATATCTAGTGCTTTTATGTTGGCTTGTGACTTCTGTGATGATTAACAGAAGATTATAACTTTTCTGGTAGTAAGGAGTGTTGAAGGTAAATGCAGACGATGCTTTACTCTTGCTGCACCACCCTGCAAGAATGATGGAGCTGGTGGTGGTTTTCTGTTGGCAGCATAGAAAACTAAGTAGAAAAAAAAAGAGCTACTACTGTGCCCTTGAATAGTATCCTTCCTACATTATTTTGAGGCTTCTTTTTCAGAAGAGGCTTCATACTTTTAAAAAGATATATTTGTACTTAGTAGAATAATCTGTAGTTGCAAGCTGGAGAGACTCTCTTTGGGCAGTCATCATGATATAAGTCATCTTGGGGAGAATAGCTCCCTTGGTGGCTAAACTGTCTTCATTTGGGCACATGACTCTCTTTCAGATTCAGACTTTCCTGGTGGACGGATCTGGCCTTGTGTGTCACTCGGTGTACTACTGTTGTAAAAGACTCGCAGTGTTAGTTTATTACAGATATCCTGTAATATGGTGTAACGGTGTGGTAAGCTATGCCCCCATATGCTTTCTTAGGAAGATTTGTTCTCATGTCTATGGTTCAAGGAGTGAAATGTAAATATAAACTGGATGTATTAAATTGTTTTACTTATGAATTGCCTGTTTCTATATTAAATTTCTATTATCAAACATAAATTGTTGAGCATTTCACTTGAAGCAGTGTGACTTATACCAGCACTGTGGTTTCTTTGTGAAGCAGGAGTCTTGTGTAAAACATGATGAAGGCATCTGCCTTTGCCCACAGCAAAGGACTTGGACCCCTTTTTTTCTTGGATTGACTACCTGGTCCAGAGAACTGGGGTAAAATGTGCCTTTTTAGACTTAAGAAAGAGATCATGTAGTTTAAGCCACAGAGACTGTTATTCAGCTCCTGCTTGAAGGGGTTGATGTCCCTGCCAGAGCTCCCTTGGGAGATACCCTGTCACACAGGAGCAGGAAAGGCAATGCAGAGTAAGTTGGGCCATGCAGAGTGAGCTGGAGTGCTGGCCCCCTCATACCTCAGGATTTCTCTCTCCTCTGCAACTGTGGGTCTGTTTGCCAGTTTGGTTCTCCGAAACAAACCCTAGCTGAATAGCTAGAGCCTCAGGGGATTGCTACTAGCAGTAGAAAGCAGTAGATCCCTATTTCCTTTCTTCTTTCACCTCCTTCTGGTAGGCTAGTTAATTCTCTGGAGGAAGCACTTGGATGGGGTTTATTCATCAGGCTTACTGGACTTGAACACAAGATATGCACTTCTCAGTTCTCTTATCCCATTTTGTTCTAGCTAGCAAAATAGATGCATTCCAGATGTGTCTTTTTGCCCTGTCCCTTTGAAAATATAATATATTTTTCCCTTGTCTGCCTGTCCAGGTTTTAAGAAAAGAATAGAATGATTATTTTTTAATGATGTAATGATGATCTTTTTCAGCCTAATGTTAGTAAAAATCTTTGGCTCCCATGAGGGATATTGGAGAACACCGTGAGATGACTACTGACTGATCTTCAAAATATAAGTAGTGGCTGTCTTAGTGATTCTTCTTTTACTAACACATAAGAGTAGGCTAGAGGCTCTTGCAACCTTTTATTCAGCTATTCTGAATGTTCTCTCTCTAATTTTTGTGTGGGTAAGAAGCATGTCTTAGAAAGAAACTCAGCTGCTTCATTACTCCTTCACTGAAAGGTATTGTGCTAACAAGTAAAAATTTGCAGTATAGCTGGCTGAGGAGAAACACTATGTGTTTAAGAAATCAGTGGTATCAGGAGTTTTCATTTGTTTGTTTGATTGCAAAACAAAATTATTTCCCAGTCTGCTGCTAAAGCTGAAGTATTTGCTCTTTGACTGCAACTATTGTTCCACTTTAATCCTTTAAGAATAATAATATGGCTATTTTTCTAAGTTTCTTCAGCTGTATGCATTGGCTGCATGGTAGGTTTGCAATAAAAGCAAGATTTTAATTTGAGATGATTCCATATGTGAATAGTTTTTTTTTTTTTAAATTATTCTTAGTTTGCTGTAGATGATGATAACTGCACTCACACCTTAAAACAGTTATGTAAAACCAGCAAAAGATGTATTGGGGAAAGGTAATTGTATTTGAAAAGTTTTCATAAGCTGTAATATTAAGTATTTATATGTGTGGTCTCAAAGCAGGCAAAGGAAAAAATAACTGCCTTTAAGAATGTCACAAATGTTGCTTGGGACCCCTGGGAGAAGCAATATTTGGACGATTTATCTATCCAGAAAAAAAAAAAAAAGGCTGATAGCACACAAACTTTCTTCTGACTATAGGAAAAATGTCATTGCAATTCCTGTTGTACCTTTTCAAACCTTCCCTTTTCATTTAAGAGTCTATTGCCCTTTAAAGCCATTTGATCACAACATTAAAGGCATGTTCAAATTCTGTATCCTCTTCACTCATGGTATTTTTATTCTTCTGTGTATGCTATAGATGCTATAGAATTAATGATTCAGGTGGTAGGAGGTGAGGAATATAAACACTTCCTTTTGGAAGTGTTTTGTGTATTTTAAAAGTGGAGTTATGTGTGGTTTAAAATTATGTCTTGCTGTCCCTAAAGAAGCTATTGCTATAGTCATACATGGGAGAGTATAAAAAAGACAATCAAGATTGCCTGTATTTATTAACTTTAGCAAAAGAGCACAGAATCAATTGCTTACTTTTCCTGAAGCTCTGCTTATGAGCAGAAAGCAACTCATGAAAACTTCCTATCTTCTATGAAGCAGGATAAAGAATCTCAGGTACCAAGTTCTTGAGAAATCCCTTAATCTATAGCTGACTTTTGAAAAATCTTTTTAAAAAATCATATCCTTGGTTAAATATTTAAAACAGTTGAGCATCAACCTTGCTCTTAGGCAATAATTTGTATTTAAATACCTCATTTTTAAGGATTTAGCAGAACCACCTGTCATTTAATAGCATTTCTCTCATCTGCTATGCCCATCTGTGTCTTATTTCTAACACTATGTCGGGAACTGTATTTATTTGCTTGATTGTGTATCCAACCCTTTAGGTGTAATAGTACCCCAGTTCCTTTGGGCACTAATGCAATTTGCCCAACTGTAAAAAGGGAGTTAGTGAAATAGACTTCCTCTGTAAAGGAGATGATTCCCTTCTTCCAGTATGCAGAACCATAGTGGTAATAATGAGGAATGCAATTCACCTACCTACATACAGCCTGACTTAGCCAGACTTTCTCTGTGTCTGGATTGCTAACAGAGCATTACATTTTTATTTGTTTTAGTAACCTTCCAGATGTTTGGTCATGCTAGCAGCAGAGTGTGTTCAACGAGAGAAGTTGAGTATTCTGCACCACTTTCCACCTTTCTCTCCTCATGTAAAAGGGACACAGGAACAAATGAAGCTAAGGCTTTTGCTTTTTTGGCCTTTGCTTTGACTGTGAAGCAATGTACAAAGGGGAGACTAATGCTCCAGAAGAGGTAGTTAAGTACTTTGCTTTTGCTGAAGTGGCATGCTCATCATCATTTTGGGTCACTTTGACTCTTTCTAGGTCCCACACTATGCTCAGACCTCTCTCTCTCTTTTTTTTTTTTTTTTTTAATAGGCTTTAGGAAGTCTCTCTGTGCAATGCAATTTGACTCAACACTCACATCTGGACTCCTTTCCTTATGCAGACCAATTGGTTGCATTTCCCATGTCTATCTCTACACAGTCTGCAAGCACTGCTGTTGGCTCTGCAGCAGAGAGCTGAAACAAATCAGTCCTCGTGTGTCTCCCAGGTAGAAGGAGATTTGTTTCTCAAGTGCAGCACTTCTGAACCACAAGGCAGAAATGAAGCCTATAGGTAGACACAAGTGCACTGAAAGGTTATGAAGCCCCCTGCTCGCTCTTACTTGGACATCTTCAAGCTTTTTGGAAAAAGAAATGGAAAAGCAGTGTTGGTTTAAGGAATATAGGAGGGAGTGCTAAAAACACTGGGCAATTCATTACATCTGGAGAACTGGATAGATATGGAAACAGACATCAAGGTTGCTGAAGAGTTCTTTAAGATAAGGACATTAAGAATGACTTATTGTTCTTAATGATACTTCACATTTAATGTTTGACGATTGCTTCAGGGTGAAAAACATTGTTATTTCACTCAGGTGTGGAACTGTAGCTGGATGGATATAAATGAGTTTTTGAAGGTGCAAGATGGGGCTTGGGTGCAAGCACTTTGGTTCCCAAACATCTGTTAAGGTAGTTTAGAAATGTCTGCTCTCCTAAATCACAGGTGCTTAGGAGCTTGATGGATGTGCAGGGTGAACTGAAATCAAATGCTGAGCCTGTTAGTTGACCCGTTTCAATCACCCTGCCAAAATGTACTTCTCCTGAGGAAGGGACATCTAAGTTTATGTGCCTTAAACTTCTAAGCATATAATTCAGACATGGCAAGTGAAAGCATTCATTGTACCTTAGATAAGGCTGCAGCAATATTTCCAAATGCAGCAGCAAAGCAGATGACTTAAGGTGATTAACAGGTCAAAGACAATTTAGGTGGTCAACAGAGGTAAATTAACCTCTGAGAAAAGCCAATGGAAAAATTCTTTGTGTAAACACTACTCAATGCGCTTAAATAAAATAAGTAGTATTTCCATTTGAAATGGCTGAAGCTAAACCCTTGTCATACTTCTAATATCAGTGCTATTGGCAAGAAAATCATTTGAAATCAGTGGGATCAGCAAAAAAGCTTTTCTGACAGGGAATGTAGATGACCCAGCACCAGATGAGGCATCATCTGTATCATTATCTGTGTTTTTCTGGGTTAGATTATCTATCCCATGTGTTTGTAGATGGTCTGCAAAGGGATCTGTCATTATCCTTAGTGCACTTTGGTGCCTCAGCAAGCTGCCTATGCACACAAAATTTAGAAAGTAAAAGTGGAGCAATATGTGTGGGTTGTGGGCTCAAACTGTCCCCTTTCTTGCACTGAGCTTTATCTTTATGCTTCACACTGAGCAAGCCTGCCTTTCTTGGCAGAAGCTGGATAAAGGATTAAAAGTGAGCAGAAGTAAAAGGAATTGGCAGTCTTTATACATCAAAACCTTTTGGCCATTATTTCTGTTTGCACCAATGGGTGAATACATAGAACCCAGAAAGTACACTGATAAATCCCTGGTGCATAAAAATAGGTGCACAATATAGATACATCAGGGAAAGCAAAGTTTTATCTTAGCAAGGAAAGCTATCTTTACACATAAGATTCTGATAGTCTGAAATAATATTTATTCTAACACAGTTGAACCTTACATGAATGTATGGATGGAATAAAACATATCTGGGTCGGTCTTTGTTCTCATAAGACTACGTGCAACATAGGGTTTCGCACTGGAAAGGTCAGATAATTCTTGAAGTGACCACACTGCGTTCCCTCTGGGAAATTCCCATTTAAAAGCTTGAGAGAAATAGCATTCATGTTATAAATCACAAAACGGCAAGTTTAAATCAGTGCCTTGGTCTGCACTGGTCAAAGGGACTAAATTTGATCACTCTGGAAATGGGTGGGAATGATGGCTGACCTGTATGTGTCTAGCATGGCTGAAATTATGGCTTGAAAGTCCCCTGGAGAAGCCTGGAGAAAGGTGTTCTCACATTGTTGTTGAAGGCCTCCTGTCAAAGGAAGGCCTTCAACATTCATGACCCAAAAAAATTCCCCAACTGAACAATGAGATAACAAAGAGGGAGCAAATTAAAACAAATCAATTAGCTGTAAGAGCTATTCAAAGAGTGTTTCAAATTGAGATAGTCACCTCAGAGAATGAAGTATTCAATCAAATTATTGAACATAAAGGTGGAAAAATGAGGAAGACCATTTTAGTGCGCACATTCAGCTACATTAACTAAAACAAAGTGGTGATTTCCTTCTATTGAGAACTGTGGAGTCTGCTCTCTCAAAATGATAGCAATTTTTCAGAGGGTGCATTCCTTAGTATATCACTGTGTAAACTGTCCCCTTATTATCATACGAGATTTCAGTAGCACATTCTCAAAGTGGAGTAGGGATAATAACACTTTAAAACACAAGTGATAGAATTGACTAAATGCAGTTATCTAACCTGAATTGTCAACCTACACAGAGAAACAAGCAGCTGTTGGGTACAATTATTCTCATCCTGAAGTAGATGTTTCAGTTGGGCTGGATGAATCATGCCTGAAAGTGCCTATTTCCCTCCTGCCCAATTATAAAGAGAGCTTTGGAAGATTTATTTGGTTACAGACATCTGCAATATGGACCTCTAGAATCAGAGGAAGTGAATACTGTCCAACAGACAAATAGTAGAAAGTTGGCAGATGATTTTCAGAAATCAAGCTTATCATTTCAGTAGTGCTGTTACATAATTGTCCAAGAAGGAGAAGTTGCAGAACTGCCTAAAAGCTATAGGGATGTCAGATTTTAATCCTACCTTGAAAGGGTGCATCAACAAAGATAACCAGGATATACAAAGGGCATGCAAGAAATATTTTCCAGGATTGTGTCTGAATAAAGACAGGATACAGGTAGATAAGACATTTATGTTAGGATCATTTCTTTCGGGGAATTTATCCCATAGGGGCTCACCAGTTACCTTCCTGTGTTATAAAAGGGAACATAGTACCGGGACAATAGGAAGCTAAGGTTTTATCCCATTTTAGTTTGTCTGTGTAATGCCCTGCTTATAAGGTAGGAGCTTTCCTGTAATCCTTTCAACATTAAAACGTCCATTCTCCTCTTTTTTTTTTTTTTTTTTTCTAATTGGAAAATGCTATATGATACCACTTTGATTTTGTCCTTTTTGTAATTATCATTCTTATAAATGAGAATTTTAGAAAGCTCGGATATAATGACCCAATATATAGAACTACTAAAACTTTTAGTGAGTGTCTTCAGCTACATAATTAAAATCTGAAAGGATTTATATGCTTGAGCACACCTTTTTAAAATATGCCATGGACATGGGTAGATGCTTAATATAGCAAAGTCTTGTTATTTCCTAATATTAAACACATTAGCATTCCTGATTTCAAGGAGATGAAACTACAAGCTGCTAAATGATTTTTTTAAATCAATGAGAGACATTATAAAGGCAAGGGATTGTGAGTGTCTTTCCATGTTATGCAGAAAACAATGAGCCTTGAAAAGCAGAAGCTTTAAATATAGGTGCCTTCAATTAGAAAGCCCCTTTAGTGAAAGGCCACAATATTTCAATGGATTTCCTTTGGAATGAAATAAATTTATCTCAAAGGAAGTGGCAGTAGAAGTGTGAGTATGGGAGACCACAAGGGAGATGTGGGCTTTGAAAGCAGGGCATTTGAGCAGTGAAGGGCATTTGCTCCATGACTTTGCCACAACCTGGTGTTTCTCATTTGTGTTTTCTGGCATGTCCTGGACCAGGCTGGGGATGCAAGAAGGTGCCTGTTGCTTTGGCGGCCCTGGCAGCTGCTGCTACCCCCTCGGCCAGGCTGTCCTGGAGCAGCACATGGTGACTGCTGGGAGCTTCAGTAAGGTCTCACGTGCCGGGCTCAGGGCCATCTGCAACGTGGGCTGTGGTTGCCTCAATCTCATAGTGTCGGTGTTAATAGTTATTTCAAATAACTTTCACCTCCTTCCTCCTTCGTGATACATGAGTAATTTGGAAGAGCTCCTTTGTGCCCTTATTTTAAAATGACAGCTCTGGCTGATACTGGTACAGGCTCAATTACAAGAAGCTGACACACCATGTCTTTGTCTTTACAATCTATCTAATCTGAAATGGTGCTTCTTGCAACAGGTTTCAAGGGATTTTATTGCTTAATCTGTATTTATTCGAAGTAGTACTTTTGTTCCTAGCGTATTTTTTTTAATTAATCAATCATAGAAAGTTATTTTTGGTACTGTACGCTCCTAGACTGGCTTCCTGGTACTGTCAGATACAGTTAAACTGATTTTCTTAAATCAGTGTAAAATGTATCAGAGATGGCAATATTTTATATAACTTTAGTACTCAGTTCACCTTGAAATATGCTGTGATTTTCTTGGCAGAAAATGTCCAATTGATAAGTTTAAAGTGTATTGTCAGATTCAAGATTATATTAGCCATTTTCTAGCATGAATTCTGCCATGAAAAGGCTCACAAGATTTTCATCCCCTCATCATCAGATTAGTGCTGTTTTTGTGCATAATCTCAAAACATTGTGACAATTTACTGCAAATTTACTGCTCTTTTCTTTGATTTAGAGATTGGGATTTAGAGGCTGTGATTGCTAGCTTAGCACAGCATAATGTTTTAAGAGAAGATGTATGAATATTTTCTGTTTTTAGCAATGTTGATAGTACTGGTAAGCAGAAGACTTTTCCTCTTTACATTACTTTACATAATACAATGAATGCTTACATTTATTTTTTTGAGAGTCTCCAGGTTGCTGCAATATATAGTTGCCTTGAAGTTCCTGCATTCCAATCGCAGTATTGGAACTTTACTAGTTACTCCATAGTTATTTTGTTCTTTAGAAAGCCTAATTGGCCTAGATTTCTAAGGCACATAGCAACACAGAAAATCTTGTTTTGTTGTAGTTCTGTCACCCCACTGCACGTAGGCACCATCTCTTGTTTGAGTCTTCTCAAGGTCCTTAACTCGTTTTCAAAACTGTCCTACTGCTGGTTGTCCACAGGAACTGACAACTGAGTAGGTGATATCTAACCACATTAGAGGGATGACCTTGGGCATATTCTTTTCTATGAATCCCTACTGATTTTAACAGTTACAGGAAGATGAATATCCTGTCTGAATCCTCTTTTCCTTGAAATAGGATATAGGCCTCTTGAGTTCCCTCTGGGAAATTACAGTGCGGGCAACTGTGCAAGTTTTTCTGAAATAATCATGCTAGTTCTGCAATAATTGCATTGGTTCATCAAAGGAATAATACTTCTGTTATAATCTTATCAGTTTGATTTTAGATCCTATAAAACTCGTTTGAAGCTGCTGGTTAATGCTAAAGCATGAAGCAGTAGTAGCTTAAAGATAAATATTTGTATTTTTGCAATAAATATATAGCCATTTTTAGATTATCAGTTATATAAATTATTGCATTTTTCGTTAGAAAATAATAAAGTATGGACAATTTTATTGATATAACAAATACAAACTTACATTCAGCTGAATGATACAGAGAAGGAGATTATTAGAAATACTTTCTGTGGATATATAAAGTATGTGAGATAAAATAATTTTTTTCCTTCAGAAAAAAATGGGAGAGAAATTTGCTAAGCAGGCATATTTTACTGGCTTGATGATTATTTCAAAATTTGTTGGACCGCTGGTTTATGCGATCCATTAGGTATTTAATGGAAATGTTTAAAATAACTATTTTTAAATGACATTTTCAGTAATAAGCCAAGTAAGCCAAGTGCAAATATACTGTCTAAGGATAATAATAGATCTCATAAAGTACACAACAAATTGAGTATGGGGCACAGTTTGTGTTTCTAGAGTGTATCTGTTGAAGACTGCAAGCTCACTTGCTGACTCTATAAAATGTAGTGACAGTAGAAGTTATATGTGGGCCTGTTTGAAATACAGAATTGTTAACCCTATGCCTTGGAAAATCCATCGGATTAGAGCTAGGAGTCTTACCTAGGAAAAACCATCAGTTTCTCCTAAGCACAGTTTTGTTCTGGACAACTTTAGCCCACAGAGTGGAGTTGGTTGGGGCAGAAAAGCAGGTGAAAGAAACTTCCAACTCCATCCCAGAGCACACTGACATGTAGAACAAATCAGTGTGGTATTTAAATGTCTGAATATACTGACATTAGAACTGGAACAAAAAGAAAAATGAAACAAAGCAGAAGTTGCTCTTTCTTCAAAAGATTTGCAGAGGTTCTTTAACATGACAAATTACATATTTTGTGTTTTGAACAAAAGATAAAGGAATGTGGGGGTTGTTACTGACAAATTTCAATCTTGATGACAGTAGAAGTTTGAGTATTTTTCAAAAAGGATCTTGAAAGTCAAAATGGTTGAATCATTCTGTTTGCCTTTCTTTTCCATGATATCCAGTTTTAAGGTCCAGAATGGGGAGATGTAATTCATTATAGTCCTTTTCAAAGGTGACTGAAGTGTTTTCAAGTAATTTAAAAATTACATTTTTCCTCCATCTACGGATATTAAAGTAGTCAAAAAAAAATATATATATATAAACCCAATAGATTTCCAAGTCTCTCCCGACTGCAGAGAAATATGCCTGCTAAAATCAAGCAGTGTGTTTCTTCCTCAGAGACTCTAAAACTTGAACAGCTTGACTCTGCATTCGGATCATTGTAGTCTCACCAAAGATGGGCACAAATACAGAAGCCTGGAACACGAAAGCCAGTCTCTCTGTGCATGCTGCTTTCATGGAGTTATTCCTAAAACCTAATTTTCCCCAGCCCTTCATAATCCCCCAACTCCAGTTTTCATACAGTAATTTCTTCTTTGTTACTCAAGGCACACTCAAATTAAGCATTTAGAAAAGCAGCACAATCAAGAACTATGTCTTTTTCCAGTTCCTTGTGTAAAGGTAAGAATCAGGATTTAGAGATGGGCAAACTCTTTATGGCTTCACAAAGCAGGCTCAGATCCTCTCTGAAGTGTGGGGAAAAATGTGACTAATGGGTGAAAGAGAGATATAGTGGGGAGGAATTGAGATGAATTGGAAAGCCAAAGGACTTGAGACTGCCTCTATCAGGGTAGAGGTGACAGTAGTTCCAGTGCTGGAGGGGCCACGTGCTGCTTGATCTTGCCCTTCCTCCCTCTCTTGATGTGTCTAGTGGTAGGAACCAACCTGGGGTGCTGGTTTTGTCTTAAAGACTTCTGGTATTTGATGAAATGGACTGTGCTCGTTTTGTTAACATTGGCAGTCTGATGTTCTAGGCAAATGCTAATATTTGAGGTTACACCTGGCTGTGTATTGCTGTGGGTCACCAACAGAAACATGAATATAACCCAGATCTGTTGGCATTGTCAGTTCAAAGCTTTGCCTGACCAAACGCCCAAGTCGGCAATAACTCCTACAACCCTCGAGTAGAAAGTGACCTTTTCCTAGCTTGGTCATAAGGAGTTAGGTGAATGAATACAGAAGGTACTACTGAGGATATAAACAATATTGAAAGTCATGAGTGCTTCGTGTTCACCCATTTTTGAAATGTGATGAGACAGTTGCCATAGAAATGCTATTCTTTACTTGATGCAATGTGTACTAGTTCTAGGAAGTCCTTGATGGTTGTCACAAATAGCTTTCCATAAATTTAAATATTTCAGAGTAATAAAAGAAGAAATGATTTCTTATGGAAGATCAGATTCTCATTTGCTTTGTCTAGAAGAAGGGTATGACTGATTTGGGTATCAGCTGTTACATACAGTCTTGAAACTGAATGTAGCTCTAGTTTGGCTTAACTTTAAGTAAAGGACAGGTTTTTTTAATGAAGAAAATCATGCCTGCATCTTTTCAAGGCAATCTTGATAAAAATGAATAAAGTCCTATATATAATCATGGCTTACATGACTTTACATTACTATAAAGCTATGCTAATTAATTTGGTTCAGAAGCCAGTTTTCATGATATGAAACAACGTGCTCCATAGGAAGAAAGCATTCCACAAGAAACATGTTTGGCAGCTGCAAATAGTCCAGGATATTCAAACTTTCATATATACAGTTAGTAAGTGTATTACAAAAGAACATTTAGCAAGAAAGATACTTCTGAATTCTTTTTGTTGCTCGTATTTATTGATCACCGCAGGTTGTGCTAGTATGGCTTGAGGTAAGAACAGTTGGATAGGAAGTGCCTGGTGCACAGAACAGCATGAGCTTTTGCTCTGCTCTTCTGGTTGGTACCTTGTGCTGCAGAGGCCAGCAGAAAGCAAACTCCTTCTGGCACAAACTCTTTATTAGAATAGCGAAAGCTCAGCGACTGCAGAGAAGGAAGAATGACCTGCACAAATAGCCTGTTGAAATGATATTTAAGATAATGGAGACCTTTAATGTGCTCCACAGGTGCAAAATTCAGTTTATGGCTGCATGTGACAGTTCATGTCTCCGCTATAGAGATTTCTGGCAGTATGTTTACGATTTTTTTTATAATCAGAGATTAAAAAGTGCTAAGAAAATAAAATTAGACTGTAGGAATAAATGTTTATAGGGGACTAGATCTTTCTGCATATGAACAACTGATGTTCTTACAGAGCTTTCTGGACCAGATCAGCATCCTTTAACAACCATACTTCACGAAGTGTAGACTAATTAAACAAACAAAAATGTGAAGGGGGTTTTGCTGTTTTCCCTTTCTGATAATTAATATCAGAATAATTAACACAATATCAGATTATCTGGCTAGGTGAATGCACTTTTTAATGTTACAGATGAAGAACTCTCTCAGAAACTATAATCAGAGAAGTGTTAGTTCACTACTCCTGCCTGCCCTCCTCATTTAAAAGAACACCTCTGGTCCCTTATACCTTTAAAATTGTGTTCAAGGCACACACCTGCTAGCACATTATTAATAGGAAGTCTAGGTTTATGTGAGAGACCGGGTCAGAGATTTAGTGTTCCCTTTTTCTTTCCATGGAATCTTCCAGCAACTATGCAATTTCCAAAATACCCACCTCTACCCTGATGAGGAAGAAAGTGCTTTACAGCAAGGCAGCTCCCAGACTGCCCTCAGGACACAGTGCTGTGGCACCTGATTTGCTCCAGGACTCTGGAGCAAGTTGCTCTGGGTACAACAGACGAACATCACAACCTTATCAGTCTCAGCTTCTCTCAGATGTTCAGCATGGAAGGATTTGGAATTAGTCCTGCTCTTCTGTGTTCTTTTTTAACCCTTGTTATGTGGCAAGGGTACAGGGGAAATCTGCTCCAACCC
The DNA here is from genome assembly GCA_013398315.1 of Nothoprocta pentlandii. Lineage (NCBI taxonomy): Eukaryota > Metazoa > Chordata > Aves > Tinamiformes > Tinamidae > Nothoprocta > Nothoprocta pentlandii. The sequence goes on along the minus strand of VZSG01000220.1, from coordinate 958,623 downwards.
ATCTCATGGCAAGGAAAGATATTAGTGTTGGATTTTTTTTTTTTTTTTTTAAATAGAGTTGACTGTGGAGAAAGTAGTTTTGCTCAACACGCAGTGGAAGCTGCACTGTAACCTTACAGGGTAGAGAAAAAGCCTTCAGGAGGATGCCATTACTCTGACACCTGCATCCTGGAGAACTTCCAATTGACATCTAATTCATTACATGACAAATCTAATTTTGAACTACTGATTTCCAGAATCTAAGACCACAGTGCAGCTTAGTATTCTATTACTTGCAATTGCTGTAAATAAATGTGCTGTGCATGAAAGTATAAGGTACTGGTTCAGTATTAGACTTACAGACAGCTTTATTTCTAGGACTAAATAGCAGTAACGACTCTCATCTTTTCAGACTGAGATTTGTCAAATATTATTAAACCTGACATAACTCACTTGCTTTAAATAAGCAGATTGTCCATCCTGAAGTGGCCTACTGTGAGGTTCTCAAACTTGAGGGCTTTTAGCTCTCCAAAGAAAATTTACATGACACTCCTAGTATCTTGAAAATGCTCATTTCAGCTCATAAACAGCATGCTTTGAGGAATGGCAATCTATTGTCACTGATCTTTCACTTTCTCACTGCTTCTATGCTTTTATAACCCAAGATGGAACAAATATGTTTCCCATACTCTATGTGACAGACATCACTCTGCAGGAACATATATTCTGTCCCATTTTGTTGAAATGGATGAAAATACTCCCATTTGGTGTGAGGATCTGCCAGCATTAGTGTCCCTCTCTTGGTAATATAAATGTTGATTAAGAAATAATGACAGCTTGACTTTTTATTTCCATAAAGCTTTCCATTATAAGATCTTAAAGCCCTTTACAAACTAACAGTGTCAGAGAACTTAACATTATACCCTGCTCTCTCAAACAAAAAGAAATTACAGAAAGGTTAAATCCATTGTCTTGCCTCCCACAGGAAATGAACGGGAAAAAGCACAGCACAGACCTCTAGTTCTTCTTCCCCCCAAACTATGCTTGGCTTGTGAAATTCCCCTTTGCTCTCAGCAGGACTCTGTCTATTGAATGTTTTCCAGCATAGCCGTACATCATCAGGAGTGCCAAACATAAAATCCACCATTCAAAAAACAGATGAGGAGAGCAGGGGAGGACTTTCTAGTGGATATTCTGATGTGCTGATGACTTGAATCAGGGAATATCCTTTTCCTTTTTTTTTTTTTTTTTTCCTCCAAATGAACTTCTATTTGACTGGTAACACTAACTTTTTCTGCTCCTAGTTAGAGAGCAAGATTTCTAGTGATTGTGTGTGTATTCCCCTGTGGCGCAGTGAAAGGACCAAGGAAACCTTCTTAGAAAGCGTTGTCTCGCTCCCTTTTTGTCATTCCCCTTAGGAGTTATTGCAGAGAAAAAGAGATCCCAAAAGGGACAGGTGTCTTGCTGCAGACCCTAGCCTGTTCTACGAGACCCGTTCCATGAGGATTTCTCCCTTTCCAAACTCTCCTAAATAGAGAAACTTTCACCTTCTTGTTGCTCAGAAGGATTCTCCCATTATATACTTGAACCTTTCCTTGGGGTGTTTTTTTCCCCTCTCACGAGGTTCTAGATTTACTGCCTCCTGGAGACATTTGTGTTTAACTTCAGGCTGGAAGCAACCTGACCCACTCGCCCCATTGTGTTCTGTGAGAAATGGCAAGGTAACATCTTTAGTCCTGTAAAGAACACAATTGTTACCCTTTAAAGAAGAGAAAGTCTTTTGGCTTTTAAAACTATTGGTATAGAGAAGTGAAAACCAGCTCCCTAGTCTGTGTGTTCTGCTGAATCTGCTAGATTTTTTTTTTCTTTTTAAATAAATTAATTACCTTAATAGTCCTGCCTCTAACTCACTAGTCTTTTAAAATGTTACAAGTTTTCTTATTCCCAGCCCATTAAAAAGTGTTGGAGTCTCTAACAACCTACACCTCCACTGAGAAATTTCCCTGCCAGGAGCACCATGGACTGTGAAGAGTACAGGGCACCGTTCCTGAAATGGATATGTCTAGCTCTGAGCTTATAAAGACTGGTACCCACCTTGGAGTGGGTGGTGTCCCTATTAGCTCATCTGAGAGGCAGATGGAGCATCACTGCTATGTCTTAGTGACAGCTTTGAAAGACTCTGATATCTGCCTGGTTACAGCAAGAGCATTAAGAGGTTAGAGCATTCAATTCTGAATTAAGATGTTTGAAGGAGAATCAACACTGAATGCATCAGAAAAAAAAAAAAGATTAAGACTGGTCTTAGTCTTTACCCTCCTCTCTTGTCCCCAACTACTTTTATTTTTACACTAACTAGAGAGCAAGTTATTTTGGTTTCGAGCCTTGAAATGGACAAAAGGTTGTTTGTTTGTCTCATAGTCTGCTCTGAGGAAGGGCTTCATTGGTAGGAGACTAAAGGCAGCTTTCCCTGGCTTCAGATACTCAAACACTGACGAGCCATTTGATGAACAAAAGCTTTAAGGCTCTTGTGGTGCATCATTAAATGTACTTCTGAAAACAAGTAGTGTGGAAGAGGAAGCACCACAGGAGTTCAAACTCTTTGCCAGTCTAAGGTGAAAGCTCCGGGGATTCATCACAGCCCTGGAAGATGCTCATTTTGCTGGTCTAGAAACTACAAATGTGCTTTGGCCTTCAGGTCCAGGATTGACTGCGTCTGTGAATAAGAAGGAGGTTTTCCTGGCGTAGTGAGGTGTTTGTCCTCACCAACTCCTTGTACTTGGAGTACAGTGCTCCAGGCAGATGGGCTGTAGGGGTAATTTGGCAGACCTATAGCAGGGAGTTAAATTTCAACCTCTCTCTTTCTCTGCTTTTTGGCTGTGGCAGAATTAGTATTTCCTCTAAGACACAAACAAATTATTCCCTTTCCCAAGGAACTGCTTCCTTTTAGGAATCAAACAACCGTCTCCCTGGATCGCTTCATCTGACAGTGTAGTTGGTTTTCTAGATTGTCAAAAAGGCCAGCACAATCTCACATATGTCTCCTGCCCTTGTGCAAACACCAGAATAAGGATAAACATAATAAAACTTATTGCTGCCAGATGTCATCATTCTGTTTTGCAGGACAGAACCTCCTACAACGAAGCTTGTGAAATCTTTACTGAAGTTATAATAACCAATGTGCTTGTAGTTGGGGTATGGAAGTGACATAAATAAGGCTATGAAGGGGACAGAGAATTTTGCTTTTTGGACTGTTGCTTTTAATGTGCTTGAACCACACAAATGTTCATAGGTTTGGTGGACATCAGTCAGCGTCTTAAATATGGATGGCACTGAGCTTAGTGTTAGCAGTTTCCATATGGGACAGCCTGGTAAAGCACCCATATGAGGCATTATTCTTTTCATAGCTTAACAATGGCAAGCAAAGAAGATGTTTACAATGAGAGGAGAGCCAGGAAAGAAATTAGGTGGGAATAAACTCCTGAGTCACCTGGGAGTGTTAAAAAGGCTATGCTTGGAAATTTGCCAGCTTTTTTAATAATCTGGTCTGAAAGCTTCCAATGAAGAAGAGGATTAAAGCTGTATAAAGATGTAAATATTGCCAACTACAATATTTTTTTTTCCAGCAATCTGGAGGCTTTGAGAAGCTTGGCTGTCCTGTGAAGGATTTTGATGCTATTCCACAGGAGCTCAAAGCAGTAAATTATCTTGGAGAAAAGCTCTATGTGAACATTATTAGCTGTATTTTATATCTGAACTTCTAGCTGTAGGTTTTAGGAAATCTTATCAAAGTTGGATTTTTTTTCCTGGAAGTATTGCCTTTAGAGCTGACAATATTTCTCAAGGATTAGGATTATGTATTATGTGAATGTTTGTATATATGATTACAGTCTGGTATATTCAAGGCTGTAGAGGCAAAAGAAGATAATCTCTTGATTAGACAAATACAGAGGCAAATACACAACACACAGCTATCTCTTATTTCACAACATGAGTGCAGCACATTTATGCATAAACATTGATGTGTAGCAATGTTCTACACATAGGATGCACTGGAGGCAAGGGAATAGATAACTGAAATTGGGGCCAGGATGTTTCTTATATTTGGATCCTAAAAAAAAGTTATGTACAACTGCTAGATTTGCAGAAGACTCATAAAATATTCTAGTACAGTGACTTTTACTATATATTGTTGTTCACCTAGGATTTTTATGAAAATAGCTCCTGTTAGAAACAACTACAACTGAGCTCACCAGGATCTCAAAGTACTTGATTATTTTCCAGTTGGGTTCTAGCATAAGCTCATAGCAACTACTGAGAAAGTCAGTGCAGGCCCAGTGACTTGCCAAGCTCCGCAGGCTGTGTTTCCTCCTCCTACTAACACTGAGCTGCTGGACTGATGCTGATCCTGCCACAGCTATTGCAGGTGTATTTTATGTACATGGGCTAATATTGCACAGGGTGCTTAATTGTTTTGGTGTTTTTTTGTTTAAATATGGTCTGAAGAATTCTACTTATTTGTGCTTATTCTTCCTTCTGTCAGTTCACTCCCTCCTTTCTTTGCTTGTCCTTTGCAGAACAAGGAGAACAGGCTGGAGACATGTAGGATTTTGGTCAGAAGTTTACCTAGCTTTGTATTTAAAATTCATGCTGACAAAAGAAAGCAAAATTACAGCCAAAATAAAAAAGCAGCCCAAATGCACACATAAAGCAGGGCTGTGTTTAAAACGTTTTGTTTCTAATTCTCCAGAGCATTTTATTACATGCTGCCTTTTAGGAGAGATCTCTTTTGTTTGCGAACAAAGTTATTGCTAAGATTTGGCAGGCGCCGCAACCTCGCTTGCCTTTCAGCTTTGTTGTCAGCCAGACACGGCCAGGATCGTGGGCAGTGCCTCCCATTGCCATTCACCTATTCTTCCTGAACTGGATGGGGAACGTGGCTGTCTTTTCACATTTCTTGCTGTCTTTCCTTCAGTTGTGATTGTCTGGTTGTAAACAAGCTCCATACAACGAGCAACAGCACTTCCAGCACTGCGCATGCTGAGGTGAGAAATGTCGCTGATACCACATGAAGATGAAAGCTAATTACTGTTTTCGACATTACTTGGAGCATTTAATTTCATGTTAAGTAAAAATGAAACAAAATGCTTTCACAACTCTGCCAGGTTATTTCCTTTGTGGTTTCCTGACAAAGCTTCTATTTCTTTTTTGAATTATCTGCCTGCTTAAAAGAATGTTTTTGCCTTGACTTAAAAAAAAAAAAAACAAAAAAAACCCTAATCCCTAAGAGAACTTCCTCAGTTTAAGAGAATACTGTACTGGCTCTAACAGGAGCAAAGTAGTGATTATTTACACCTAAGTACCAGAAGGTAACAAAAGAGGAGGTTGCATAAAATTTATCTGTTTACTAAAATGTAAATCATAGGTATAAGTAAGATTTTTTTTGTGATATTCATGAATTTGGTAATACTTTTGACAATGGGTGATTACTTGCACTTTGTCAATAAAAATATGTGGCAACCACTTCCTATGAGGATACATGCTACCTGCCTTGCAAAACAAAGAGGCTACATTTTAGTGCATTTGCAAACTAGGGAAAAGACAGAAGTGCAATCCTTTTGAACCTTTTTCCTTGCTAGTACAGATCCTCAAATTACTAGCCGCTTAATCACTGCATCTGTTGTACTTACTCTTAGCCAACAGTTAACCTTAGTAAGTTATTCCCTTGTGTAAATTCAGTAGTAATTACAGGGGTTGACAGGAGTATGGGGCGCACTCTTCTGCTCCAGAGTATTGCCTCAGACTTTTCAACCACTATATATTCTCTTAAAACAGGAAATTTGACTTTGTGTGTCAATTCTTGCAAAACTGTGGTTTAAACCAGAGTAACAGCAAAGTTGTGACAAAGCCATGAATGTAAAAAAAAATTAAAGTGAATAAGCAGGCATATAACTTTAAAATTGTCTCCCTCCTGCTTTTGAGTCACAACAAGCCTTTCTTCTAGTTCTTGTGGGCAAGGCATCGTGAGATACTGTCAGATAGGAGACTTGTGGCTTGAAAAGCAGTTCTAGCACCAGCTATGTGTTTCAAGACCTATAGCCTGTATTATCTTTGGCTACTTCCCATTTCATGCTGGAGAAAAGATAAGAGGAGAGAGAGAACTGGCTGGGGTTTTCCATGAGCAGGGGAAAACAATTGAATTCTTCTTTAGCTCATGACTAGAAAGAAACTTTAACCTTTTTATTTTTTTTATGCTGTTAGTGTGCTTATGGAACACAGCAGGACTGGCTTGCTGGTTTATCTATCCTATATCAAACTCATATTTTTTGTACTTACTAAACTATTCTTAGTCTTCTGTTCTTGTATGAAGGTCCAGGCTTCTCTAGAATTACCATTATTGGATACCCACCAGTTTCTGTTCTGCTCTGCATCGCTCCCTCTGCAGTCAGTAAATCAGCAGCCAGCTTACAGGACTTCTGTTAAGACTTATGTCTTTGTGGTGCCCTTGGCGCTTCATCACTGAGCAGCAGAAATACTGCCATGTAATTTCACAAAGGCCTTTCAGAAATAATGTCAGTAGCCATGCTTATAGATTAAGGGTAGGATCCAGGCCTCAATTCTGCTCATAATGCATCACTGTTCATCACAGAGTAGTCAAATTTATAGATCAATACATCCTGTTATGGCAGATTCCTTCGCTCTGTGTTGAAAGGTGTTCCAGAATTTTATCATCTATATCAAGACATATGTATTTCCTAAGTTAGACACATTCTCTGTGTATAACACAATGATGCATAGCATCTGACATTTATAGGGGAAAACTCTCAGAAAGAAAAGAGAATTCTTCTCATTGTCACCATTGGTTGTCCATGGTGACATTTTTAGTTACAGACCTGTCTTGCTGATTGAATTATTTAGGATATTGACTTACTTACTGATGCCAAAATTAGTATTTTTGTCCCTAACATATTTAGAATTCAGAATAAGAGTCAAGGTCTTTATATTAATCATCCAGTGTATTAAGTAAAGCAAGCATTCATTCACTGATTTAAATGTTTGTCTTTGCTTATAATGTGACATATTTTGACTTCAGTTCTGCAGTAGGGACTTTAGGGTTTTCATGCTACTTTCTTGATACACTGCAATGCCCCTAACATACCCAGACCCCTTGCTTTCCTCTCCAATCCTGCCCCAATTAAAAATGAATGAGTTGCCTTTCTCACCTTTCTATGTCACTTGAAATTTCTACTTTCTTTCACAATAATCAGTAGTGTTAAATCCTATTATTGGAGATGAAACTTTCCATCTTTTGCCTGTTGAGTTGCTGCAAATCAACTATCAAACCAAATTCTTGAAGGACAAAAACAGTTTCTTTATAGTTCCCTGTTCAGTTTCTCCTTTAAATTACTGGGTCTGTTCATGTAAATTCAAGCAAGTAAGGTTACTCATTTCTAATTTTGTCATTAAAAATGAGTTGATTCACTTCTTACTGCCTGTACTGGAACATCAAACAAGCAACTACAAAATTTTTCTTTTGCCCCATACAGGGGCAGAAGTACTCTGCTGTGTTCTACTGAAATCTTACTCAGAAATATGTCTACTTTGCAATACCAGGAACTGGAACACAGTGCTGCTGAAATCCCCTCCAGCAGAATGTGCTTTTGCGTGTGAGAGAGAAAGGTTCTGCATTTCAGAGAACATTGATCTTTTTGAGGATTTTGAAACTGAGTTTAGCTGTATTTATATGAATGGACTTTCAAACTTGTTCCTTTCCTTGCCTCTTAAAATTTTTCAGTCTTTCTGATAAAATCTTCACACCATACAGCTCCCAAGAGAGATGTGGAAGTGTGGAAAAGGATATATATTATTTCATCTGTGGCTCAAGCCATGCTTGAGTTAGTCCCTAGATAAGATATGGATGGTTAGTGTTGTGTTGATCACAAAGTAGTATTGTTCAGATAAGCCTTGGAAATTCTGGATGTTTACTCAGTGAATAGTATCTAAGTTTCTTGCAAAACTTTCTGAAAGAGCAAGCTGTTTATGGAATGCCTAGTTCTATAATTTCTACCTTGGGTTTAGCCAAATATCTCAAAATACCTTTTCTGACTATTTTGCAATTCTTCTGTTTCTGATATTACTCAAGAAATGCACACGTATAGATGTAGGAGAGGACCATGCTAATTGAAACTTTGAATGTGCATTAAATAGAATCTCTATTTTTTTTTTGAGTTCTGAGCATGTATTCAGATTGCTTTGCTATTAAAAAATGCATTTTTTCTCTCCCATAGCAGATATGCAGTTCCAGTTAAAATCATATCTAATTTAAATAAGTTATTTCCTTATTGAAAAACAAAAAATACTGCCAAACACTTATTTGAGACCAACTGTTACCAGTCATGTGAAGTCTAGTTCTATTTTGTTAATAATCCCCCATACCTAGTTTGTTCCCCAGCCTGCAATAATCACCTTAAAATTTACTGCTTTACTTTCACCATTAATTTTCCTATTGTCTGGAGACTGTAAATGTAGCTGGATAAGATCTTTATACCATAGCACTTTATTTTCAAAGTCCTTTCCTTCTTTCTTTCTTTCTTTCTTTCTTTCTTTCTTTCTTTCTTTCTTTCTTTCTTTCTTTCTTTCTTTCTTTCTTTCTTTCTTTCTTTCTTTCTTTCTTTCTTTCTTTCTTTCTTTCTTTCTTTTTCTTTCTCTATGTCTGATCTTAGAGATGCACACTTTGAAGCATTGTTTGTAATATTAATGGATTTTGGGAAATAGGAAAGAGGACAGTGAGGTTTTCTTTCTAACATGTACAACTCACAGAAAGGCCTAAGAGGTCTCTGTGGCTTTGTATTCTAGAGAATAATTCAGAGCATTTAAAAGTAAGCTTCTGCTCTGATTTACTCCCAAGAGGAATGTTTCTCTGTCTATTAATAACAGAGAGAACCCTGCTTTCTAATCTAGTGTTGTGTTTCCTTGGTCTTGCTGCAAAGAAAAGCTCTTTTTCTATCTGCATCAGTCTTCAAAAATTAGGACGGCGGGACATATAAAGAGACTGCAATTGTTTTTCCCTTTTATCCTGCTATGCAGTGCCCACATCTAAACAGGACAGAGCTTTGTTTGCTGTGACATTCTTCCTCTTTGTGTCTAGTTCTGCATTCCAAATACTGTTTCATCTTCTCACAGTTATGGCACACGTTAGGCAGAGAACAGTCTCTGGACTGAAGCAGCTCCACAGACCGTTAGTCTCATTATTGAACCTTAACTTAATGTTCAGACTGTTGATTAGTAATTGCTTAGCATAAAATGTTCGCTTGTCCTCATGCCTTTTTTTCTCCATTAAGGTTTAGTTATTTGTAAATGGAATAACTGCTGGCCAGTAAACCTATTTTATGTATTTTCTTGTTCCCTCTATGACCTACTAGCTACAGATATCCGCAGATTTTCAAAGATGTTCATCAGATTTCTTGGTTTTAATATATTAGATATTAAAATCCCCAAGGATAAATTTCTCGGCATATTCCCTGCTTTATTTGGATGGTGTCCTTCAAGAGGTATATGCATTTTGCTATTGATCTTCTTAGGGGAATTTAGCTTCTGCAGTGGCTTTCAGATTCTTTTTCCCAACTGATTTGTAGACTACTAAGAATCATCCTGTATGCAATAATCCAGATGCAATTCCTATATGACACTTCTGATATTCTACTTCAGTACTCCAATAATCCCTCCATTTTTTCTCTCTTTTTTTTCCCCCTCCTTAGTCACTTAGGATAAATCTGTTAGTAGTCCATGAATATGTAAAGTCTGAAAGGGGTTAAAAAAACCCTGTTCTGCCTGATGGGAAAATGGAGATGAAGTACTCTTATGCTGGTACTTACAGTAGAAATAGCAGTATGTACTAATTTGGTCATAAGTAAATGCAGCAGATTCTGGCTAGTGTTGCCTACAGGATTCACAGCAAAACACACATTCAATTGAGAGGCAATTGTCTATTAAGCAAACTACCAGATAAGGCACCAGAAAAAAAACCAAATATAGTTGTATTTTGAGAAACCATAAAAATAGTTCATTTTGATATAACTCTTCAACAAAAATTTACAATATTAAGCTAACATAGCTCCTTCTATCCTTTCTTCTATAAAAATCAAGTGTCAAGGGTAAAAGGAAAATATTTTACAAAAAAAAAAAAAAAGAAAAAAATCAACGACTACTGAGGGAAAGGGCAACAAAAGGGCAGCTGAGTGACTGACTGGTTCTCTCTAGCTGTAGTGATTTTTCTTTCTAACTCCTGATTTTCCTGGATGCAGCTGTGTGAAAAGCCCACTGCAGAGGGGGAGTGAGGATGACATTCTCATCAGTGGGATTCAGAACAAAATTAGCTCATCTTCCTCCCTCGCTTCTTCCTTCATGAATTTCTGTGCTGTAGCTGTATTAAGGAGACACCAGCCTCGTACACTATCTGTTTCTACTGCCAAAGTTCAGTAGAAGTTTGAAAAGGCTGTCTGCAGTTGTGTAGTTTTCAAAAATTATAGATCACTATTTTCAAAGGGAATGTTTAATTTGTTCTACAATTCATCATCCTTGTTTCTTTCCTTCCTTTATACAAAATTTCTAATACTCACTGTTAAGAGATGCTTAGGTTTGTAATTTACTTCTTGTCCAGCCTTTGTTGGCTGTTTTCCCTCACAACAAATGTCTAGGGATATCTCTGATATTGTTAGGGCTAACTGGTAGGCAGGAGTATGGTGGTCTGCTATATGAAAGAGAACTTAAGAGTTGGTAACTGTTTGCCTCTGTGAGATGGATAGATGTAGAAGATCACCTATAATTCTCTCTCCAAGGTGGTCTCTGGGCTGTTGGTGGCTGGGCAGCACTGTGCTGTTCAGGTAGATTAGGCGCCAATTTCATAGGGCTAGAGGGATCCACCTTCATTTTTATCAGTGCTTTTCTTTCAAGAGTGTTTTTGACAGGCACTAGGGTGCAATAAAAACAACCATAGAAAATTATAAAAAATGTGATTATAGAAAATGCTCATTTCTTAGTGCCACAAACTGCAGAATGAGTATCTACATTCTTTTTAAGAGAGACACTTCAGAAATTATGTAGATAGTTCCATTTTTTTTGTTGGTCATGTGTGCTTATCTCAGCATTTTTTTTCAGTCTCTTTTAAGACTTCAATGAGATTTTTGGAAGAAAATAAAGTTAGCATGTGTATCAACATTGTTCTCAAGTATAAGTCCTTTCCCACCCTCAGGTCCTTTTTTTTTCTTTTTTCTTTCTTTCTTTTTTTTTTTTTTTTTTTTTTTTTTTTTTTTTTTNTTTTTTTTTTTTTTTTTTTTTTAAGATGTAATTCTAAAAACGTTTTCCAGCTTCCAGGGGAAAGCTTTCCAGTTACACCAGTGAGGATTCAGCTGACCTAAAACTTGGAGTGTGCAGACATTCATGGTTTGATCCCAGTCACATTGAAAGCAGTAGCCAAATTTCTAAGATTTGCTGTCCTCAACTCCAAGCCCTTTCTCATTCCCCTTGGTGGAAATGGGAGCATGCACAGGGTACAAAGTAAAAATCTGCTGGATATTTAGGTGAAACTGATAAAACAGCAGAAGCTGAAATGTGCTTTATCTAAGCATTTAATTTTTAAATTCTTACTTACAGAGTGCCTAAAGAAGGCTAGGAGCTTCCTGGAGTACAGAGCAAGTGTTTTCTACTCTGAGAGGATTAGGCCACTTTGGCTACTTATGTCAAGTCCTTTCCAGACTTGCTATCACGTCGATTCCTCCTACACCCAAAAGGACTGTAATTAAGGAGTTACTGCCTCCCAAGTGTGTAATTATGTTCTCTTAAACCAATAACAAGCCCTTACTCTGAAATGTCCCCTGCTGCCTTCATTAGCATTCTTGTAATGATAGGTAGGTAGTTTATTAAACTTTGGTAAACTACCAAGGATGTTTTGTCCTCCAGACGATTTACTAAATGTAAAGAATGTTAGAGAAGGGATCAAATAGAAGTCATGAAGTAGATAAAATAAATGCAAGCTTGGTATTTTTTTTAACAACAACAACAACAACAGAAAAGTTTATATGGAAGATCTGAGTATTTACTGAGTTTGCAAAAAATGACCATTAGAAGACTTTTGAAGATGAAAACTTGGGTTTTACTTTTTTTTTTTTTCTTTTTAAATCCCTGTTAAAAATGGCAATTCTAAATAAAAGATATTGAAAGAACTATCCAAAGAGAAAGTCTATTTTGGTGACAAAAATAAAATTCAAGAATTACCTTCCTTCAAATCAACTTGTTTAAGCCTGTCAAATACTTGGTTATGTCAGAACCATGTTTAGGTTTTTGTGCAAATGAAATAGGTTTTATGAAAGTAAAGTGTACAGGGCAGTAATGTAATTTGCTTGAGGAAATAGCTTTGAGTAGTAATTTTGTCTGTCCTACTACCTGAATGTTATTGCTACTTTTAACAAATAATTACCTTTCTTTCATTTAAGGCCCACCAGAAACAAAAATTAAACAATTCCTAGGCACAGTCTTCTTTTGTGACAAGGGAGTCACAAAATTGTAAGCTAAATGTCCCTTGTTGCCATGTAAGCCTTCCTGCTGTGTACTGAGTGAGCATGAAAAGCGTTTTATTCCCTTCTGCACTGCAGCTGCCTTTAGGATTTCACACATAGTTCCTCTCTGCTTCTCTTGCTTAGGCAAAAGCATTTAAATCTTTTGATCATTCCTCTTAGGCTACATTTTCTATATCTTTGGATTTTTTTTCCCTTTCTATGTGCTTTTCAATTAGCCCGTCCCTCTGACAGTGCAATTTTCAGAAATGGGTGCAGTAGTCTGGGTGAAGCCTTGCTAGTGCTGAGCATAACAGAAGAGTTTTTCCTTTTTTTGATGCTTTGCAATACTTCCGTTTTATGTGTTACAGTACAGTGGGGTTTTTTTTCTTCTTTAGTGCATGCTATTGCTGACTCATGCCCTGCTTGTGATTCCCTACCTTTCCTGCAGAATTGCTGCTCAGCCAGTCTCTCTATCCTGTTTTATGCTGTTGATTGTTTTTATTATTATTATTTCTACCTCAACGTAGTAAGGGCAATTGCTATCTCTTTTTAATTTGGCTGTTTCTCCAATATGCCAAGAATGCTTTTAATTTAAAGCTGATTTGAAAGAGGTGTGCTACAGCCCACAATCCATTTACCAGAGGAAAAAAACTTTCTACATAGGGCTTGCCACATAGTGCCAGGCCAGGATTTAAAGTTCACTTAACACTGTGGACTTTTAAGGAAGATTTAAAAACAACAACAACAACAACAAAAAACTATGAATATTTTAAGGAAATGGGAAGCCATAATTTTAAGAGCAAGAGTTTGTTGCCTATTCTCTTTATGTGGTAGTTTTTTTCAATTCTACAAGTCATAATGAGTTTCATGTAAGTGCAAACAAAACAGGCAATGAAGGATTGATGGCAATTCTTGAAGAAGAAAGTAAGAAGCAAACTCCATTAGAAATTAATGGAAAAAACAAAAACAAGGAAGGTTTGAGTGGGTGATTGTAATAGGTTGCATTTTAGCTAATCATCAGAAAGAGGAAAATGTAATGCCATCACTATTTTGTGTTCCTAAATGACTTTTACAATCAGTGCTGCTGTCTACCAGCATCTTGGTTCCACTGAAGGCATGTCTGATTTTGGAAATCACTTTTGAGAACCAACTTGGAAACATGCAGAAGTACTGCAATTGTTCCCACAGCTCTGAGCAGCAGAAAATAATAAATGCATTATATTCTAGATTATTATTTCTTTATAATGTATTCATAGCCTGAACATTGTTCATTAAAAGCACGTGCATCAAGAGACTAAAATAACAGCATTATCTGTCTTCCTTCCACATGTGAGGATAACTTTCAGTTGACTTTAATTTCTTTTTATCTTGCTATAGTTCTGCAACACATAGGTTTTAATAATAGTCTTGTTTGGGAGGAGTGGATGACCTGCTACTGCAAATGGATTAGACATTTTATTTTTGAGTGTATATATTTAAGAACAGACTCTGGAACACTACTGTATTTGTCCCAGTGATCTTGCTTTTCCGTAGGTTAATTAAAAACAACTGCTCAAATTGGCATTTTTGTTATAGATGCAGTAGAATATAGTATCTTTATTCTTCATTCCGTTGGCTTTCATTGGAGATCGTATTTTCTACAAAATATCTCTGTTAATGGTGGTAATGGCTCCATTTAACTTGAATGTTCCCATATGGAGGAAAAGAATCTAGATTTGTGTAACAGAAGGTAAAAAACCTAATTTAAGCAAATATTTTAAAGCATATTTGTGTGTATTGAGAAAAACATCCCACACCTAAGATGACAGGTGTTTGTATAGGACATATCAACACTCTGCTGTGATAATGCAATATATTGTATGACATTATTGAATCTCCAGGTTTGCTAGTGAAGAGTTAAAAGAAAAACAGAATTGTTGCTTCATACCTTGGAGATGGATGTAATCAACATGAAATTCATTTGGGTGATAATGCCTAAACTTATCCCCACATTTTCCACTGTAAAATGTGTTTTTTGACTACCTATAGCTCTGTAAAAGAAAAAAATGTCAAGCTGAATAATTGCCTTAGGATGAATTGTAGTGGGAAGAATTAGCATCGCTAGGCTATTGCAGGGAAGCAGGTTAAGGTAAAATATATGATTTTGTCACTATTACAATTCTTGCAGCATTTTGATGAGAAAGATTTCAGAACTATGTGAGGAGGGATATGGGAACTGTCAGTGACAGAGAAGACTCCCAGTCTCCCTAGCATAAAGGATGCATCTTCCTCGAAAAGTGTTGAGAGCAAACTGGTGTGAAGAGAGAAAGTGGTGGAGAGGAAGACAGATTGGAAGAGATTATTAGAGTACTCACTCTGTGACACTGGAAAACAGTCCTGGCATCCACCACCTCTACATTTTCTTCCCATCCACCAACAGCTGTGACACCCACTGACAAAACGTGCACTTCATCTTCAGCTAGTAGTTGGTCCAGAGACATTAACAACTTAAAGAGCTTTCTTGTGCTCAGTTAGCTCAGCGGAAGGAGCCTGTGGTAATGATCCTAGGATATTGAGCCACTGTGTTGAGGTAAGGATAGGTGATGGATGTTCCAGGGGGCTTGTTTCATGTTGTGTTTAAAGGGAAGAAGATTCTGCAGAATGACTCTGCTGACAGTAAACAGCAGGTGGAAAGTTGCTTGTGCAACCTTAAGACAGTGTATGAGTCAGAATTTTAGACGGAGGGAAGTTGTTTATCGGACTTGTGCCTGATTTGTCACAGAGTCAAAGCATACGTAATAAATGAGATAAGAAAAGAGAGGTTTCAGGATTAGGCATTCGCCTCTGGTCCTAACAAAATTAATTTTATCCCCCTTTCTTCCTTGATAGCACATAAGAAGACTTCTAGATCAGTTAAGCAAAGCTCCTCTCCTCTGTGTATTCTGTGCTGCTTGGCTTGTGGGAGATTGTGTTTAGTTTGCAGAAGTGATAAGGGCTTTGAATAACTAACATCCATGAGGTGGGTTCTCTATGTTAAAATAAAGCTGCACAGTGCTGGAATCCCTGGAAAATAAGGCTACACTCTCCTTAAGTTGGGACCAACAATTACTAGATGTTTGTGACAATTTGTTTGTTTGTTTGTTTCTGTCTTCAAAAGGAGAGCAATGCTACAGCCTCACAAGAGTTTGGGGAAGAGGTATCCACCACATGTGTCTGAAGACAAGCAAGGGAACAATTCCAGTGCACCATATATGAAGACAGAGACTGAAGAGTTAATCAAGGAAAAGAAAGAGATCTGCCTGTTCAGTGGGCATGGTTCCTTCAACCAGTAAGTCAAAGTAATATAGGATGGTCCAATGAAAGACTGCATGACAAAGCCAGACACAAAGGAGCTTAATTTAAGTTGTATGACAGTTTTAACTTCATTGTTTTTCTAACTTTTCAGTGTTCACACATCAGCAACCCATTGCTCTATTGATGTAGAGTCTGTCATATATTTTGGGGTCAGGGAGGACTTCTAGTGAAGATCTTTATTGTATGCTCTTCATGTACGCATATGCATACAAACCAAAACTCTACTTATCTTCCCAAAAAAGTCTGAAAAAGGTTGCCTGTACTTTGCTTGCTGTACCAGTACACTTTCGCAAAGTGATGACATTTTTTACAGGTCAATAGTAAAACTCAAATATGTAGAAATCTACTGTGCTAAGGTTTGGAAGATGAGATTTGCAAGAATTGCAATTTTTTTTTTCAAATTATTTTAACTCTGAAAGGATTCCTTTTGGAAACTTTACTTTGGGTATTCAGACTTGTCTATTTTATATTCCTGAACAGCCTACTTTGTTCAACGTCAAAGAAAAAATTAGTCTTCCTTCAGTTTATGTTGCTTTTAATCAAGAGATCATTCTGAAGATATTTTATTGGCTTTGCATCTACAAATATCAACCTGCTAGTTTATCTAAACTTATTGAATGATACTCCTTCCATTTATACTTATTAATGGAAGCTTATGGTTTAATTTGGAGCTTCACTGCATCTAAAATGTATTTTTAAAAGTCTCATTTTCTTATTATTTTTGATCATAAATGTTAATATCCTATTATATGACATTACTATTATGTTATTAAGGATCTCAGTTAAAAAAAATCTAATCTGACTCAGAAGGAACATATATTAGTTTTATTTAACTAGTGGGCTACTATTTATAAATTCTATTGAAAATTATCTGAGAAATACAATTGTTTTGTTTAACTCTATCTTAGGCACAGATATGATAGATGTTCTTTACCTTTATCACTCACAGGTGTTATGTCACAGGTGCTGGGGAGAGCTTGTCCTCTGAACTTTGTGTGTCCTAGTACTCTCTAAGGCACCTTTTCCAAACTCTGCCACAAGGAGCAACATATAAAAACAGCTTCTATCATTCTCTCCTACACAGGAAGCTTATCAAGGGCTGTAAACTGTTAACTCTCAAAAAACCTATTCTTCCATGTTTTCCCTCAATTGCTCACTTTGCTTTTCCCCTTTTGGCTTGAGGATATGCTGCCCTTACATGTTGACTCTTTGCTTTGTATTTTACTCTAAGGCTTTGATCCTATTATCAATACCATGCAGAATTTGAGTATGCACTGTTCGCTGGGTTTCCTTTCACAAGACAATTTTTGGGGAAACCCAAACACAGAAGCCAGGAGAGTTTATGCCACAGTCTGCTCCAGCCACAAGGCCACACCATGTTTGCCCCCTCCCACAGTAGCCCAGCAAACTGTGCATACTCAAATTCTTTATATCTTTTCATAAACCACAGTCATGTAACAGGAGAATCAGGGTCACAGTATAAAAATAGTACTCTGGCAGACTATGATGTGGCTTTCACTTTCTTCACTTTAACCTAAAAAGCAAGACAAGAATAATCCATAATTACACACTGATGCCACAAGGGCTAGCAGTCTGAGAGAGAATATCCAACAGTGGGTGTAGACTCAAATCAAAGATTGTTTTGGCCCTGGAGTGTGGCTTCAGCAATGTCACTAAATACACAAAGAAAAAACTCCCAAAGAAACTAACCCTGCAAATGCTTAGCTTTGTACTTTACAGTGATGACTGCACTGAAGTAAGAAGGAGAACAGTTCATGGCATTGACTCCATGGGAAGCATACAGGAAATCAACTCATTGCTCATACCTACAGAGCCTGCGGAATTCAGCTCTGACTATGGATGTGTGAATAAAAGAGTTGCCATAATAAATTGTGTCTTTTTAAAGCATCAACTTATTTTAGCTATTGACCTGCAAGCAGTTTTTACTGTGGTTATCTTCATGTCACATTTGAGTCCAGATGAAAAAATGGGTGGTAAGAACTAAGAAAAAGAAAAGTGTGGGAAAGGGTAAGCTTAAGGAAAAGTGTAAGAACGAAGCAAGTGCAGCAATGTTTCCCTCATGAACTGTCCCAGTCCATAACATCATTTCCTAACCTTTCAGGAACCTCCTGAATAGGAATGGCCTCTCTCCAGGCCACAATCTTCCATGAATTTCTTTCCATGATTATAGTCAATTATTGCCAAAGAGTATGTGTGTGCGTGTGTGTGTGTGTGTGTGTGTGGGCTAAGGTGCTCCAAAGGATACTGATTCTGAGCAATGTTGGGTACCAGACCAGTCTGTTGGGGCCAGGATTTTTTTATCTGATGTGCTCCACAGAGATGGTTCAGAGGTAGCTGGAGATGCCTATTCTACAACTGTTTTTTTTTGAGATAAGAGATGTTAGCTCATTCTGTGTGAAAAATGACATAGAGCCTTGTGGAATATCTTAAATTAGAATGGGAACTCCTGCTGCTTCCCTTAAGTAGATTCCATGTTAATTTGTACATCAGCCTCTGCTGGCATTTTTTGGTGCAAGTCCTACACTTCTTTCTTCTGTAGAAGTATAAAACATTTGCCTTTAGCTTCTCACAGGCTCATAAAGAGTATCTTACAGTTCCTGCTTTTTCACTTCTACTAATGTACTTGGTTTTGTAAAGGAATAAATACAGGGAGAACAAGGTGATGACTGTTAGTGCTCCAAACTAAAACAGAATTTCAAATCAGGATTGAGATCATCTTTTCTGTGCTTTCGTTTAAAAGCATTGCTAACTGTTTCATTAATGAAAATTACCTCTGTGGCTATAAGGAATAAGAAAATAATTATTATATAGGTGCTAATAAGAGCACTTCTGACATGTGCATGGCTTTGCACTGAAATGTTTAAAGGGTACTTCACATTTATCTTAATTATGATTCTAAACTTGTAAGATTATGAAAAATAGTATTTCTCTTCAGTAGGAGTGGGTGGTGTTATCTATTAACATAAGCTTGAAGTCAAACAGTAGTATTTAATGTCGATTTATAAATGAAAGACTAACAAGCAGATGAGGAGTGAATGTAGGTTAGAGAAGAGAATAAAAGAAAACTGTAATAATGAGTGACTACATCAGTTGGTTAAAATACTACTGATATTAAGGAAAGTGGATTAGAGAAATAACTTGGAATCTAAGTAAAATGTGTATTCTCACAACAGAAAAAAATAGCAAACAGTATTGTGCTTTACAGCTCTGTGAGCCCCCTGAGAAGCTCTGTTTCATCTCAGAGACATCCTGCAATACCTAGTGTACTTATTATACAAATAGCTGCCACTTATCCTTGATAATAATGCTTTCAAGGCATACCTAGCTAACTGTAAAAAAACATCTGGACAAGTGCCTTTTAATATGCACAGACACAGGTTTGCGAAGGACCATAGATTGCTTCCATAAACTACAATTTAACTGTCAAAATGTAATTAAGAAATAAAACTGAGACTTGGGAATAAACAGTATACTCTGGATGTTGGGCAGGCAGGCTGCCTGACATGGCAGGGACTTAAAAATTTCCATAGTGACATACAGTTGACCTTCCAACAGTGAATAATGTAAAGATAGCTTAACATAAATTAAACCAGCCAAAACAAAAAGCATTCACCTTACACAAAGTATACAGGATGATAATTTTACAGCATTCCTGTTCTAACCACCATCAGTCAAATTATGTGCTTAGTTTCCAATTATATGAAGCTGAATATTGCAGCCTCAGAAATCCTGGGAAAAGGACACTGGTTTTACAGCTCTATAAAATTACCATTTTCTTGTACACTTCTCTGATAATGTAAAAATTTCACGGCTCTCATGTCACAATCTCATTATAAGTGCAGAGAAAGAAAGGCAACCACAAGAAATTATATTATGATTATTACATTCACTGCAAATACATAATAGGATTTGTCTAATACAAGATTTTTTCGTAGTGTACAAGGAAATTGTCTGACAGGCAGCAGGAGAGAAAGTCTGTTTTTAGAAAGAGAAGGTCTATAGTAATCTAAAATAATATCCATACAAAAATGTGGGTATGTATATAAATGTATTATTAATAAGTTTTAATATTTTTAATATTTTCAATATAAGTTTAAGTATTAATAAGTTAAAATAAATTACTGAAGCTGACAGAAATATGTATAAAATTGGGAAACAATGAGGCCTCAAGGAAAACACGACATCATACTTGGACAAACTAATAGGATATAAGAAAAATTTCTGCTGTAAACCTAACGTATTGAAGCTAATCAGTATTTACTATATTGCCCCTGAAGCTAGTAAGGAGGGTTCATTACTGAAAACTAACTAACTTCAAAGTTAGTTGCAAAACTAACTTCAGCTGTTAAAAGGTTAGAGTCAAGAAGAGTAAAAGAGTATCTCTCCTGAGTAAAATCTAAACAGATATTTCATTTCTTTCTGTTCCATTACTTCCAAAGGACGTAAATGAAGTTTCGGAGCAAATATGAGTTAATGCAAGTGACCTGCTTTTAAACATTCTAAAAGCTTTCTTGAGAAAGCTCAAGAAAGTAAGTCTTGAGAAAGACCTTTTGTATTTTTTAATAGTGTAACCTAACAGGGTTTTTTTCAGTGTTAAATTATTAGTCGGAACATAGTCCAAGCAAAAAGATTTCAAAATGCAAGATGTTTTAAGAAAAATGGATATTGATGTGATGGAGTTACACTTAAAATACTAAAAATATATTTTACGTATAACTTCCAGGATAGCAATTGTACTGGCTTGTCTTGTCCCAGATATTTATCACAGGAAATAAGAATCATAAACTTCAAACATCTCTAGTCAGCTTTGACTTCCTCAAATCTCCTTCTATCTATGTACAGATTTTCACAGTTGGAATTTAAGATAAGGTCAGGAATATGGATTTTCCTCTATTTTTCTCCAAATTAATAACTATCCCTTCTGCAGAATAAACTGCTAATCTGTGACACTAT
Source organism: Nothoprocta pentlandii (assembly GCA_013398315.1). NCBI lineage: Eukaryota > Metazoa > Chordata > Aves > Tinamiformes > Tinamidae > Nothoprocta > Nothoprocta pentlandii. The sequence goes on along the minus strand of VZSG01000220.1, from coordinate 937,786 downwards.
CTCCTATAGTTTCAATATTGAAGGCATCAGGAAAAATGTTCCTCCAATATTTTGCAGATTAAAAGGATATATTTTTTTTTGAAATAAGTAATTCTGATAGTAAACTCGAAGATATGTAGCCCATCTGCAAGTGACTATAATCCAGCTACCTAGAAGTGACAACAGTAATGACAAGCCAAAAACCCCAATACAAACTCTCACTAGGCTTTTCTCCCTTTTCCAGATGCTGCAAACAAAATGGGGAGAGCATGGGGTTCCTTCAAATCCATCCTATGGATATCTACAAAGGTTTTTTTTTTTCCGTACTTTGTGGGGGGCAAGGTGATGAAGGTTCAAAGCTGAAATTCTTGTTGAAAGGAAACCTCCTGGTTATTGTCTTTCAAAATCTAGACAAAACAGATGATAAATAAGGATTACAATTTAATTTATCCTAGAGATTTTTTGCTAACAACTTGAACAATAACTCTACTTTTCTACACATCCCTTAGGTCTGTGCTGGGTTTGATTTTCATTCCAATTGGAAAAATTTGTTAGATTTGTTAGATGTACTAGGATGGAAGGACAAGGGAAAGCTAGAAAGGCAGCAAGGAAAAAAAAAAAAAAAAAAAAGGAGAGAGAGAAAATCACTCCAATGGAGACAGGATTGAAAATGGGATTTTAAGTTGATCAGCCCCTTGCCAGGACCATCAACCGATGAGTTACTACAGTCACTTGAGTAGTTTTGCCTATGCAGTCTTAAACCTGCTGCTGCTGAGAGAAGCCACTGGGCTTCTCTTCTGGTTTTGCCGTTTCACAAATGTGGACTGAAGCTACAGCCTGCTGTCAGCAAAGGCAGCTATTCTTTCTGGACTTAAATGAGGTTGGTTTTAGTAAGTCATCAGCCATCCTGTTTCCAAAGGGATTGGGGCACTCTGTTACTTAGCCAGTTTCAAGTTGTTAAGTACAGCCCAGGGTTCCCTGGCTACTGGAAGATAAATACAAGATCAAAAAAGTTGCTTGCCAAAAAAAAAAAAAAAAAAAATCAGGGATGCAAGTTTAAAGCATAAGGTACATTAGAGAGAAGGCAGATGTAAACAATTGAATCCCAATATTAGTGCCTTTCAGTTGCCTAGCATAACTATAAACAAGTTTCTAAAGGATTTTAGTTAAACTGGTGCAGTTTTTATAGCTACGTGGGACTACAGTTATTTTCACAATTTTTTTTTTTTTGTGAATAGTCTTCGTTTTGCCTAAAAGCTCTTTTCAGAAAGGATCATTTGCTACTCTGTTTGTTCAGTGCAAGATGGGCTTCTGTGTGCAACGGTAACAACACAATTAAGAATAAATAACTACTCCAAGATAATTCTATACAATGTAGTGCACAGAACTTCATATTTCTGCTCTTGTTCCTCAGATGTAATCATGGTTTACGCAGTGTAACTATTCATTAAGCTATTGGATAGCATCACATAGTTACAGGGCCATGCTGAGGGTTAGATTATTACGTGTGTTTGTAGCCTCCAAATCCTGCATCCATTTTCTCCTTTCTCCTGAAGCAGAAATTGCAGATTTTCAAGGTTTGGATTCATGTTGGTACTTTTTGAAAGCAGTGAGGGAAAAAGACAAATCCTAGAACAGCAATATGTCTTGTGAGCAAGGGCAGAAAATGGTGATTTTTTTTCCCTTTCTTTTCACAGATTAGATCAAAATCTATCTGCTTGAGCAGAACGCCAGCACTTTGCCATCAACATTATCACCAAATGGTCAGTTTATATTATTTTAACCGTTTGCCTTGATCCACATCAGATTTCTCACCTGCTTCCTTATTTTAGATAGTGGATCCGTTTGATAACTGCTAATTACCAAAATCCACAAATTATTTTTGGAAACAGTGCTTAAGATGATGGAAAGTAAGGGAGGGATGAATATGGGTTTAATGTCTCCTTGTGGTCAAATATAGCATTGTAATTTTCCATTTCCCTGTTTGTAAGTTACAATAGCAAAAATATAAACAGCTTAGTGATATAATTTGTTTTAATAGTACATGATTATATTTGAAGCATGTAGACTCTGGGTTGTTAGTTTCTTTCTATTCTGCTGCTAGTGCTTCTGACACAGTTAAAGGGTTAATGTGTCTGATTCCAGCAGTCTGAACATTTGTAATGAAAGAAAAAAAAGTCCTCTTTTAAAATGATGGGAACACTATACCTGCTTACGGTTGTCTTCAGGAAACTGGATTCTTTTGCCTCATCAAGTAAATGGCAAGCCTCTTTACTATCTTAACAAGCAGAGAATTAAATCTATATTTCCATTTGGTGCAGGAGTAGGCAGAGATCTAATTAAGATTGTATGACAATTTCCACTCTAAAGGCCTGTTTTCAGGACTGTTTTCAGTACTATTTGCTAACCTTAACCAGCTGCTAGACTTTTCAGTCTGCCTTGGGTTATTTTTCCTTAAAGTGCAAAAAGAAGGGAGAAATATTTATTGGAAATAAATTTTAGTTATTTTTTTCCAGTAGCCATTTTTCCAGAAGCCGCCATTGAAAAGTTAAATTGTTTTTTATATTTGTTTTTGCCCACACAAAACATTTCAGAATATTCTTCTTCATTAGAAATTCTTTTGAAATGGAATAATCCCATTAGTAAAAGAAACGGCTTTAGCAAATGTTGTGAAACCTCATATCTCAAAAAAGATCATAATATAAACCGGTTTAGCAGAGATTTGGGTAAATAAAGAGATTTTGGCAAATAAATTCTGCAAACACTATCAGTGCTAAGTTATTGCCCACTCATTACAAAAATACAAGTCAGTATATTTTAATCAGTTCTCCCATCTCCAGGTCATCATCAGTCTCCTCCTATATTCTATATCACATCTAGCATGTCAATATCACAACTTTGGAGTTTCCTGCTGCATCAAACAACACAAGTTTTGCCAGAAAAAATCATTAAGAACCATATTGAGAAACCTGTAGGATTTAGAATAAGTAATATTTTCAATTGGCTGCCATGCATTTTTGCATGGCAAAATATGGAGGTATTGATCTTTCCTTCCAAGGACAAAAAGATGCTGGAAATAAATTTCTAATGCTAGACGCTCTCTTTCAGGACACTACTTATATATAAGCTTTATTCATATGGTTGACAGCCCTTAGCTCTATTGAGATATGGGGCTTATATCAACATACACCTTTTTGAAAGCAGCTACAGTAAAGACTCTGGAAGTATACAACAGGTATTTTGATATATCACCCTGAAAAACACATGGATTTGTTACTTCCGTAGATAAAGCTTACCAGTTTTTCTAGAATAGATGGTATCTATTCCCAGGCACTGGAAAGAGAGCAAAACTTATTTCCATATGTTGATTTGATCTATGAACTTAAAATTTGGGTTGATTTTCCCATTTTTACACTCTCTGATGAGTCATAGTTCTTCTCGGAGTTACCTGCGCCAGCTAGGTGAAGAAGTTCCCTGTAGGTGTTTCTGTTTGGGGAAATAAATCCCATGAGTTCTCTAAATGTTTCAACTGCTGTTGTAGTGATTTATCTCACCTCCTTTTAGGTGTCTGCAACGTGATGCTTTTATCGGTGATAGACAGACACACTTTGGCACCCTAGGCGCTCTTTGAGGGCAAAGGAGTGAAATAAATACCAGGGTGAGATTCTGATGACCTTTTTTGGACATGGGCTGTTGAATCAGATGAACTAGATGACTCACATCCTGGAATTTTAACTCCATTACTGAGAAAGTTTGGAGTGACTGGCTCAAGTACCCATATCTACCTTTGGTCTGGTGAAAGCTACACTAAATTTGCAGATGTCAACTCTCTAAGCATTGACTCAGACTGATAAGGGATTTATTATAATTTTCTATTGGGAAAGAGTCAACAGAGATTCTAATATAGGAAAGCTGTACTCTGTCTTAAGAACCCATTGGAACTGTTCTTAACAACATTGGAGCTGTTATGGATAAGAACAGAGATTTCTTCTGAAAGAAGAAACTGTACTGTATAGTGCGATAGAAAAGACCTGTCTTAAAATTTCTTAGATCCTAAGTAAAAAAACCTCAGTTTTGAGTAGTTATCTCCTGGCCCTTTCAAAAGGGAATCTGCTAAGCACTGCTGTACTGACCCTATCTGCAAGAGCAGATTTTAGTTTAATTCCACGAAACATGTTTAGATGATGACACTACCGTGTCTACACTGGGCAAAAACCTCTCAGACACAGCAATAATTACTGTCATTTTTGGAAACACATTTTGAAAAATATGAGTATTTTTTCCCAATTATTACTTGTGTACATATTTTACATAATCAACAATAATTTACCTTCCCTCAATTCAAGTTTAAATGACCCTATTCATTTGTAGCTAAAATTATCCTCCCTAGAGTTCACTGACTTCAGTAGAATCATAACTTCCATGATTTCAGCTGATAGAGTGTACTTCAACTATAACCTATAGCAGTAATCTATTTCTTGCACTACATCATAAAGAAGCAATTGGCAAAGGTCAGCTTTTCAGGCATCTTGTAGAAATGTCATTAACTATAATCTTCTGAAGGGTTTTTTTTCTTTTTCTTCCTCCTAAGGACTGTACAAAATGCATGAAATTCCTGATTGAAGTGCATCATCTCAGAGACTTTGTTAACTTCAACTAGAAGGCTCCAATATGATGAAAATAATCTCAAAGTCAAATTTAACAGGTAGAACTTGATAAAACTCTGTAAATGAAATATGTGTGAAAGGAAAATCATTTCTAAATGATCAGTCTTTCGAAATGTTGCAAACACTGCTAAGCTTTCGAGCCTATATCAGGGAAAGTCCTAAATGTTTGAAGAAAAGAGGGTTTGTTCACGCTATTATTTTATATTAAAGAAGGTAAGTGGTAGGACAGATTGAAGCCCCTCTGCAGGTAAGGCCTGTCTGCATTTCTGTTTTCCATTTCTACAACCTAGCTTTGATGTTTTCTTGTTAAACTCTCAGAAGATTAAAGATTAAAAGTGTATACGTGCAGAGGGGTTGGACTAGATGATCTCTAAAGGTCCCTTCCAACCTTAAGGATTCTATGATTCTATGTCAAAATAATGCAATACGGCAGTAGGAGAATAGGAAAAGAGTAAAAACAAGGTGGTCAGGAATTCGGAATGGACTGGAGTTCAGGGTTGGGGAAAAACATATATATACCACCTTTGTCTATGTCTGCAAGATTGTGGAAATTCTTATAGCTGACCCATCTATAAATAGGGAAACAGTAACATTTACATGGGAACTTATTATATGAATATCTATTTCACTGTCATTCAGTCTGATAGACAGCCATTAGACAAAATGGCAACAAGCAGGAAAGTTCCAGTGGTCAAATACAAAACCAGCAAAGCCAATTAAAAAAAAAAAAAAAAGAAATCCATACTATATTTGAATGAATTATGCAGTGAGACAATAAGATGATAAGCTTGTGCCTCTGTCTTACTAAGAAGGCTTATATATGTTAAGAGTGAAGAAAAGTACGTCAAAACCTTGCTGTTTCTGAGCACCCTTGCTGTTGGTACATGAATAGCAATATATAGACTAAAAATTTGCATTATATTGCTCTTTTGGAAGGACTAAGATATCAGAGAGTCATCCTGCATATTTTAGAAGATTCTGTTAGCCCAAATTATTTGCTGTCTTCATAATCATTCAGGACACATTATTGTAGCTCTTATTATTAGAGAGGTCTGTGCAATCCCTGCAGCTTTGCAGAGAGGTGCCTGGACTGAGGTGGCTGTCAGGATATTGGGGAGCAAAGAACATACAAGCTCTGAAGAGCTCTGATTGAGCTGTGTGGAGTGCTGCAGAAGTGAAATTCCTTAACGTCTCCTCAGGTGAGGTACAGATGAATCCCTATTGTGTGAGTTAGTGAGATCCTGTACTGATTCTGGGCAGGTTTCACTGGACTTTCAGTAAAGTACTGTCAATTGTATTGAACTGAGTTGAGGAAAAAAACAGCCAGATTCGTAACTGAATGTAAACTTTAGTATAATTTGGAGACCTGAGTGATTACTATGTGTCCTCATGAAGAGATTATTTAGCAGGCATTTGTATAGACCACCACATTTGTAAAGGTGGTGATGAGTGTCCCCTGAGATCACAGCTAGAAAATGATGTAAGTGGATTCATGCACAAGTAGATGGTGAATATTTGCATAGATAATAAGAGAGGAAGTAGCATAAGATGTGCCTACCTTATGCTGAAAGACTCTGGTGCTTAATGCATTGGAGAAAAGACTTGAAAACATCTTGTCCTTTTGTAGTAGCACTGCTGTAATGTATTCCAAGGACAAGGACTTCAAAAGCTAAATGCTCTGCATTGAACTAGCTTCAGCATTGACCTTACTGAGACATAAGAAATATACAAATAGGACTTGGAATTTTGGTCTCGGAACACTCTAATAACTTAAATGATTAATGCTGATAAGTATTTTTCTCCTTCCATTAAAATATGCAATCAAGTATTTAGACAGTTACATTTTTATTTGCTTCTACTGACAAAACAATACATCTTTCAGATAAGTTCCGTGCATTATTTTTAATAATAATATTTCAAATTAGAAGACTGCTTTCGTCAGAATAATGACGCAAGATAGCCAAGAAAATAGATATGTGCCTGAACACGGAAGTTCATTAATATAAAGAGGAAATCCATAAAACAGTGAAGATAATGAGAAAAGTATTGAGCCTCAAAGTCAGAAATATTGAAAGCAGAGACTATATTTATAGCTTTCTACGCCAAAGACTATTTTACTGTTTTCAGTTGTTTTTATTTTTTTAAATTAAGAGTTCAAAGAAAATTATAGCAACTCGGTTATTTGTACATTGCTATAGATGTACAGGACCTTTCTAGGTTTATAGTGCACAAAACTGGGCCTGAGGGAGGGATAAGAAATAGTCTTTTATTTTACTTATGTAAGTACGTGCATTAATGAATGCCCTTCTTCCAGTACAAAGAAATAGGTAATTATTTAATAATGACAAACAGTACCACTTAAGAAGGCAATTTGATTTAATCAACATATTCTGTTTTCCATTTTCTGTCCTGGCCTCTGTTTGATCTGGACTCTCGTTAATTTGCAGGCAGTGTATGAGTTACCTGTATCTATTTTGAAATCACTTCCCTTTATAAAGTCTGTGTTTAGAAGAAAAGTTTGAAGAGGAGCATTCTTTGGTTCCTCATTACAGTATTTTTACATATTCTAGACTATAACAAGTGCTAACATGCTAAAATTTCAGTTGCATACCCTTTTCTTTCACTGTATGCTGCTTTTCTTCCTTCATCGAGTCAACCCACTACGAAACAAAAAGTGGCATTAACACAGGAGTAATATCTGTGTGATACTCTTCAGCTTCCCTGCCTGCCTGCTGAGCGGTGCTGATTCTCTTGGCAGACTGTGGGAAGCTCAGAATACAGAGCGGGCGTACGGGAGAAACTGGCACTTTGAATATCTCCAACCGGAGACAGGTTTTGTAATTCTGATATCTGGCTCCATTGACTCCCTTGTAACTATGAGAACAAAAAAGATTTTGTCTGGGACAGAGCAAGCTTTTGCTGATGAAGTGCAGATGGCATGAAAATACTCTATATAACACAAAATTTTAAAAAGCATTAAATATACTGTCAAGACCTGTTGTCTTTAAGCTGACAGTCTGTCCCTGTCTTTTTGAAACTAGCATACAACGAGCAAAGACATTTCCATAAAAAAAAAAAATAGCCCTGTTTATCCTTCTTTCATTTTCTCACAGGTAATTTCTGGTTGTCAGGATCCCTTTATAATGCTCTCTTAGATACTATATTAGGGTTACTAAAAAAACTACTTTCAGTAAATAGTAAGAGAGGAATTTGGTTTAGGCAAATGGGAACACAGGAGACAGACATCTTCAGATCAAACCTTCTTCCACATCTGACCCCTGGACTTCCCAAGGATGGAAGAAAGCTCCTCTTTTTCTTTACTATGAGCACAGCTGTGTTGAGAGGAGCTGAATCTCCAACCTGCTGCTGATTTGGAAGCTGTTGACTTTCATTGCTCCATCCAATATGGAGCATTTCTCAAGGGCTAGTACACAACTCTCGGGTTGTAGTTCCATTTTTTTAGATAAAAAAAAGGGATCCTTTGCTTTGCTACTCTTCTGAAGTCTTGATAGTTACTCTTCCATTCTTGCTGTAATGAATTTCTGTTGATTCGTGACGTATTCTTAAATTGCTTTTTGAAAAGATAAATTCAAGAGCAGCAGGCTGAGATCACTAGTCAGAGGAGCTCCCATTTAGCATGCACCTCCAGTATATTGTTCATTCATCTCTTAATTTGGCACTTGGGAGGGATTGCTAGCCAAGGTCAAGCCCAAAATAGAAAAGATAAGTACAAAATTATTCCTTTGCCTATCTCCATGTATTGTTCATGGGGTCTACTATTTGTAAAAGCTGAAATTATTTTGAATTCTGACCCATTTTTTTCACTAAAATATCCGTGTTTCATTAAGATTACCATGCATCAGTTAGATGATTATTCTGCTGCTACAAACACAAAAGTCTTGTATTGCTGTGAATAAGAATTTCAAAGAGCACTTTGCTAGCCCCTTTGGGCACTGAGAGTGTAGACATAGTCCTGAGAATCTAGCACTCTGAACTTGTACAGATAGTAATGCAAGGACTGCAAGGAGCCCCCAATACGTGAAAACATAAAAGTTGTCAATAAGCTCCATGTCTTTCTCTAGTGCAAACATATCCCAATAAAAATGTGTCTGAATGTCAAGTAGTGAAGTTCTTTCCTCACTCCCTTGGAGTGTATGTAAGTTTTAGGTAGATTTATGAACAATTACATTTAATGTGCATTTTTCAGACAATTAACTGCTGAAGATTTTGTTTCTTAGTACTTTATTTTGCAGATGTCTCAATATTAAAAGGCAGTATTATCTCCTGACAATTGCATGAAATTTTACACTTCTGTATTTTAAATATTGTTGCATTTAAGCTAGTTGTGTTTTATGAGATACTGTCATTAAGCTGTTGCATTTAAATCATTCTGAGAAACAGAGAATTGTAGGTTTGATTCTTTGTCATTCAAAAACTACATTTATGTCGTATGGCACAAGTTATTTCTTTATAAAACTGCACGTGGCAAACGAAAATAAAAACAAGCATGCTGTGTTATGAAATTACTAATGGCCAACCCAAAAGTGACTAATTTTCTCACAAGATGTCTCTGTAATGAGTTAACATCAAAAGATTTAGGCACTCATCTTAGGCACCTAGAAATTTAGTTAAGCAAAATAATAAGCAATGCTGTGCATTTCATCTTCAAAGTGCATAACAAAGGTTAGATCTTTAAAATCTACCTGTGAAATGAACAGGTATATTACTCTCATTGTTTTTCTCCTCTCCCTAACAGGATGTTAAGTGTTTAAATATGCAAGACTTGAGAAAAGTCAGGTGGATCTGGGACTGCAGTGTTTGAGCATGTGCTGCCACACCTCACCCACATGGACATTCGTGGTATATTCTCTGCTTTTTCACGGTCATCCTTTCCTCATCCAGTGCCCTCTACTTCAGACTGCTCGTCCTTTCTGATTTCTCTTCCCTGGCAGGTCTACAGCTTTCCATTGCCCCGTGTGTTCTCATTTTGTCCGGTTTAGCCCTGAAATAACCCTGTAGTTAATAGTAGTAGTAGTAATAACCTTTCATGTGGCAAATTTGTCTCCTGCTTCTTTCCCTACTTTAAAGCATATACTTTGCAGAAAGTTTGATCTCACAGATCAAGCTCTGCAAAACTATTCACGTGCTTCACCTGTGTCCTGTGGTCTTCCACATATCCATAATGAAATGGATTTGTTTATCACGAAATGAGGTATATTCCTCATTAATTCCATCTATGGAATCTCCACATATAAGGCAAAAGTAATTCATCAAAATGTTAAAGGTTTTGTTTCAAAGTGTATATATATATACATATATATATATATATACATATATATATATATATAAAGGCACAATGTCTTAAGATCATTGATTTACCAGAAAAAAAGAATAAAACAAATAATTTTTCATACATTGGCAAATAAAATAGTAATATATGCAGAATATAATTCCACTAACACTCGACCATGGCTTAATACAAGATGAAATCTCACAGCGTGAAGCTCTCTGAAGTAGATTATTAAGATGGTAATTGACCTACTTTTGTAACATTTACATGGCATTGTGGCCGAGGTCTGGATAGTTACTGGCATAGTTTCCTGTGCTTGCTAGAAAGTTTTGGGCAGTTAAGATTTCATGGCCACCGAAGGAAGAACAGTGACCTGATGGAATGCCATGGAGGTTCCCAGCAGATCTAGAACTGTGTCATCAGTCCTTATATGTTGAAAAAAACAAGGAGAAATAAAAGCTGTTATCATTTTTGTATATACCACTGGTGTATGTAAGACTTCTGAAATATTTTAAAAACTTATCTTTCTCAATACAGAGAATTAAGTTTCAAAATGTAAATTCCTGGCCGTAGTAGTTGAGTTTAAATAATAAGGTGCATGCTCATGGTATTTGCTCTCCTCCTTTGGGTTTGAGAATTCTCTATTTCTGGGCAAGGCCAAAGAGAACCAAAATTAAATCTGCTCCTGACCTGCTGTGGGAATACACAGTACTGAAGATGTGTGCATTGATATACTTAACTGCGTATAATTAAGCACAAAAGGGATGATTAGCAACCACTAATCTGAAGTGCCTGAAGAGCTGAAGTGCCTTGTATCTGGTTTGCCTTGGAAGTCAGCATAACTGCATCTTTTTCCCAACACACTGCAGTGGACATGGCAGGTAGGGTTAGCATGTTTTTAGGGTCTTCTAAAAATACTTAGGAGAGGATTTCTCTCTTTCAGAGGCTGTCTCAAGGGCTGAAAGGACAGGATGCCAAGCTCTTAAGTCCCATTTGAAATCTTATATGCTACATTTAATTCCAAGGTAAGAATTTCTGGTCATCAAAGCTTCAAGGTTGAGCTTACCCACCTCAAAATGTTTTTGTTTGTTTGTTTATTTGATTGTTTGTTTGTGACAGAAGGCTCTATCCTTGTCATAATCTTTTTCTTACAGGACTTCCCTCTACAGTCTATCCCTTCTTCATCCTCCTTTCATCTAACTTTGCTGTTCTATGTTTTCACCTCCTTAACTTTCTTTTGCATGCAGCCAATAATTTTTTGCATTCAAGCCCTTCTTAGATGCATTCCCTTTTTCTCTGCTTATCTGCTAGTGAGAAAAGGATTGTTTCTGAAATATATGTGCTGAGAAGTTCCTAATATATGCAGCTGAGAATTTCACATTTGACAACACCATCTACTGTCCTCATTCTTGTCCAAATGGAGATGGTGAGTCCTGCAAAATGTCTGGAGGTCATGTTGGAGTTTAGATCACTGTTATTATTAGCCTCTTGTAATCTAGCCTGGTGGGCTGCCAGACATTCCTGAGCAGACAATTTTACAAGCTGCCTGCCTGAAAACTTTTTGTGAAGACCTTGTCTGGATGGGAGGGCAGATCTGGTTGATGAAACAGCATTGTGGATGTAACTCTTCTACTGTCAATCATTTTTGGCTTAATTAGAAAGTATCCTTAGATAATGACTTAGTGGGTCAGTGAATTTCCTTTGGTGTGGGACATATTTGCTAAATTCACATCTCCAAGAAGAATCTGGCCTAGCCATCATAGATGTGATTTCTTTTAGCTTTCCACAAAAAGCCAATAAAATAGGCAGCATTCAGTCAGTAACTAATGCTATATCTGGAATAGGGATTCCAATCAACTGAAAACAGAGAGGAAGTTGTTACAGCACTGCTTGAATAAGCAGATTTGGGAATCACTGATGAGTAATTTACAGCAAAGGTATTTTTTGTGTTGACAAGATCACTGGGCATAGAAGAAAAGATTAGGAAATTCTATGAACTCATGGTTTTATTGTTTAATAAACAGAATCCAAGTTTATAACGGATGAGAAGTCTTGTTTTGTTCACATTGGGACCTAGTATTTCTAAGTATAACCCAAGCGTCTTCTTATTCAATATAAGATCATTTTTCATCTGCTCAAAATTCCAATATTGTCAATTGCATAGTGGTATCTACCCTTAGATAGTTCAGCAGAGATGTTTCTGCACCTTCCACCATCTCTGAAAAATGTTCCTTACTTCCACAGTTTCGCAAGCAGGAGACTTCTGTCTCTTCAAATATAAATATTTATAATCTCAGGTTGAAGTCTGCTAATAACCAAAAAGTAGAATTATCAGCTCCTCCTCCTCTTTTTTCCTTCTTTCTTTTTTTTTTTTTTTCTTAGCAGAAACAATGATATTATGAGGGCTCTTGTCTTGTGCAAAACTGTGGAGAGAGTCCTTTGAAATATGTGGAATCGAAAGGCACATTTTGTTGTTAAAAATAACATCTGCAATAATTCCATGGCAAGACTAAAAGTGAATCTCGAACTGTGTGGAGGATGCTAAATAAGTCTTTTTAAATAGTATCTTGTGCTAAGATAATTATGGGAAAAAAAATCAACTTTACATGAATCTGACAGCTGTTTTAAAAGCTCAACTGGCAGCATCATTCACTAGAGCGCGAAAGACCCAGTTTCAGAGTCACATACAAGCTTATTGTCTTCTTAAAAGCCAGCAAGAACTGGAGGTGGCATAAAGAAAATGACAGCCTTGGTGCAAAGGCAAACAGAAATCAACCTATGATCTTGAGCTAGGTTTATTTACAAAAGGAGCAAGGAGTTTGAGGTAGATAATGCTTCCTGGAATGGCTGGATGTCCTTAGTTAGTTGAGAATTCACTTTTTCTTTTAATTCATAGTGACGGCATTGAAAGTGCCAGAAAATGATGGATTAGTATAGTCCTATAAACTCCATATATGCAAGTGGTATAGCTTTTTAAAAATAACTTATAAAACAGCTTTCCAGGAGAAGAAAAGTTCCACAATAATGATAGCACACTGACAGTACAATAAAGGGGAATTCATTATTCTCTCTTCAGGGGTTGGCAATGACCACAGGGCAAATAGGAAGGAAGAGCTTATGCTCAAATGTCATAAACTCCCTACCTTAAATGAAGGAAAATGAAATATTTTTAAAATGTGTATATGATATTGTCATAATAATAATATCTAGCTGCACCACAAGAAGTATTTCTGAAGTTGAAGCTGAAAATGCAGAGTTGCATGATGTCATCTATATTTAAATGGGTGATCTCTTTCAATTGTTGATCATCTTGAAACTAAATAAAACTGAGTTCTGATGGTAAGAAAGAAAGCAGCAAAAATGAGCAATTTGCAGCAAACGAATAGTTAAATAAGTAGGATGTTCTCCTTTGTGAGTATTTTTGTTACAGACAAATTTGAAGATACCATGGAACTGCAGAACCAAATTTGATGATTGCTACTGTTTCTTTTACTGCCTAAAAAGAATACTGTCAGCTCAGAGGCACCACTAATTTTGTATGCAATTAATTTTGTGGGCATTAAAAATTGGACACTCAAACAAGTTCTCAGACCTATAGAAAAGCAGTAATTCATTGAAAAAAAATACCTGTTTTTTTCTGAAGATATTTAGTTCAAAACAATCCTTCCTGCATGGCATACTTTTTGTTCCTTCTTTGTGCTTGAATGCTTTTGTGAGAAAGAATGAATTTTGTTTTGTCTGAGCTTTTCTTTCCCTTTTATTTCCCATGTGAAATGGTAATGTTCAGATAGTTTGTATGAAAAGGATAGAGCATGTAATCACTAACTGCAGATGTGGATTTAAAGCAGGGATTGGCAGGAGGAGCAGAAAGACAAGATTGCTCCACCTGTCTTGGCTCAGGCAGCCACGATGCTTTGCTTTGACCTCTGCTGAGCTAGGAAGTTATCTTGGGTTCAACATCTGTTGTCATCTTATGGCAAGAGAAAATTCGTTCTTTTCTGAACATGCTGAAGGACAAACTTTCCTACTGCACATTATTCCTAATGATCCATTTCTATCCTGTGGACTCTACTAGTTATTCACAAGAGAAGGAAAAAAATGGAGAAATTGCAAATAGCAATCATTTCTAAACTAACATATATATATATTCATGAAATTTTATTTTTCTCCATAAAATGTTTGTGATTTTTTTTTCTTTGGTGGTAAAATTTTAGGTACAGTCATTGTATCTTCATATATACCGTAAGAGTGCTTATTGTGAGTATGGAGATAGCAATGGTTACATGTACAAGCTCTAAACATTTGCAGACATTATTATTATCTAATACCAGCAGCAGGTAGCAACTTAACTAATACATTTAGAGAATTACAAAACTTAAATAGCACTAGAACAAAACTATGTCTGCATGCATTTCCCCCTGATTTGCCTCAGTAGGACTCAATTATGAGACACAAATCAAAGTAATGGATATACATTTGTAACAATACAGGATTCCAGGCATTTGTTAACTATGGCCAAAAGAACTTTCTCCAACTTTCTCTCCTAAAGACAAATGTTATATAATAAAATGCTTAAAAGCTTCCACATGAGGCCAGGAACTACTGTGAAGGCATTTCATTTTAGCCCTTACATTCTTTGATGGGTTGAAAACTAACAAGGTTATTCAAAATCAGCAATGCCAAGAGGTCAATGTTGTGTTCCTCCATAAATTAGATAAACAGAGTAAAGAAGTTAACATAAGTGCCACTTCATTTGCTCTTAAAACAGATTCTTTTCTTTCAAAGCTGACCTTCTTCAGGTCTTGCAACAATACAACAAGGTGATTCAGCATCTTCAAAAATTTCAAGGCTAAGCCAGAAGAAATTTAATTGTCTTCAGATATTTAACGAAAATGACAGTTTCATTTTTAAGGAGAAAGGATGATTTTTAGCTTCTAAATTATCTGACAAGAGTGAAGAAAAAAACATATAATAAACTTACCTCCTCCTTATCATATCAAAAATGTGTAAGCAAAGTTCAACTCCTCTATGGGTTCCTAGCATACTAAATTTTCGGCTTTCATTTTGAGTGAAGAAAATGTTTTTATTTCTAGATCCACTGCAAAGAAACCTATGGTTTTAGTGAAGGAAAAGATCTAATGCCTCAGTAGCCTTGAACCTAAGCAAAAAGTTTCAGTTATTTACTAGAGTAGTTGACGTAACATTCTGGTTTTCAGCCATCTGAATTCTCAGTGTAAGTAAATATCTCCTCTATGAAAGCCAGATTACTCAAATGACTTAGATTTTATTTAGTCATTTATTTACTTGCTCGGAGTGCTTCCAGTAAGGGAAGAAAATATTCTTCCCAAGAAGAGGGCTGAGGACTTTTCTTTATGTTCCTTTCTTAATTGGTGTAAAAACCGTAGTAAATTTACAACTTTCTTTTCAATGAATCAATGCCTTACTTATCAATAAGACATTTTTTAAAGCAGATAGAATTTGAATTATGTAATAATACTGTTAATCAAAGAGGCCTTACCCTGGAATAGTGTCTCTGTTTTAATATATAGCTGTTAATGACGCAGAGCTTAATACTGTGAAAATTATTGAAAAAAGAAAAAGAAATCTTGTGTTTGTTCCAGGACTGCAAAGTTAAGTTATACCCCAAAACTGCATCAATTCAGCAAAATTAATCACCACCCTGTCTGAACTTACATCCCAATAGCTTCCTTTCTATAAACAGTGATAAATTACTTTTTATTTTTCTACTCAAAAGATGTTTCATTGTTGGTGCATTTGAGAATATTGTAGAAAAACTAGGGCTTCTTTTTTGAAGAAAATAATCTTCAATGCTATTTAAGTTTTTTTTTTTTTTTAAGTTTTATGAATTGGTTACTTCTGTTCTGTACCTGAAAATTGCATAGCACTGTTTCTCTCTAAAAGACAGTGAAGTGAGAAATATCCATCTTTCTTTTACACTGAGAAGTAATAGAGAAATTACAGATTTTAGCGAAGTTGTTTGGGTTTTACTTGGATTAAAAGGCTTTTAAGGAAAAGATTTTCATTTTTTTAGCCTAAACGTGTAAAACACACACAACTCATTCATCCAATAAAAATGCCTATATGTCACAGTTCAGTTTAACGCCCATGGTTCAGTTTAAATGATGACATATCAGGGCTCCAAACACATGCATTTCAATTTCTAGTGCCAAATATTTAAAATGCCACCTTCTTCCTTATTCTTCTCCAACCCAGAGTGACTGACTTAGTGTTCTGCCAGTTTTACATAAAAGCTGAGATACAAACGCTGAAGGTAATTGCTCTATTCCAATGCAAGTCACATACCATTGCTGCTATTATTTATTCTCAGGTAGACACAAATGTTCATTCCTCCATTCTCTGACGACAAGCAGCAGATGCTTGAAGGCTAGCCTGGTAACCTTTTGCTGTGAATAAAAACAACACTATTTCTCATTTGCTCCAGTGCCTGAGGGCCACCTCACCTGTGACAGCTAAGATATCCCACTATCTGTTGCCAGTTCTCTATGGAAAGATTTAAAAGTGCCTCATGTACTCCTGCACCATATATCAGAATGGATCAGAAAACATATAACTTTTTAATATTAAAGATATCCAGTTGCACCCCATAATTTTTTAATATTAAAGATGGTCAATTGTATGTTATCCGATTTCTTTATGTTTAAACAAACACCATTGTCAGATTAGCTGGAGGTGTGAGTCTCGATTTTTTTTTTCTCCTTCCCAGGATAGATGAGGGTACCTATGCACATTTCCATTTGTTTTGGGGAATTTCAATAAAAAGTGAATGACAGAGCAAGGCATTTATTAACTGATTATACTGGAGGTTTTTCTAATGTAAAGAAGGCTAGGTTTACTTCACTACGTACAAAATCATATACTAATATGGAAGTCAATACATAAGAAGGGAAGATATCTGTGACAACTGAAAACCTTTACCCAAACTGAGCCAAACTGGTAATAATGTCATCATAGTTTAAACTTCATGTAAGATTTACAAAAAAATATGTATTTCCACTGTGATGATTGACATGGTTGTCATTACCATAAATCAAAACCAAACACCCTAAATGTGGGAAGTTTCCTGTGATTGGTGTATAGGAAAGGTAACTCAGCCACAAAATCCTAGACTAGAATTCTGGCACAGCAGGAGGATACACAGCAGCAACTCCTCACAAAAGTAACAGTGAATTGCACAGAAGTTGGTAGGGTTATGGCTGTGTTGGCATCATGGAAGGAGAGGGATTGCTGGAGCTGCCATGTTCTCCTCAGGAAGAACAACCAAACCCCCTAGGCTCCCCCTTGAGTACATACATTTCTCCCCAGAATTGTGTAAGTAGGAAAAAGTTGATTGCACAGAGCTAGTCTGTTGTGAACTAATGAGTCACTACAGTCTACATTTCTAGTCTATAATTCAGTCACTCCAGTTTATAATTCAGGTTCAGGCTGATGCATTTTGCAGCTGAATATTTTAGGGTAACCTTGCCAGCTCTGTGGAACAGATATATAACACAGAAAAGTTGGAAATTTCAAGTTATATATCACTTGAGAAAGTGAGCATCTAACAATAAGGAAAGAGAGGAGATCAGACTACAAGTCCTACAGAAAAGCTGTCAACTTGTTAGAAAATTTTGGGACCTAGAACTTAACATTTTTAAATATCTTTCTTGAACAAGATACACACAAGGTAGTGAGAACTAAGCACCTTTTTCTTTAAAAAATATTTGTTGTTTTGTTAATGGAAAAATCTATGAAATTTCGCACAAATTTGTAACTATTCTTCAAAGAAAAACAACATTAATCAGATAGCATCTTCTGGCATGTATTATTAATGAGTAAAATATTAGGTAAGTAAGGCTAGGTCAAAAAGGACAAGAGGCTTGAATGAACCATGCATTTTCAGTGGAGGAGATTAAAGTAGGCAGATCTGTTTAACCGTAATTGAAACAGGATTCCGCATTGTTTTCCAGTACATGGAAAACGAATTCTTCATTGTGATCAGTATTCTTTTAAATTACAAACTGCAGGAATGTACAAGTAGCTTGAAAATCAGTTTTCAAAATCAGAACATTTTAAAATGGAAAAAATGCAATTGATTTTAAGAACATAGTGTTCATGCAATAGATAAATTGAACCGATTTGGTACTGAAAATACTAAGTGCTTATAGAGCATATTGTCTGGGAGGAAGAGAATATTTTCTTTTATGTTTTTGTCACAATTCTTTTGCACTCACCCCAACATAAGTTTCCCACTGTCATAGACAGTTCAAGAATTTGAAGCCAAGACTTGATGCTGTAAAATTTCTGTTAAAAGCTGTGAGATAACAGAGCAACAAGCAGACCATCTCACAGTCTCATATTCAGACTCCAACAGATAAAACCATCTTTAGGAAAGCTAGATATATAATGAAAAGACAAAGAAGTGTTTTATCTCATTATTTTTCTCTCTTAAATCTCGAGCTCATTTCCTCCTCCTTGGCTTCTGAAGACATTGCTGTTTACTTGTCAGTCACAAGTAATGTTTCTCTTTCTGGAAAATCTTTCTCTACCCTTAAAATAGTTCTCAGAGTTGGAGCGTGGTACAGAATACTTAGGCCAGAAGTAATAATATTTGGCCAGCTTTATATTTTTCTGACTGAAAAGTTAAGGAAGGACTGCAAACTTTGCTAGTCAAAAGGAGAATGATAATGTAGCACTGCTTTTCCCCTTTATCTGGCACATTTCAGATCAATAATCTTACAACAGCAAATCCCTTAAGCAAAGAATTTATACAGGAATAATTCCAGCTTTTCAAGATGGAGCCTGTTGTTTGAAAACTCTTTCAGCCAGCATGGCAAGTGTCAAAGCTTGGATACTTAGCTGTGTGTTTTCAGAAATGTGTGACTTGATTGTTGCTGACTCCTTGGCTAACCTCATGATATGCAAAGAAGGTTTGCTACTAGCCCTGGGGTCTTTCTTTTGAAGACTGACACTGCTCTGGGATTGCTCATAGCAGTGCAGTCATTTCCACCTCGGTCAACATCCGATCTCTTTGTATGGACTGTTTCACAGAGCAGACCAGCCAAAATGGACTCTTGCTTACTTTCCTAGGAAACAGCGAGGTGAATGAAGAGGTTCCCATACACACCTGGGCTTGTTCTTCTTGAGCTACTTTGCCAGGGCAAAAGGCATGATAAAGAGAGTGCACAAATGCAGCCAGGGGACAGCCTTGAACATACTCACCCATCAAGAGTATTAAAAATTATCAGTTAGAACTAGGTATAGGGCAATACTTAGAAATAGCTCTGGGGGAAAAAAAAAAAAAGAAGTCAGATCATGAGCTGAAGTCTATTTGCTCCATTGGGAGGTGAAGATACCAATCAACTCTTAAATTGGTAGAAAAACATAAGAGTTGACACAGGCAGTCCTCGAGGGACAAGCTGAAGGAGAAGAAAACCTAATGAGTAGGATGTATGAAAGTCAATGTACTGTCTTTTCACTCTGAAGAATGCTTTTCTCCCTCTAACTCTAAGAGCTACCCCAGTCTCTGTTGCATGGACAAGGTTATGGATTCCTTTAATACTTGGCTAAGATGGGATCACTGCCTAAAGTTATGGTTCAACCATAAGACTGGACTGGAGACCATAAGAGAAAAAAGCTGGAGAAAAAGGAAAAGTTACTGGATCTTTGCAGACTAAGATGAGGGCTGCTTTCATCAGGTCCAGAAAGTCATCTGGTTAGTCTGAGACAAAGAAAGTCAGGGTTAAGATTCTGGGTTAAGGCTTAGGCTTTGCTGAGACTTTGGTGAAGTTCAGGTAGTAGGGCAAGCGCCGTATGTGGATAAGGAAGGAGATATCAGTGGTGAAAGGCTTATTAGTTCTGATGAAGGTATGGGAAGCACAGCTAAGATGAGAAACACAGTTGATATTAGGGTCAGCATTTGGGACACTGGGACTGAACATCTCAGTTGAAAAGTTGCTTGGGTTAGGATGGGGGCCAGAGTTAGCAAAGGGAAATTTCTGCTTAATTATGATGCAGGATGTAAGGAATGGATTTATGGTGAGGATTCAGATCTGTAGGGGCCAAAGAGCTTAGTTTCTGAGATTGTTTTGTAATGCCACGCCAACAGGATGGTACTGCACAGACTGAGACAGTACCAGAAATGATCAGCAGAGTTTCATCTCATTCTCCCAACTCCTCCCCTACAGGGTCAGGAAGAGACAAGGGCTTGCCAGCCCCCGTTGTCCAAAATGCTAGCTTCAACTTAGACTAAACCTGAGTTCAGCTGAAGCCACTGACTCATGCCAGTACAAGACAGGGGTACCATCCTGTGCTCCAGGAAGTCTGGTGCCTAACTGATGGTGCAGGTCCCTTGGCAACAGAAGACAGGCGGAGAAGGCAGAAAACATGTTTCTTTCTGAGGTCAGCAAGGGTCTCTGTAAGGCTGGTATTAAAGTAGAATGATGAAAAGAGGAGTGTTTTGGTTGGAAGTACGAGATCTGTAAGTGCTGAGAAGAGCCAAAAGCTGGAGGTCAACTCTGGGGAGATTATTTTAGTTCTGGAGGCATTAAGGTGAGAAGTTAAGGTTAATAAGGTTAATAAGGTTAGAGATGGGGGTAAGATAAGCTTTAGGATAAATGTTCTGCCTAGGTATTGCATAGGCAAGGCTGAGGGAGTGAGAAGGTTGGTTCTAGGGTAAAGATAATGGTTTTGGGGCTCTGTATGAGATTATTTGAAGAGCAAGCTGTATTGCTGGATCATGTGAGTTCTGTGTGACCACGATGAAGGCTATTGCTGGCAGGAGCAACTTGCTGATCATAAGTTTTGGAATGCTTAAAGGTTATTGTTTAAGTTTAAGGTTCTCAGGTGAGTTTGGATAGGATTCTGGTTTTGAAAAAGTACTATTTTCTGTGACATAAGTAGAACTAGGATGAGATGGCAGGAAAGGGAAGATTTCTTCTTTTTAGTTCTGGTAGAGTAAAAATTGTTAGCCTAAGGATGACTTTTAAGGACAGTAGGTATCGCTGAAAAAGTACTGAAGGTTGTTTAGATCTGTCATTAAACAAATAATAAATTCATTTTTGAATTTTGAATGGATGAGGGCTGGTGCTGCTAGAAGTGACTGTCTTTGACTGATACTGTGGGAGGCATAGATGACTATATTACTTTCCAGTCTACACTCAGGGCTGGGCTTAAGGTTTAGTTTAGGTTGCTGATGAATTGCAGATCAAAATCTGTCCCTGGGTTCCTGAAGGGCAATAGGAGGATTGAGAAGGAGAAATATTCTGAATATGGTGAATGGCAAACAGTTATTTTTAGTAAGGTCATGTTACAGAGCATTACCTTTTGGTGGATTTTTTGAAGCCTGAAAGGCCAGGATGTACAGTTGTTCTGGCAATGATGAGTGATTAGTTTGGGCCAAATATAGGTTCCCACTCAGGGAGGTGAAGAGTTCAGAATCTGAGCAGGTAGGTTTTTGTAGTGTTCTGCTAAGTCTACATCAGCATGGTTTATACTGATAAGATCAGGGGCACTGCCCCTCTTCCCCAAATTAACTTAGAAATGATTAATGGTGAGTAGAATAGAAACAGACCTCCAGACAAAGCTGAGATTAGAGATGGCTCTGCAACTGCTGTCTGAGAGAGGAAGAAAACATTCTATTGCTGATACTTACAAGGCCATTAACTGAAGGATAAAGGGTATTTTATTAAAGCAAATACCTCGTCAATAATCTTGAACAGGCAATGACTGTTGGATTGTGGCTAAAACTAAGATTTGCAGAGGGCTAGGATTATGATGTTGGACAGCAGGATCAGAAAGATCTGTATTATTTTCAGATATATCAAGTAATAATGAAAGTTCCTGCTGGTTGAAACAGGGTTTTTTTTTCTGGTAAAAATGAGGATGAGCATGGATTGTTGGAGTATGGATAAACATATGTTAAGGGTTAAGATTATATTTATGAAATGAGAAAAAAACAATGTTGCTGCTGGAATCTGTAGGACAAAAGCTTGGATGTGGAATGGTAAACCTGAGGTGAATGGTTTATTGTTAGCGATGGATTTCAGTGCATGTTGCTGAGGATATGGTTAATACTGGGTATATGTTTCATGTCTAAAGAGCCTGAGGAACTAGGTTTATTCCTAAATACCAAAATACCAAAAAGATGGTGGCTACTGCCAGGCAGTGATTATGCTGTGGGAAACATCTCTGCTGTGGTTTAGACACTGGTTAGTACTAACAGTTGTATTTGGGGTAGAATTGGCTCAAGGCTTGTCCAGAAGTGTAGGCAAAATTGAAGCTTTCAGTCTCAGGGCTGATGATCAAGTATGGTCCAGATATGGAGAGGAGAGGGGGCAAGGATAGTGCTAGGAAAAAGAAGGTGTGGTGAGAGGATCCCACTTGCTTCCCCAGCAGTTTTGTGGGAAATGGGAGCAAGGCCAGTGACTTTCTGTGTATCATGACCCTGCTTTGGCAGTAGCAAACAAATTGGGTTTCCAGGGCCCAGCACTGGCAGGCTTGCAAGCTGAGCTGAAAGTTCTTCTGCCAGCTCAGCACATGCCTAAAGCTAATGCTGATCTGAAGACCAGGATTTATTTCCAGATCCTACGAGACATCTAGGACTACTACTGACAGAAGGCATTGATGAATGGTGCTTTAACAGGGTGGAAATGTCACTGCATTCTGGTTTAGGCTGCACTTCAGGCTAGGATTTTGGTTAAGGATTGTGGAAACAGATGTTGAATAGTTATATTTATTGTTGTCTCCTAAGAGGCGTGCATGGCAGAGTAAGGAAAGAGTTGTTGATAGAACAGAAGAGCTGTCTCCAGCTGTGTTGAAAGGACAGGAGGCGGGCAGGTTCAGGTAGGGATGAATGATGGACACTATCAGTAAGAAGAGAGCTTTCCAAGAAGGGAGATAGGAGCAGGGAGAGAAGAAATGAGCAGAAGAGGGAGTAGTGTGGGAGAAAAGTTTGAAGGAAGAGACAAAAGCCAAATGCCATTTCCTAGGGCTTCTCCTTTTATCTCTTCCCTCTATTCTGTCTTCAGGTTATACCCTCACTCAAAGCATGTCCTCTCAGAAACTGAGCACAGTGCAAGCTATGGCTATCTGTTACGGTTAGTAAATGCTCTGATACCTGCTTGAAGGACTCAGCCACTTTTAACATCAGGGGCATGCTGCAGACTCCTTTTCTCTGGAGCCTTTTTAGTAGAAGAGAAAACACAGTTGAGAAAACACAGCTGAGATTCTTTTTAAAGGTAGCTTTTGATCTAAGAGGATAACATTAATGCTTCTATTTTGTGTGTCTTCAAATACCTGGATATCGATAGACATCATTTGCAAGGACAGCACTGCTGTGTTAAAGGGATAACTAGCTACTACAGATTAATGAAGAAAATGTGTAAAGGACTATAATATATATGTGTATACTTATAAGTAAAAGAGTGACACACCCATAGAGACAGGACAGTCAGTAAAGACAGAGTTGCTTTTGGTGAACAAAAAGGAGAAGCAAGATACTGAGTGAGAAGGTAAAATGATACTGCAATTTGAAAACTAATTCAGGAAAGAACATAATTTAAGGGACATTTGGATGCAACAGCAGGAAACACAAGGAGCAGCTGTTTAACAAGATTCCTTTTGACAGTTTAACCTCGCTATTAATGCCTAAAACCAAACTCTATCAGATTTTACCTTGGTGTAGTTTTTGTAGTTGTACTTCTGGGTGTTTCATGCCTCAGAGCATTTCTTCTGCTATTCATTTGTCTCTAGGGATTTGAGCTTCTTTATCTAAGTACTTCTGATATCCATTGTATGTGTTATTTCTCTTCAGCAGTCAGTAGGATTACACAGCTGTGAACGAGCCCCAAGTTTATTACTCTGCTCTGCTGGTTAATTAGTGCATCTGCAGGAGAGATCTTAAGATCTCCCTACAAAACTAGAAGAAATATGTTGTCTAAGACTTAGAAACCAGGGAAGGCTTTGTTATTGCTGTAAAATTTAAAAGCATAAATACAGGTATTTGCATTGTTTATTAATAGAAAGGTCCTTCTTTGCTGGCACGCTACTGAGTGATTGGGATGTGATCCCAATCACATAATGTTGAGGTGGCTTTACATCTTGGAAGATGTTCCTGGTTTAAAGGATTTATTAGCAAAGAGGTTCTTCCTCTCTAGCATTTGAATTCCATTTCACCCTGTTCCTTGGATTTATCGAGTCAGAAGGAACTAAAGCGGCATCTGTTTAAAAGAGACCTTTTAATGGTATATATGTTTACTTCTATCATGACTTTAAAAAATTCCTTCCTGAATTTCTTTTGAAGTTTTTAGGGTGTGATGAGAAGAAATCAGTGTAAGGATATTTTTGTGAAAGTACATTTGGTTTAGGATGAGGATCCTGCAACTTTTGGACAATATACAAAATTCATATTTGATTTCAGATTTTGCCCATCTGATTTTGTGATGCTCCAAAACATCCAGTTAAGCCTCTGTATGACAGGATTTTTTTGCTCTTTGAGCTTGTTTTCACTGAAACTTATTCCACTAGTTGCTGCTTCTCTTTGTTATTATTATCTCTCTCCCTCCCTTTCCTATTGCTTTCTCACCCCATCTACAGCCCAGTCTTCTGACTGATGTTCCACTTCCAACAAATTAGGTTTTCTGACACTAGAATGTTTTTACATCCCCTTTCTTCTTTTTTTTTTCCTTTTTTTTTTATAGGTAGCTTTTTTTTTTTCTTTTCTCTACATGTGTTTCATCTCTAAATCTTCTCTGAATTATTCTTCTTTATCTTGTCACTCAATTCTAAAGTATGTGCTTACGTCAACTGGTTCCCTCTTTTGCCTTTCCTTCCTTTACTTGACCTTCTATCCAGAGAATAGTCAATATTGTTATGAGGACCCTGCTGCATCAGTAGGCTCTAAAATCTTTTCCAGGTTGCCCAGGCTCAGGGCAGTGACACTCAAAGTGTTGTCAACTCAAAGTGTCTGTACTACCTGGGCGTTACTTGTTGGATTACTTGTTGGCTCCAGGTCTGCTGGTGTTTCTAATTCCCTTAATAAAGATCTTGTTTCATATCCTTTCTAAATGTTACTGCCAGTTGTTACTGTTATGACCTATAGCTATTTTATCCATCATTTTCCTTTCTCAGTTTACAAATCCCTCTTTCCAGGTGAGAATGCACCAGGAACATGCTTGCAGTGTGTTGGGACCACAAAAACCTCCAGGATGTGGCTGATTAAAGGGTAAGGCACTATTTAGAGCTGAAGGGCTCTAGCTCATAGAGCTTCCTTTAAGATTCCTAGCTTGAACACATATAGTGATCTCATAGAATCACAGAATGATTGAGGTTGGAAGGCACCTCTGGAGATCATCTAGTCCTGTCTCAGTGGTAAAGCAGGGTCACTTAGAGCATGTTGCTGCCCTAGAGACTGTCTCCAGGGCAGGAGCCTCCACAACCTTTCTGGGCAACCTGTTTCAGTGCTCTGTCACTCTCACAATAAAATTTTCCCTTGTACTCAGATGTAGCTTCCTCTGTTTCAGTTTGTGCTTATTGCCTCTCATCCTATCACAGGGTAATAGTCAAAGTCATATGTGACCAGTATCCTACGAATCAGGTGATCTGTTGGGCAGCATAGTCCAAGTCCTTGCAGATGTTTGTTTAAAACCACTGTTCAGAACCAAACAAGAATAAAAAGACTGAAAAACAAGCTGAGTATCAGAGTATATCTGTAGGAACTGCAGCTCTGCAGATAGGCACTTGATTTTTGGACTGACTGGCATGTATCAAAAGCCCACGTAAATGGCAGCATTTTGCTTTATGACAGTAAACAGGGAGGGAGCCGTGAAGCTGTGTCACCAATGACAAAGTATTAAAAAATAGTATTTTAAAATGTCTTCCTCCATAGACCAGACCAGCTCTTCTTGCATAACGTGATAGAGCTCTATAGCTCACTATTTTAAGGACATCTGCTGTTTTCAGGGGGAAGTTGGTCTTATCCTTAAAGCACTAGATGTTTCAATTTTCAGCTTTACTGAAAAAAAAAAACAAACAAGCAAACAAACAAAAAACAACGCACAGAGCTGTGGCACAAAAGCTATTGCATCTCTTGTATCCCATTTTCCACTTTACAAAAGACCCTATGTGGATTCCCTCTCACCTTGTAGGGTGGTTGTGTGGAGTTTACATATGACAATGGTTCTACCTATTAAGCAAACAAATGCTTTAGAAAACTGATGTCACACCATTTTTCACCCCAGGGATACTTTTCATCTTTTATGATCTTGAATAATACTAGCTTGTGTGCAATTCCCTCTAAAAATACTATTCAATGAGGAAAAATAATTTCTGAGGTACAGGGACTAATAAATACAAGAATCTATAACATACTACAACCCTATGTTAATGATGAAAGAGGTCATTCTTGCTTTCTATTTTTATTTCTGTGTATCTATCCATCTATCATTCTTGATAGCTTGTACTATACCTCCCACACCTGGAATTTCCACTACATGTTTTAAATCACTTTAAAAGTAAAGCATGGCTAGAAGAGATCAAACTTCTTAAAACTGTAATGAAAAGCTATTACTAAATGAGAGCTATAGTTTTTTTGTTTTGTTTTGCTTTTAGCATGCTTTCAGTCAGCACACTAGTTCTGCTCTTTTGCAGAATTTACTGCTTTATTTGCATAGTGAGATTGTTTCATTTCTGGTTCCATCCTGCTCTTGAAAGGAATTCTCCTGTTTATGTAACCAGATGTTTCCTTTTGTCTTTTTTTGTATCCTTTTACCTAAAATGAAAAGTAGAAATCTTAGTCCTTAGTGCACATAACCAGCGAATGAATTTGTTGTTACTACTTGAATATTTTTTTTTGTCAGTGGCATGCTCAGGCCACCAAGGCCACTCTTGAAAATCACAGCCGTGATATGTGCAATAAGTGAGCTACAGGGAAGCTGGAGTTAGGTCATATTGCCTTGTCACTGCAGATGAAATACATGATAATAGCTAGTGTTACTGCCTACTGATTTTGCAACACATTTTGCTCTGTAAAAACAACTGCAACAATTAATGGCATCATAAAATAACATGCTAACTGCCTTTGCTCATGCCCAAGTAAGGAATGCAACAGGATGGGACCAACCCCAACTGAGCTAGTTTGGCCCCTTTTGATTTTGGGGGAGTGAAACGGGGATAGAGGGTTGGGGAGGCAATGAGGTAAGGGCAGGTGCTTTTGGGAGCCAGCTGTTATGAGATGGGTGACACTCCCCAGTTGAGCCAGAGAAGCTAAAACCAGTATTCATCCTCCTGTGGGGAGAGAGAAGCC
Source organism: Nothoprocta pentlandii (assembly GCA_013398315.1). Classification (NCBI taxonomy): domain Eukaryota; kingdom Metazoa; phylum Chordata; class Aves; order Tinamiformes; family Tinamidae; genus Nothoprocta; species Nothoprocta pentlandii. The sequence continues at coordinate 910,530 of VZSG01000220.1, read as the reverse complement.
TTCAGGGATAACTGCTGTGCAGTAAGTCTTTGAATGCCTTATCATAAGCACAAGCAGGCAAGCCTTTAGAGTTTACTATTGTCATCCAGAGCTGCTGGTTAAGGTGGAGGTGTTAAAGACAGACTGTTGGCTGGAAGGGTGTTAGGAAATTGATTTGGGCATTTTACTGTGTTTTAGCAAACTAATTTGCAGCATAAGCCATGCAGGGCTTGCTGCCAATTATTTCAAGCAGAGCTTGAAAAATGTTTCTGCCTAAGGTAAATGCTCTCATCTTCAGAAGAATTCAAGCTGCTGTTTCAGTGCACTTGCATAAGCATATGCTGTGCATACAATTATTTGTTTTACAGATTTTAATTTAAGTGTTACTAATGTTTCGGAATGTTTATACCAGGCTCCTGCATTGTGAAGCTATTGGACTGCTCGCGTCTGGTTTAGAAGGTCTGCAAAACATCCCCTTTGTGTGTTTGCAAGCTGTCCAGAACAAATTGCTTGATAATGCACTGTTATAAATACAGGCCATATAGTAAAATAACAAGAGCTTAGGTGGATAAGCAAACTAAGTACTTTCAGCAGCAGATAATTTAACAAGCAAAACAACCAGAGGTATTAAAATTGTGCCCCATGCTAAAGCTAAGGGATTTTCTTTCTGTTGGCTTATCTTCTGCTTTTCTCAGTTTGGGCTGAGGTGTTTTGGCTTAGTCTGAGGCAAGTGACGGGAAATGTCTGCCCTAGCACTGAGAATGGTGTGCTTGTAGGCAAGATGGCATGTGCTGCTTGCAGCCTGTTTCTAGTCACAGCCAATGTGGAATTAAAGGTAAATGCGAAAAGACACTGTAGCCTTAATCCGACAGGATTCAGAGGAAGGAGAAGAATAACTCAGGAGCCAAACGATGTTACCCAGGTAAAAAAGAATTCCTCTGTCACTCTTGACAGGCAACCAAAAGCAATTGAAACAGAGGTTTAATACAGTCTTAATATAATTCAAGTAAACTTTCTTGCACGTACCAATGAATCTGCTATTCAAGGGCTTATTGCACAGACTTAAATTCCTGTCTGTAGTTCTTATAGGTACGTAAGTCCTTGCGTAAGATGATTTGAGGCTTATTGCTAAACAGTGTGCTGCCTTTGCTCTCATGACTTTCTTTGGAAAGCTGATCCAGAGCTTAATGTTGATAGTGTGATAACGGAGATACCTAGATGTGCCCAAATGTACATTATGATCTCAAAGTTTTACTACAGATTTGTAATAAAAATACCCCTGCCATTACTCTTATGTCTTGATGATATCCAGAATATTTATTTTTCAGGCAATCTACTTTTTATAAGGAATGTGCAGCTGGGTGTACAAATGGCATCTTTGAGCAAAACTCAACTATTGTTTAACTGGGAAGACTTGAAATTATTTGCAGTTGGTGTTTAAAGTAGATCAATTCCAGTTACACAAAGGTCACTATTCCATTCCCTGACAGTGACAAATTACAAGAAACTGCAATCCAAATCTCTCCCAAGCTTACATCTGATAAACTTGGGAGACCACATGTAAATCTCCCCTTCTTCAAGGATTATCAAACTCTAAGGGATGTTGAAAAAGTTTTTGGATAGGGGGTAAGACTGAGCTGAGATCATGCTTTTTTTTTTTTCCTTTTTTTTCCCTCCAAATGTGCAAAACTTCTATGTGAAGAGCTATATAACTTAAAAGCACAGTGAAAAGGGATTGTTATTGCATCTGTTTGCATCTCTAAAGCTCAATATTGGCAGGGAAAGGTTCAAATAGAGACTGGCTATACAGGGATGCATGCTATACAGGGATGCATGCTATATAAAATACCTGTGGAAATGCAGAAATCCTGCTCTGTCTAAATACTAAAACTCATACTTAAGACAATGTCATTAGAAAAAGGTAAGCTTCTAGGACATATGAACATGATACTTTTAGGACTTTCATTTATGTATTTGATGCATTGTATGTGCTATAGGTGCTCTAAAAACAACAATAAAGTGCTGTATCTTCCTCTCTGGACATGGGAGCCTTAGACAATGTGTCTGTGGATCAGATTCATGGTGGCAGAGATGGCATTCAAGCAAGAGGGTGTTGGGACAGGACTGGAGGCTGTGGAATGCAACTAGTGTTTTGGCAAATGGTGCACTGATACTGTCTCTTTGGTTGCATACATACTGCTTTCCTCCTGGCCTCCTTTCTCTGGTGAGATGGCCAAGGGAAGCTGAGGTGACGGCAGATATCACTCATGGTCTTGGTATGGATAGACAAGAAGGCCGCAGCTTGCTATGGGGATGGCCCATCTGCCTGGGGCAGTCCTAACACCATGCCAGCAGGCTTCGCATGCCTTGTGCCACTCAGTGTTCCTTGTTTAACCAACCCTGTCTCTTGTAGACAAAGATATCGGGCTCTTGTTACTTCTCAAGCTTTCTGAACCATAAAGCTAAATTGAAAGAACATGTTTTGGGCACCATATATGGTCCAGATTCCATTTATCTAGATTCTTAATCTATCTATCTAGATCTATCTTAATCTTATCTATCTTAATCTTCTCTAGATATCTTCATTTATCTAGATTCAGACCTGGGCCTGCTGATACTCCTTAAGCAAAATGTGACCACAGAGACTCCTTAAGCAAAACGTGACCACAGAGGAAAGTTAAGGACTGGACTTTCTATCCATCATCCCATAGATGAGTATGAAAGGAAGAGAGTCAACCCTTAGCATCAGTCCATGTGGCCTCGGGGCCAGCACTGTTCCCTCATCCTATAGATGTGGTTAAGGAGGACTTAGACTGAGCCTGCTCTATAAGGTTCATCCCTGAGACTTTTGAGAAGGGGTCAGCCAGCACCCATTAACCTATGTCCCCCAATATGAGAACTCACAACCTGGGTATGCTTGAGCTGCCTGGCCATAGGTGTCCTTTGCCCTTCTCCTCCAAATTAGAAGTATTCTCTCTGGATCTTGCTGCTTCAATCTGCCTCCTTTCTCTCTATTCTGTGAGTAAAGGAGGGGATTAGGTGAAGAGGGGAAAATATTTATACACCTATCTTTTGTAACACCTCCTCTATTTATTGCTTGACTGTAGAAGACAAGTTAATTCCCTTATATTTCCTCCTTTCTTCATGTTTGCCCTTATGCTTTACACAATGGGGAAGAAGAGGACTAATATTTCTTTAAGCTATCACTTCAAATCCAGTCCAGACGAACAATGACAGTTTCAGTGTGGGGGAAATTAGTTTTCTTTAGATTTCAGTGAGTAAGAGGCTGTACCTCAAAAATTAATTGAATAAAAACTTCCAACAGTACTATCAGATAGTCTACAGACTGAAGTCTTGCCATTCCCAGAGGTGTCTCTGCAGATCTGAGTAGAATGATATCCAAGGGACAATGGAAGATAACAATACACTGCAGCTACTTTATTTTGGATGCTTGCTTGGGGAGGGGAAAAAAAGAAGAAGGAAAAAAAGATATCTTCCTAGGAACACTCACCAGTTACATGACCTCTATGTGTGCACTGTTAACAAAATCATTAAAGTCTTGTTAAATGTAATATCTTGCTGCTGAAGTATGAACTAGCTACATAATGGTTTGCCATAGGAGGTCTGATGTACTGTAAAATGTGATTGAAAGCACACTTTACTAGTTGCTTTTGTCTTTCTAGAAAAAGTAATGCTCGCTTCAATGTGAAAGTATAAAACTGTGTCCAGCTCAGCACACCATGGTGTCTCTTTGTCCATCAGTTCAGCCGTTCCACTGCAATCGAATTCAAGTTGTCAAAATGATTTTAAATTTCCCTAGAGAATGAATTGAAAGGGTGGGAGCAAACTGCAGAGAACTGCACTGGAGAGTTTAAATCCAAATGGGAAGGTAACAGTGAATCAAAACACTGCTACCTCAAAGTCCTTTCCTTAATGCTTTTGTTGTTCAGTATTTATCAGAATTAGACACAGATGGCACTGCTGCCTCCAAATGTATAGTGAAGTGTAAATACCAAGGTCAAATAACAAATTACAATAAATATCTAATGAGTTTCTCTCAAAGTTTAGTCAATCTGCACTAAAATTGATGTATTTATTAATATTTAATGTTCCTGGTATGTGATCTCCAGTAACAGCTTTCTGCAGGCAATTTGTCTTTTATTTAGAGGAATGTATAATTATGTGTGACAGCTGGGGCATAAAAATTTTGTAGATAAAATTTATTTAGCGATAAGGAAAAATATTCTCCCTTATTTAAAAATATTCAAGGATGTTGAAGAATATATTTTAAATATTGACTAAAGAGCAACTAAACATTTTTCAGTCTCTCACATCTGGAACAGCTGTAAGTAACTATCTGTCTGTTTTGAACCATCTCCTATTTGCTATATTAGGTTTATTTGCTATTAACTCACAATTTCACCTTAGAGAATATTTAAAAAGTTCTGCAGTGCTTACATGAGTGCATATATCATTTCTAAGAGAGCAATGTAATGCTGAAAGAACCTCTGTGCAAACATATCTAAAGCCACCATCTTTATGTCTCAAGGTATTGATTTGGCTGCAGCTGGAAATATTTAGCACTGTGTTTGCTTTGATGCTCTCTTCTGCTGAGAAGCACTGAGCTGAACAATCCATACATCTGGGCAAGCAGGGAAGACACTTTCATCTGCTGCTGAAACCAATCACCCAAGGCCTCGATGGCTTTTCTCTGTGCCTGGCTACAACTGAGGTGTCTCACAAATCTGACATGTGCCATAGTTGTCTTCCATCAGAGTGGCATACACGGATTCTTTGCTACTATACCAAGGGCATGTAATTCGATTTTTATGAATCATCATGAAAAGCAGACAGCAATACAAGAGCAGTAGGGATTGATTGCAGTTACTGGCATGTTCATTACTCTATATGAACAAAGAAGGGAGGGAAATGGTTTACTCCTGCTGAGGTGTACTTGAATATTGGAAGGAGATGGGCATGCAGTCCCAGCTGTGTTTCAAATTAAAATTAACTTTCGCATTTGGGTAAGTAGTTTGGTTGCAAAGAAAATATCATTCAGTAAAATGTATTTGCAAAAATACATTTATGTATTTTTTTTTCATTCTACAAATGGTAATTATTAGTTTCTTGTTTTCAATTTAAAAAGACTGTATTGTGTTAAACAATCCACATGCATTCAGGTTGTGCTATTTACCTAGCTACGCACATATAAAACTTTCTACTTTTCTAAGATCAAAAGCAGAGGAAAACAAAGATGAGACTTCAGACACTAAAATGCATAAGATATCTTAAATGAATATTCTATCTAATTCTTCACAAGCCCTTAAAAATTCCTTATCCTGGAAAATTTTTTAGTGATATTAGGTAAAGTGAAGATGCTACAAACCTACAACAAAGGGCAGAGTGAAATAAAATCACATTTAACAGTAACAGCAGCAATCAACTCCAGGCTCTCCAAAAGCTTCACTGAGAAGAGTATTTTCATCACCTCTCCCACTATGACGCAAAACTCCTGCCTACTTGATAAGTTATTTGTGTATACTCAAAGTCATAGCTACAACCTTACTTCTTAAGCTGATGTTATAACTGCTTTCTTGGGTGCACTAGCCCAGCTGAGATGCGTGCTAGCAGTGAACCAGATTCAGTATTTTCCAGTGCATCAGACTTGTGTGTTATGTTCTGGTCTGCATTGGGTTTGCTAGAAATGCTGACATGAAACAAAATACACAGGAGTCGGTGAATCAGTCTGTCCAGCGGATTCTTCATTAAGGGTAATTATGCACGGGAGGAAAGTTTTGATTGTCAGCCAGAGTTGGTAGGGATGGCAGATTTGGGATTATAAAGCAAGTTTAACTTGCAAATGACATACAACTTGACAAGTGAATAATTGCCAGACAATAATTTACAGATTTCCTACCTGCTTTTTTTACAACCATTATATGGACAGAACTATCATTTATTTATGGGGAAGTAAAAATCTTTCCTACTACTATCTCCAGAAGGTGATTCACATTTAGCATGGGATAGTTAGGTCTGGCCATCTCTGCAAAAGCAAAAGAAAAATACTGTTGCCAAACAGTCTGTCCCTTTTGTGATATGGAAGTGGAGAAATAAAACACCTGTGGCAGAGGTGGTATACTGTCTATGATGCAGCTTCATTTAAGATTGATTTTTTTTCTTTAATTAGATGGATATAAGTTTTCTACTTTAAAAAGAAAAAAACACATTTTTTTTTCTCTCTGGGGGAAAAAAAATGGACTTGCATAGACAGTTAGAACTTTACGTAGAGGTTGCAAACACAAAACCAAAATACCCCAATCAACAACAGCAAAACCCCCACAACCTTCATAAAGCTTTTTCTCCTCTGTGTGGATGGTAAGGATAACAGTGCCTGGCATTCCCCCCAGACTCTTTCCTGCTTCAGCTGGGAGAAGTGGAATGCGGAGTCTCCCAGGCTTCACAACATCCCCAGGTTTCTTAGCTATTTTATTAACTTCGGTTTCTACAGGTTTTTCAAATGCAACTCACAGAGCTCAAACCAGTGTTTTAAAGCTGATGGAAAAGATGCTAGCAAAATTTATTTCCAGCTTTGGGAAAAAAAATCATCAAACTGAATTACATAACTACATATCAATTGTTATAAAAGATAAATACATTAAGAAGGTTCAGTAGAAAAAGGAATTCGTCTTAGTAATAAATATAGCTTAACTATGAAATGTCTTTGTTCAATGACTGGGATATGGTGTACAAACAATATTATTTGTTCTATAGTTCTTTTTTTGTGTGTGTGTGTGTGTGTGGTTTCAAGGAAGAAGGAAATTAAAATTGACTAAAAGGAGAAATCACGGCATTGAAATTTATGCTATGTATTTAGAATTGCTACTTCTTAAGATGCATTCAGAAGTAGTGAAGAATGAATATACACAAAAATAATAAACATGGAAGAAAATAGCAAGGCAAAAGATGGATTGAACTGGATTAAAATGGCTTTACATCTACCTTTTACACAGTGGTAATGAACTTAGAAGTAAAATATATGGCTTGGCATTCAAAATAATTATTGAAAATGAATTTATGCATTAAAAAGATGTTTCATCATGCAGGCATGTGCATATATTGACCCTAGCTGGAAAGGGATGAGGAAATGTTTTCAGACAACTGCAGAGTAATTGGCACTTCACTCCCGTTTTCCAAAATAGAAGTATTTAGCATGGCTTTTTATTTCAAGAATCCTTTTCTTAGTCTTTTGTGAGGCTTGTTAAATAAGAAACTTTATGAGATATTTGAGGAGCAAACCATATATTTCAAATATACACTGAAATGGCTATAAGGGATTTACCAAGGTAATGTGGCAGTTGCAAAATCCATGAACAATTAACTAATGATTTACCTAAACCTGTGGAAGGAATATCTTGACTTGAAAAGCATACAAAAGAAAAGACTTATGCTTTCCTTTCTATCATTACATTTCTACACTTTTAGTAGCTTTGTTTATTTCTGAAGGACTCTGCATAAACTCTGTTAAATGTTTACTTCTAAAGCAATGGATTGAGGGGAGATACTTGCCTGTTGTTCTTAACATGTGTCTCTACTACCTGGGCATTTCAGCCATGGTTAGGGTAGGCAGGAAATATCTTCTCAACTACTTTCTCAGCTCATTGAGGAAGTGGCAGAGCTGGAAAGGTAAGTGCTACATCAGCCTGACAGAAAACTTTGCTTTATGAGGGAAAGTATCTATCTTGTTTGCTATGAGAAGTATACAGGATGGATGGGAATTGAGCAGGAACTCGCAAAGGATTGCAACTTTGGATGGAATATTGTCCAAAAGGCATGGGGAAGTGTCTAGGAAATGACTGCATATTGCAGGGAATTGTCAAGTCCTGTTCAACTTATTCATTAATGACCTGAATGAAGGGATGGATGCTCCTCAGCAAGCCAGCTGATGATACCAAACTTGGAGGAGCAGCTGATAGTCCTGAGGGCTGCGCTGCCATCCAGAGGGACCTGGACAGACTGGACAACTGGGCGGTTAGAAATCTCATGAAGTTCAACAGGGGCAAGTGCAGGGTCCTGCACTTGGGGAGGAATAACCCCAGACACCGGTACAGGCTGGGGACTGACCTTCTGGAGAGCAGCCCTGCAGAGAGGGACCTGGGTGTCATGGTGGATGAAAAG
>VZSG01000220.1:879986-901111 GCA_013398315.1 Nothoprocta pentlandii | reverse complement strand
TCTACCCTGTCCTTCCTGCACAACATCACCATTTTTCTCTGTTTGTTTTAATATCCTTTGCAAAGTCCAATTCTCACTCTATTGCTCTATTTCCTAATCTCTAAAACTCATCTTTTTTTTTTTTTTTTTGCTGCTCAATACTTTCCCGTTGGTTCTGCATTCCTAGTATCTGTTTCCACTGCCACTATTCATCTGACTGGGTGAGCCTATTTACAATTTTAAAATAGCAAATTAAGTTTTTAAACCAGGAAAGCACGTATTCTGAATGTACTGCTGTACTATGGTTCACAAGTTCCAGTTCTGCTTACTTTAGTAGTATATTTTTGTTAATATAAAGGAAGCTCCCATTGGACAAATTTCCTTAGAAATCAATCTCTTGCTTTCTAAGGACTGCTAAATATATGCCACTTTGGCCTTGGCTTCTGAGTTGCATGCTGGGCCAAATACGGGTTTGTGTTTTATAAAGAATTATGCAACTTAGGTCACTGACCACCCATCTGTCTGCATTCTCTCCTGAGCTGTGATGAAATGCAGCTTTTCAAGTCACTCCATGGCCAGTAACTGTGAATGGAGCTAGAAACGAGGCAAAGTTCTCTCTTTGCTAATTCCTCAGAGAAACACCACAGTAAGATCAGTTTCCTTAAGGCAGAGACAGTATTTGCAGCAACAGTGTAAAATGAACGTGCAATGGAATTTTAACAAGAGATAAACTTTTATAAGAATGATACTGAGTTAAACTTAAACATATTTTTATGCTATCACAATATAACAAGTTTTCGAATCTCCATTGTGCTGGTGTTTTAGCAATTTCTTTCTCATATTCTCAACCTGCTCCCACATTTTTCATAACAGCTTCTTATTTTATGTGCTTTTTTTTTGCCTCCCATTATTTTTCTTTCATTTTCTTGAATTGTCTTTTTCTATTGCTGTTTATTTTTAACTCCCACTTTAAAAATCATTTCTTGCTTCACCTTTCTGCCTTCAGAACAGGAAGGCGTTTTTGTCTTGAATATTTTGAAACAGATGACTTCAAGCACAGTAAGGTCTCTATTGCCATCCCAGTGCTAGGGGAGGGGAAGCTGTCCTTTGCAGCATCTGTTGCCTAGCAATCTGCTTCTCAGGTGCCTTTAGCTGTACAGCAGTGTGATCAACGCTTAAAAGGTAAGCACAAAGGAAAATGAAAATGGCCAGAAAGAAAGAAAGAAAGAAAGAAAGACCACAATTCAAGCTCAGCACTTGCTGCAATGTTTGTGGGTTTTATGTGACAGTGACTAGACTCCATCAATACTTTATGACCAATGTGCCATTAGGTAAAGGAGGCTTAACTTGTTTTGTTAAGTGCACTGCACTGCTTGGAAGAGAAAAAGCAGTTGTTAACATCTAGCAGCTCTCCACTGCATGCTATGACATGACTACGCCCGCTGAAGAAATGACGTAGTATCACTTAAGTCTTGATTTCTCAGCTGTTATTTTTTACATCACTGCAGCATGTTCGATTATCATGGGATGGCATTCTTAGTAGAGGCCAAGGATGCAAATTATTGTGTTTTTGGACAAAGCTAAAACAGGTGAGATGGAGTACCCTGACAGGCTACTGTTTGTCCTTCAGGTATTATTCAACACCAACAAGCACGGCATGGTAAGGCAGTGGCTGTGAACAGTTTGAGGTATTTTGTGATATAGCAACCAGTCTAACAGGATCTTATTAAATCTTCCCAAAAGTGTGGTACCCCAAATCTTGACACTGTCCCCATTATGCTCATATTTAGAAAAAAAGATATAAAGATACTTGTGTATTATACTTTATCAGGATGGGATAATGAACAAGCTCTTGAGACCTTTGGCTAAATTTTATTCATACCATGAAACCAACTAGCTAACACGACCATCTAACAAACTTAAGTGATCAGTAATTCATGATGTTAGGGAGAAAAGGAAATTAATTACCCTGTAAAACTAAACAGATTTCAATGAGGTCATTTGGATGCAAACATTATCTAAATTAAGACAGTATTTCCCATGACCCTTTCCTATTACAGCATCTTCCAAAAGCATCTTTGTAGTTTATTTTTAAATGAATGGATTAATGAATGGATTAAATTCCATTAAATGAATGGAATTAAGGGGATCCCAGAGGATAGGAAAAAAAAAAGGTTGTTTATTATAAAACTGTAACCTTGATAAAAATCTAGGGATAAAAATAAGCCAATTATCCTAAAAGGAAAAAAAAAGCTTCTCAGAAATGATCCTGAAATATATAATAGCAGGAAAGATCAATTTTAAATCTGCTATCTCTTTTTAAGGTTCATAGACTAAAGGATTCCATCAGCTGGCCTTTCAAAAGATGAACAGGAAAAAGCAGTAGAAACAGGTTTGATCTCAAGTTGTGTTCAAAGTTATTGCACCCTTAGGGGTTGAACAGTTAAGTCTCTGCCAGCTAAACAGCTGTGGGGTGAGTCTCTTGACTAGTTTCAGAATATTGCAATGACATTTTCATGCACTTTTGGCAGGTGAGCCTGAAACAAACTCTGAAGCCTCACCCATTCCTGCTGTTTTATCAGTTAAAGGACAATGAAAATATTTGCCATAGTTTCATTTATTGTATTTTATAAAAAGAAACAAGATTTTCTGGGACTGGAATTACAAAAAACAGTTGTCACCCACTGCTGTGATTCCTTCATTTTCAGACTTCAACAATTCTATCATGCATCTGAATTTCAAGTTTACGTTGCTAACATAACTTTATAATAATAAGCATATAAGAAGGAAACTAGTGCTTTGTTGACAGTAAAAGAGAAAGATTACATCAAAAGGCTAATTTGGGAGGAATGTCTTCTGAACCACTTGAGTGTGAACGAGCAGGTTTTCTGTCTATGTTCAATGGCTGGTTTTAAGTTTTCTCAGAAATGTGTTTCCTTTCATGTGCTGCACTAAAAAGCCTAGATCTGCAACAAAAAGACAAGGGGGATGAATCTTCACATGTAACAACAGATATAGGATCTACAATTTGAAGCTATTTTTCATTTGCAATGCTGGAGAAGGGGAAGAGAAGTGAGACAGTTGGGGTGGAATTACCGTTTCTTTATCAAAAAGCATTTAAAAAGCATGCAGGAAGCTCTGGAAACACTGGGACTGGAGATAGGTGGGGATTCAATGAGGAGACTGTGGTATTTGCATGTCTCTTGCAAGCTGGGTTCATTTACAAATTGCTATCAGGCTGCAGAGGAAGAACGTGACGCGAAGAAACCCCCATCCCATCATGACAGAGATGCCCCTGTCAGCACCAGCAATTATGCAGCATGGTGGCTCTAAGTGTCCAGTGATGTATTTTGAGGGACGAAGGAGGAGGAAATCAAAGAGTTAATTTTGGTGAATCTTACCTGGTAAGGTCAGTAATTCATACACAAGCAGTGCAAGCTTTAGGACACAGAAACAAGATCCCTTGCCCTACCCCCACCCTACCTTCAAGCCTCCGAATGTCACAGTTGAATACCACAGTATTTATGAGGAAAAATGGGCTCAAAATGGTCAAACTCATACAGGTTTTTGCTCTTCCTCTCAAAGCAGGATGGTTTTGCATTTGCCTCCTGCTCTTGACCCAGAATGCTGCCAGGTATTCTAGGCTGCTGCTGAGAAAGGATGCGGAAGCAAAACCAGGAGACCGAGGAGCTTTGAAACAGAATAAAATAGTTGTTATGCCAATTCCCATCTCCATGGCAACAAAAAAGGCGCTGTTTTCCCCTCACTCTTGGAATTTCCTTTTCAAGGGAATTCAGGTTTTGTCCTGAGCTGAGCCCAGGACTCAGCCCAGAGACAAGCAGGGCTGTGCAATCCACTGCCCCTTCAGTCTGTGCAGGGATGTGCAGGGTCCCAGTACAATTTGAACTGATGGAGGGCTCTTGGGGACAGCGGCGAAAAGTAGAGAAAAGACTAGTGACTCCGCTGAAGCCACTGGCTAGCCTTACACAGAACGGTGGATGCCACCATGAGGTTGGTCACCAAAGAATAAAAAGGGTCATGTTAAAATGGCAATGGCAGTTCACACAATAGGCAGTATTGTTATTTACTAGATTCTTGCAGAGATGAGAGACAACAGTAATTTTAGAAATGATCTTCTCTCCCACCTCCCAAGAGCCTCTATTGCCTTCAAATGTTTGTTTTTTCTTTACTTTGAATTTGGTTTTCTATCATCTGAAGGTAAAAATAAATAGATTTCTGCAATTAGTGCTCTGAGACTGATTAAAGCAAACTGAATGCCTTAAATTCTCAATGCATCTTTAAGTTTCTTGCTTTGGGTAATCTACCTCATAAAAGGTATAGGTAGCTGAAAGCTCAGAGCACTGTTCAAACTGTGAAGCAGAGTACTATCTCAATTGTATTTTATTCTATACATGCTATCTTGGCAACCATACCTGCAATATAATGAATTTGGTATTTTAACTTTAACGAAGCCAGCATTCTGAGAAAGATGGTTACTTGGGAAAAAAAGTGGGCTTTTTCTGATATTCTGCAGATGTAAGTGTCCCATGTGCTCACTGGTAAATATCGTTATGTCATTTCACAGAATCACAGAATCACAATGGTTGGAAAAGACCTTCAAGGTCATTGAGTCCAACCATAAACCCATTACCACCATTCCTGCTAAACCATGTCCCTACGTGCTTCATCCAGCAAACACTTCTGATGGGGCCCTTGCAGCTGCATGGCCTGAAAATAAATATATTTCCTTCGTCATTTGGAGCATGCCAGAGGACAAACTTTAAAAAAGGAGTAAAAGGCAATAAGAGAGAGAAGAAAATGCTGCTGTAACAGGTGGTGAGAGAGTAGCTGCTTCCAGACTGACACATGCTGAAGAGATTTACTTTTCAAGGCTGGATACCTTCCTGAAAAGAGGGTGGGGGCAAAAGTGTTCAGAAAGCCTCAGAACAGCTCTCATATGCAAACTTCAGCTGTTGGAAAAAAAAAAAATGTAAGCTAGCAGCTCTCTAGTTAGCTGTGTCAGAGTTGAACACAACCTACTGACACCTTTGGCTGTCCTCAAAGCTCTGTCTGGAACCCTGGCACAAATTCACTGCGCCTTGGCTGAGAACCACCACTGCTGGCCACAAAACATGGGAGTGTGGTGGCAGCTTTCCTAGCAAAGCACCAAGGTTGTTTGGAGCTGAACCACCACCTGCCTGTAGCTCTTCTATCAACCTTCCTTGACTTGGTTTTCTTGGAGTATCCAGATGGATGCTTCTTAGCCCATGGCCCTGCTGGATGCATCAGGACACCCTGCTGTACGCTGGTGACTAGGACTAAGCACTGAACTTATTTATTTATTTAAAATCACTACTTGGATTTTCTCAACTTTTGATGTCACCACCTTGAGAAAACTGCACCATTCTTCAGCTGGAATACATCCAGCTATGCAACAGGATTCAAAGTGGAGAAGTGTGAACGACATTCGGTCAACATCACCTCCCATCATGGAACTTCAGGTAAATGGGCAATGCAATGCAGGATGGGAAAGGAAATTTAATTCAAAATAGAGATACATTCAGTTGTTTTCTGTATCAACTGACTATCAAGTTGAATTGATAACCCAATTTCAAGCAAATGTTCCATTTCACAAAAAATATACACTAATTATATAAACTTTATCATATCAACATAAGGCATTTTAATTTGCAAAAAAAAACAAAAAACAAAAAAAAACATTTTCTACTTTCCACTCCTTTCTGTCCTTTCCTTCTTCCATATTTCCATCAGCCATAGGCATATACAAGTCTTAATACCCAAATTAGACTTTCCTTTCCCCACACATTTAGATAGTGTACATGTAGTTTCCAATGCACTGAGTGGGCTTGATGTACCATCAGGCTGGGATGTGTTAGGAGCTAATTCTGGGATGTGTGAACAAAGGAATTGTCATGGGAACACAGTTGATTACCACAAAGAACAAAAATTCCAATAGGATATGTTAGGGAAGGTTTCTGTGATGTTGCTGTGATTCTGGTCAAAACAGTCCTAAAGAAACACTTTTTCAAAGGAGACACCTGTCTGAGGGATATAAAGTCCCCAAAAATAAATAAAAAGGGCATTCTTGATGTCATTTTTTTTTAAAGTTATGTATGGACATTAGGTTGTTACTCTTCTAGACACTACTAATTCAATAAGATCTGTGGAGTCAGCCTCCCCTCTTACTGAAATTTTGCTAATTAACTTTGTCCAGAAAATATTTTTCTCAATTATTTTTTCTTTAATAGCATAAGAGGAGAGGTGAATTAGTACAACAAGTCACTACTCTCTTAATCCAGCTTCCTGGAGAAATGGTAATTCCAAGATCAAGCTGTACATTTGAACTGATTGCCCCGTTTTATACACATGAAAAACATGCTCCCAAGTAGACATAAGGCAAGCCTCTTTTAATGGGAAGGCCACAGCATGGGTTCAACTGTATTATTAGACATTAGAGAATCCATATGAGGGACCAGAAGAAATAAAAACTTTTGTAGGAACAAGAAATACATGAAAGCAAGGTTCAGAAGTTTCCCTGCTCAAACAACTTATTGTGAGTTGCCATACTAAGCTCTATGACGTATGCAGGTTTATTTTTATCATTCTAACCTGTGTGTCTGCATTTCAGCAATGAACTGAAATTAATGATACTGAAAATCACCAGTGAGTCAATATTACTGCCTTCAGAGAGACTGAAGCCTTACAAAGATCTGCGGAATGAGCTGTGAAGTTCTTGTGTCGCACCACTGGTAAGGAAGAGAGTTAAGAATGAACAAACATTGTCTACATCTCATTCTTTAAAATTATTCCTAGCTTCCTAAGAAATCACAGACACATCTGTTGCATGGAGGCCTCCAGAAGTGCATGCCTTATACAGGACTGATTTTCAATTCTTTTGCTTGTTCTCTTCCAGGGTCACAGACTGAATAACCTTGAACCAGAAGCCACAGGGAAGCTCATCACAAGATCTGTCAGTTCAAGCAATGTATGTACGGCCCTCATTTTGCAGAGTTCAAGACCTTCTCAGTTTTAAATATTTTTTATTTCTACTCACTTTGCCCTGTGCGTGAGGAAAGTGAGATACAGGGAGACTGAATGATGAACCTTTGCAATCCATTAAAATCGCCATTCAGCTAAAAAACGACTTTGCTGTTTCTCTGCTGCAGACAAGAAATCATGGGGCATTATCATGAAATACAGGACAGTTCTTCCAGTTTTGCCACGCAAGAACCACCCAAAATACCCTGAAACCTGCTTGCAGATGTTCACATGGAAGTTTTAGAGTAACTAGGCAAAGAAAGAAACACAAGTATCAGCAGGTCTCTCACAGCCTGTATGCAGCTCCAGCAAAAGCAGATAGCAGATTTTCACATTCCCATGAGACCAGTTTCTTCAAAGTGGTGCACGGAGAGAGAGGCTGCACCCTGATCTCTAAGTCAAGCCACCTGCCTTCAAAACTCCCAAGCAATACTGGGGTTAGCACAGGTCATAAAATTGTGGTGGTGGCGTCTCTGCGTGTGTGTGCAAGACCTGTTGATGAGGTGTTGGGTTAACAGCAGAATGGCCAGTTGAAATAAGGTTTAGCTTTTACAGTAAATGTCCACATACAGTCCAATGTCACAACCTGTGGTACAGCCTCCTTATTTCATGCAGGAGAAATTGAAAAGCATAATTCTTATTTTTTTTTTAATATTCATAACCTTTTTGTTAATATATTTCCCTAGCTCTTATGAGGATGCTATCTCCCATTGGTTCCCTCTATCACATACATATATAAAACAAGATAAAAAAAGACAAGCATGTATACTTAAACATACAGATGTGGTCACTGAGTACTTAGGTGTAACTCGGAATCTAAACTGCAGATAAGCAAAAAGTAAGGAGCGGGTAGATGGCTAACCTTTCAAAATACAGAAATACCTTCTGAATTACCACTTTAACTCCTTTCTCGAGCACATCATTATTACTTTGATCTAAATTGGATTGAATCTCAGCCAGATGGTTGCAAAGTATGAGTAGCTCTCCTCTAGATGCTGGAGATGAGGCACTTGCCTGAAAGCTGGATGCGACACTGCTCACTCTCAAAGGCACCAAATGAGAGAGGTGAGGACAGATGCTTGGAGTTCCCTCCACCACAGAGGCAGAAGAAAGACTGAATTTTACTTTCAGGATGGTTTAAGAAGGAAGTGGGGATAGAAAAAAAGAAAGGAAGATATCTGTCTCCCCTTCTTCACCCTTCTCCACTCTCAATCAAAATTACCTTTTCTTCCCTGGCTGAGAGGTAGCTGCAATCTGAAAACGAGGAACAGGTCTATCCACAGGGGCTCTCCACTTCTCTGGAGTATTTCTTTGTCCCAGCTGGGCTGTTCCAGAATTGGCAACTGTTGCAGGCAGGAAGAGGTGAGTCTGACAAAAGAGATGGAAGTCTTTCTTACTGAAATCAAGACCAATGCTTCTTGCTTCTTATTTTGACTGATTGTTAATAATACTTAAAAAGGGGAGAACACCACTTGCATTTGCTGACAGGTGTTGCTGTGACAAGGACATGAGGGGCATGATCTTTTCCATTACCACAAAAACAGTTTCTGTTACAGCAGGGATGAATAAGTCTTTACTTCCTGCCTTTTTTAAATTACCCTGCCAATTTATTAAAATCTTTACTTTTATATTCCTAATATCCTTGCAATGCTTAGAGGTCTGAGATCAGTGACTCATACCTTTATCTGCACAAGAGCAAATCTCTTTAAGTAAATGGCTTAATTTTCAGGCTGACCATGTAATTTTATCATTTCTGAAAATGATACATGCTTTTTTTTGGATTAAATGAATGAGTTTCCAGAAGGCAAATGTGTTTGGGCTCAACAGGAAAAAAGAAATTCTGTGTTTGCCAAAGAATTCTTCACAATGAGAAAGCAAAAAAATCATTTGGAGGTCACAGGTATACAGTAGGAAGAAAAGACATCACAAAATGATGGCATTGCAAAAGTACTTCTCTCACAGTGAATGTTATACAAGAGTTGGTCATGCCTAGAATAAATGTCATATTTAGAACCATTAATTTTATAAAAAGAACTTGCCAAGAAGAGTCAGAGTTGAATTTATAAGAGAGGTAGGTTCTGATGACTTATATCAGCTCCTGAGGTAGGGTGCTCCTTCCTGTGAAAATACACATTCACCCCACAATGTTTTTTTAACATGTCTCCCTTTAAAAATCAGTACAAAAGTGTGGAGCCTATCTGGACTCTTGTGCCACCTCCATCAAGGTTTCCTCACACTAGTTGGCATAATCTGTTTTTCCAATGTTTCTCCATAAAGCCTGTACTTGCAAATTTTCTGACCAAAGGAGAAGCAAGTAACTTCTAAGCCACTAGATGAAGTTCACTTTAACCATTACGAGCTAATCGTGATATTTCAGTGGTCTGAGAAGTCTGTCTGCATCACAACTATGTTATTTGAGAAGATCAGAGGTAAACCCCCTCCTCCACTGTACTGTCCTCATGCTTGTCCACAGGCTGGTGTCTACACCTTCTCTGACTCAGTAAGAGGAACTCAACTGCTGCTTCTACATTTCACAGACTGTGAATAAACAACAGGAAATGCCACAATATTAGCAACCACAGAAGTATTTTGTGGACGAGAAGTATCTCTGCTTGGGTCTGTAGTGGAAAGCATTTGCAAAAGAGAATCTGAACTGACTCTTTTCTTTTAGGATATGTCTAAATATACTAGATATAGCTATTTCTTGCAAGTGATCAATATGTATGCCACAAAGACACCCTGCGTTGCATAAGATGATGGTCTTGACAAATAAGGCTGGAGAAAGATTAATTTACGGTATTTTCTACAAATACATATTTGAAAAGGAAAGAGTTCACCTAAGAGATGTTTCTGTCCATATTTTGATATTTGTCCAAAAATACTGACTTCTATGTGTCCTTATTTTCTTTTTGTTCACTTCTCTTCTAGCCGATGTGAACTCTGCATGGCCATGGCAGTTCAAAGTGCAGATGCCTGAATACCTAGTAACACAACATATCGATTTCTCCCTACTTTGCCCTCAATTTCTAATGAAAGCCTTTTTCAGTCCTTCTACTGAAATGGGGGGAAAAGTGCCTTGAACCAACATCAGCTATACCTTAAAAGAAGTGCCCTAACAGCCTACTTAGAGAGACATTCTTGCTGCTGTTGTGCGTATCCAAGCCTAATTAAGATTGCTTGCAACAGCAGGAGAATCAGAGACCAAAATCCTTCTCTGCTGAACATAAGATTAGAACATTTTCCTTGAAACTGCCAGGTGGAAATCCCTTAAAAGCAAGTCACTGGGCCTAGAAAGTGCTTTCTAGTCACTGAATCACCAGGAAAAAGATTTTTTTTAAAAAACAATTTCTGCAGTCCTTTTCTGACTCTCTACTGCCACTGTTAAAACTCTGCCCTCAGAAATGTTTTGTCAATATTTCTTTCAGCAGAACTATCTGGGTAGATCCAAAATATTTCTTATCTCTCTTAATTGCATGATTTTGGTGACTATATGGCTCACAGCAAACATTTTTCCCCTACATCAATTAATTACAGTTGTTCTTCATTGTTAGCTCTCCAGAACAACAATGCAGGTGTTTATATGCTTCAACAGAATGATGCAGAGTTCATTAAGCAACTGGAAAAGACATGAGAACTACTGTACTTTCCACCTACGTATCCTAGATGTTGAACTTCTTTATGCTATGTGTGTGTACCCACTTTTCAAAAGGAGAAAAAGGCTACAAGTTCCCTTCCACCCCAGTATAGCCTTCCTTCCATTTTTAGTGTAACTCTATTTTCTCTATTTTCTCTAAAATTCTAGTATCCTAAAACAACACATATAAGCAGTGAGTCTTTGGTTTATTTCATAAAAAAAGCAGTTCTTTGATTTTCAGAATACCTGAAATGAAATATCTGAAATATTTTGAGTATCTGAATGTTAGAAAATAAAAGATTTTGATTTTAAAGTATTTTAAAATCTATCAAAAAAAAATCATCAATATTTTGTAGACTAATAAATATAAAGACATTGAAATTTTTATTAAAAAAAAAATTGGGGAGGGACTTTATTCAGTTAAGATGGTTGAATTTTTCATTTTCCTCTATGATAGATCCTTCTTTAATTTAAAAAATAATGCTACATAAATCTTGAAATTCTCATATAACTTAGCTTTCCTTCACTAAATAAGTTAAATCACACAGCCATGAGGTGCTATTTTTACCATAAACCTCTGACTTCCACAAGGTTTTTTTTTCTTTATTTATCAACCTCAATATTTATAGCTATATTTATAGCTATAACTTATAAGGCATAACTTATATAGCTTAAAAGACCTCACATGCAGAGTAAAGCACTAGGACACACTACCAACTGATCAAGCCATGCAAAAGGGCATACAAGTTGACTTCTAGTAAAAGCTTCATGGTTTAAAACATTTTTTTTGGAAAAAAAACTTTAAATGACCCCTTTATTAAAAATTTCAGAGTAATGTGATTATTGTAAATAGTTTATAAAAATGTTTATTTCCATGTCTGACAAGTATTTTCACATGGAGATAACAGGTTCTGTTATCTTCCCATAATAGAATGAGTTCTGGGTACCCTGCTATGAATACTGAAACCAGAAAGGCTGGCAGGGCTGAGACGAGATCTTTTCTTGTGAGGCTTATCTGAGAATACACAGTTTACTTCCCAAAAACACTAAGCAGGAAGACTACTTAAAAAATAATAATTAAAAAAATCTTCAAGCTTGAGGGAAGTTGATTACATCAAAAGCTAGGTTCTCTTTGAATCCCCAGATATACCATGACAGAAGTCTTCTACAGCATACTACAAAATAGTGTGCCAGCTATTTTTCAGAAGATGGAAAGTTAAGCTTTGCTTTCTCCTGAAGCCTCAGACTTGACACACCATTGAGCTGTGCTCACATAGCAGTGCTGCCACATAACTGCCTGCTATTGCCATGCTGCTAGCAATTGCATTATTACTTGTGTTGGAAAAAAAATCACCCAAGCAGGTCAAATCTTCTCGGCAATAAAGGCAATAAAGGCAGTAGTGAATTTTGCTGCCACTGGGGTGAGAGGGTGCTCCTACAATGGAAATAGTTCAGAGGGAGGTGATAATTCAGGCAGAGCTGGAGAGCTCTCAGCAATAGCTGCTATCCTTGATTGCATGGTCCTGGGTCATAGTAGAAACTCTGATTTAACTGAGCACCAGCATAGTAAAGCAGGCAACAGGACCATGCTTATTCCTCTGTTCATTGCAGTCTGCTGCCCTAGCATCTTTGCCTCTGGTTAGATACAGTGGCCTGGTCCAGGTAGTTTGGTTGATTTTGCTGCTTTTTGTACTTTTTGCTTTTGATGTGACTTTTCCTTGAATTTCCTTCGCAAACACATGGTGCTAATGGTTTTAATTGCAAGACTATGCGTTAAACACTTGCAGAAGTAAAAAGTTAAATACAGGAAGTTGTATGAAAACTTGATTAGAGAAGCTCTTTTGATGTTGTCTTTAACTCACCACAGCCCTGCAGCAGTTCCCCATTGCCCACAGGCTGGGACATGCTCTCGTTTAATGGAGGAGACAGTTAAATCCCTTTGGTCTGGGACTCTGCATCCTTTTCTGCCCATTTATTCCACTGGGCACATAAGCAATTTTTGTCAGCAGTAGGGTACAAGCACACTTCTACCAAAAGGCAATTAAGGAAGAAATGAATGGATAAAACTCACTATCAAAGCATGTAATATTTTGATGCCGGGTGGGGACATAATATGTTTGTGAAACTACATGGTTCTTGATACCCTTTAGTTTAGCATCCCTCAGTTAACATCTTTACTTTCCAGTTTTTAAGTGTCAACACACATTTCACATTTTGAACCTAAATAAATTATCTTGCCTGGTCAATAGAGGCTGAGGGCTGCTCTTGTGAGTGACAACCCTTCCCTCTCTCTTTTTCCTTGCTGTCCTAGTTGGTTATATAGCCTCGCATTTTCTTACCTCTTCTGCCCTTTTCCCACCAGTGTCCAGGGAGGAAATGATGTTCAAGTGTTCAGAATTACTGCTCATGGCAGAAATGTTGAACATTTGCAAGATGGAGTTTCCTCGTTTCTTTTTAAAGATTAAGTTACTGCGGCATTCAGGATTTCTGCAGTTGTCATTAATGAGTGACATGCTTCACAGACTTTTGAAGTTAGAAATTAATGACTGTTTTTTTCTGAAATTAAACATGTCATGCTTTAGATAGAAATCTTCCATGTAACCAGTGATGTGTACCACTGAGACAGCAGCTGCTCATGGAGGATAATATCTAAAAAAGCCCTGGGAATCTCACTAGAAATCTATCATCTCTTTTTAACTCATTTATATTTTCCACACTTTCCTGATGCCTTTTTTCAAATCTAATTTCTGTACATTAAAAACAGGTAAGTCCATTCCAGCTGTCTACCCATTTTGTTTGTTCTCTTAGAGAGATTCATCCATTCGAATGACTAAACATGGTTTGGTTATTTCTTACACATAATTACATGTAACAAGAGACAACTATAACCTAACAAACTGCTAGGAGAACTTCTAAAAGTTTGACTTCCTTGTTTTCTTGTGTGGAAAAATGCTTTGTTTTCTTATTTCATCAGATTTTCTTACTTCATCAGATTCAGATTTTTAAATGCTTTTTTAATTGTATTTGTCATATCTTCATCATAATTTCCTGTTACAATAGGAAGCAGGTCATATGGATAAGGGAGACACGTCAGATGTACACATCTTTACTTTTGTAAAGTTTCTCACACTGTCTTTCATGACTTCTTTGTGAGCAGGCCAGTGAGATGTGATCTAGGTGGAACCACTTCAGAAGAGACTGGGAACCATACCTAGGAAGTAGACATCCAGGTATCCATGGTTCATGGTCAAGTGAAAGGATGAATTGATTTGGTTGTGCTGGGGCACTTCCCGGATCAGATCCAATTCTGTATTTGCCTCATCAACTTGGATAATGGAACCAAAGAATGTATTTATTATATTTGCAAGCAATATCAAATTTAAGGTCAGTGCATATGTGCCATGAACCAGGAACAGAATACAAAAAGCTTTTGACAAACTGGTCCAGTCTCTGACTCCTAGATGGACCTTGGAACTAAGCTGCAGCCCAGTCTCCAGACCTATCCCAATCTCTAGTAGATCCTGACTAGATCCCCAGATCCCTCCAACCCTGCTTTTCCTCTTGCCCTGCCTGGGGCTGTTGGTGGACTCCATTACCAGCACAAACTCAGACCCAGTGGGGCTGTATTCTGTTGGTGAGGTACAGACTGTGTTGGGGCCCCTCTGACTCCCAGCTCACCTCCTCCTTGTGCTGAGGCCCAGGAGGACTGGTCCTTAACATGTCCAAATTCAGAATATGGAGCATAAGTCTACATAGCATTTCTCCAGAAAAAAAGGTGGAAGCTTACAATGATCTGAATATGAATGACTTCTGTCATATTGCTAGCATATATTAGGCTAGACCTCTTTGACTAGTCAGTCATTCTTTATTTTATGTTTGCCTTCTTGGTTGTTCCTAGCTGTGTGTAATCTTTAAGACTTGTTCTGTTAAACTGCATTTCTTTGAGTTCCTAAAACAATTTTTAATTCCACTGTTCAACCTATATGCATTCCTCACAAACCTTGTATCTCCAACGCACTTACCAAGTGTGCAAGTTATTCCCTCAGCTAAACTATGTATGAATAATTAAATTAGCTGATATTAAACTATTAATGAAAACATTCAACAGTACCCAGGAGGGTCTCCTGGACAAGTGGAACAGGCCTTGCAACTTGTCAGTAGTTGTAATGAGCTATTGACACATTTTCCAAGTAAGGTTTTCCAGCCAGTGCTACATTCCCCTAACAATTCCACCTAAGCCACATTCGTGTTTTGTTTCTGCAGCAATGTTAGAAGATTGTCTTGTACTTCCTAGGATTTATTATACCAGCTGGAGATAAATACTATGATAACTGATTGGGCTGCATCTGTAAACATTACTGGATGGGGTCCAAACTTTGCCTACTTCCTCTAGTGGTGGAAATATCAATAAGCCACAGCTTGAAATCTCTCTCAGAGATCATTCTTTGATAATAGACCTCTTTGTTACAGTTCTTTGTCCTGCTCTTCTTCAGTGACTCAGCGAAGCATAATCACTGCTGTGAGTTGGGAAACTTGTACTCTGTGGGCTCCAGCACAGCCTACTAAAGTGGTTTGTCCAAGCTATTCTGATCTTTTATAATTTAGCACAAAGTTTCTTGTCCTTACAAGAAAATCAGTACTGATTGATAGGTTTTTTCCTCGCATTAAAATTCATAATCTTATGCTTAGTCCAAATGAACTGAATAGATTTAATGCTAGAAAAAACAATGGTGTTTGTGTACAGATGAAAAAGCCAGGAACATTTTTCCTTCTTTCCAGAGGCAGGAGCACTTTAACAAAAGATGCAATTATAGTCTTAATTTATGCATCTAGAACCTTACTAATATGGTCAGGATACAGAAATCATCTGCACTTAGAGCTAGAAAACGTCTGTTTTTCATATACTGCAGTAAAACTACCATAAGCATGATGTACACAGGCTTTCCACCTGGGGAGAAACAACTGATTCAACTATTCTAGCTGTCCACACAAATTGTTATACAGTCAGGGTAGTGTCAGTACATTTTTGGTGAGTGCAATCAGCAGCAATCCAGGAAGCCAAAAGGCTAGGAGCTGAGATGGCTGAGGTTGAGAGCGTCTCACCTGCAATCCAGATGCAGATTAAGAGACGTGGTGAGACTGAATGGGAAAGACGGAGAAGAGGAGAAGGGACAACATGTAACATTAGGTCTGCAGTTGCTGCTGACTCTAGAAGTGATTCATGGAGCATTGTGTTCTTTGTCAGAGGTAGGAAGCAATAGCAGGGCGTATTTGTCATTCCTATCCATAAAAAAGACTGGAAGCAGCTTTTCTGCTTCCTTGTTCTACTGCCGTAGGAAGAAAATCCTGGCAGCTCTGGGAAATGAGTGCTGTTACAGGAAAAAGGAGTAAAATTTGATTAATATGTGTTTATTCCCACCATTGTAGATAGAAAGGGGAGGAGTATCCAACTGTTACTTGCTTGCCCAGAACTGTTATTTCAGAAATGACTATGCAGTTATGGGCATAATAGTTAAGAGTGGATAAGCACTCTTTTAAAGGTGAAAACTTTCTGCAGTTGTTTTGTTATAGTTTTGTTGTGATTTATAGTATAATTTTGTTATGATTTATAGCTGCAGGGATGAGGAGTTCCAATCAAGTCAGGAGAAAGCTGCCAAACGCAAACACACTTCAGTGGGCACAGAGTATCCTTTGGAGGAATTCCTGGTTCTGTTTTATCATAAAACATCCATCATATTGCAATCACCTCTCATTGTTGCACAAGCTTTTCTTGGTTAGGTAAGCCAGTTTATTCCTTCTCACCTAATCTGTCCCAAATCCATGTGTTCTGTGACTGAAAGGAGTGCTGTAGAATGGATTTACGGTCTTGTCTTCTTTTGGATGTCCTTTCCACTCTTCTTTCCTCTTTCTCTAGCACGTCAATTTCCTATCTTCCTTCAGAATTCTTGATAACTTTGTATTCATTTCAGTTTGTGTATCTGGACAGTATCAAGTTTTTATGTGTATTTGAATAGGTATGTGTGTACACACACACACACAAGTATATACACACAACCAGAGAGATCACATCATCCCCTTACTGCATGGCCAAGCTTATTTCTTCAAGAATGCCACTATCTATGCCATCCAGTATTCCCTGTGGCAGGGAATGACTTTTTAACCATTTAGCACCTGAGGCATAATAGCTGTTTCTGCTAGTGGGAAAGATGATTTTCTAAGTCTTTTTTTTTTTTTTTTTTTTTTTTTTTTTTTTTTTTTTTTTTTTTTTTTTTTTTTTTTTTTTTTTTTGTGCTTTACCATCTCTTTATCAAACCTTTGTTTGTATTTTTCATCATCAATAAATGACCAGATCATTCAAAGCATCCAACAATCATTGAACACTGCCATTGGACATGGTAATGTTTTCTTGCAAAGTACAGTGAATTAGGCCTAAGCTGATGGAAGAGCATTCTTCTCGAGTTTTAATCAATTTAATACAAATGGCCATTTCTTTGCTGTGATAAACCATATCTTCAGCTGGCCCTGCTTCCCCTTTGAAAGAAAACTTTCAAAACTCTGCTTGCCTTTTGACACTGAGAAACAATATTTAAATATATTCAACAAGGCTACTTGCTTGCATGTTGATGTATTTTTTCTAAAGGTGATTCTAAGGAATGCTTTGCAGAAAATCTCTTATTCGTGGATAACCAGATAACTCAGGAGTCTTTTGGTTTCTGTGGTACTGAGTTGCTAATGCTTAGTGGTAAAACAAGAAACATTTGCTGCTTAAAGCTAATTATCCACCCTTTAGTCTCAAACTTCCTGCCTTTATCCTGGCAGAAAACCTGCAAATACATACATAGAAGTAAGAGTCAAACATGATTTTTTAAAGTTTTCTACTTCTGAGCAAGTCTCTCAGATTAGCGTCTTTAATCCTGAAACTGTAGGCAGTGAGAATTCAAGAGTATTTAATGAATTCTTATCCAGAGTCAAGTTTGGAGGTCTAGGTCTGCGTCTTTTATTCCCATGTGTGTTTCATTCCACAAGAAACTGAAGGAAGATTGAAGGTATGAAAAGACTTTGAAGGAAATGACCACTAATTCCCTTCTCTTATTTTATCATTGATTTGTGAGGACCATCATGGAAGTAACACAAAATTAAATATACAGTATATATATTCCAACGTTTTCTGAAATATGCCCTTGTTTCAATTAAAATGCAAAGTATGTATTCTAAAGGACTTGCTTGTCTGACAGGAGCATTTACCATGTGTGACTATCCCATCATGGATATCAATTGTCAAAGGAAAAAAATACTTTGTCCTTGTGTAGAGATTTCTACAATTTTATTACAACTACAAACACTACACAGTAATAAAGGGCAACTGTATGCCTCATATCTACAATTAGTTGGCAAAAATACATATATAACCAGGGCAAATATTTTTTGGCAGAATCACATCATACAACAGTTGCAAGATAATGGATCACATTGACCTGTCCTTGCTAAATGCTACAACAGTGTAAATGAGCATTCTTGTAAAACTGCTATAACAATTGAAGCCTCAATTAGAACATCTCTAACCTTTGTTTGTAACCACAAATTATCTATATATACTGTAGGCAGGAGTATACCATTAAAAAAATGCACAAAAAGCTGAGAGATACAACCTGTCTAACACTGAAAACGCACTACATTTTATACCTAACACCAATCATTTGAATGCTGTAGCACAACTTATCCTCAACAGTTTCTATAGATAGCCCACAGTTTTCATGGATACCTACAAGTGGTGTAATTATTTAAAAGACAAAGTTATTAAAATTGTTTTCAAATACTAAAGTCAGTTTTATTTTGGAGCTAACTAGTTATTCTTCCTATTTTGGGGTGAAGGGCCAATATCAAATACAAGCCACTGAACCTGGCAGTAGATCAGGAGTGTTACTCTTTCAGTTTAAATAACTTAAAATTGTAGCTTCTAACAGTTATGCACTTATAAGTTATGAAAAAAATCAGAATTTTAATTACCTGTATCCAGAGCAATGCTGAAATAGTGATACCTCACTGTCAGATGTGAAACTGGCACAAAATGTCACGAGCATCTGAGAGAGGTCATGTGGAGTATGTCTTCTTTGTCTGTAACCCCAGTTCTAGTGAAATCTTAGTACTGAAAAGTCAGACTGCAAGCAGTGAGTGCTTCTTGCCTGAGAGAGTTTAGCTAGCCCTTTCATTTGCTATCTGTATAAAAGGGGGGTAATTTGGGGATAGCAGAGGGGAAAGCAGGGAGAATGAGGAAGTGTGGACTTAAATATCTGAAGGCATCTTTCACAGAAGGTGGCATGAGCTGCAGATACAAAAACTTACGGGGGAAAATAAAAACCACATAAGCTCAGTTAATCTCCTCTTAAGCAAGCAGAATTTCCAACTTACCTAAAACTCTAAAACTCAAAAGCTTGCAGGTATTTATGATACATTGCTCTTGCTGAACTTTTGGTGGAAATCATGTCAAAAAAGGATAATGCTTTTCAGAAAAATTGTTAGCATGCATAAGAATGTCTCGGTTAATTGAAAAGGGAGAGGATGGGGGTACCAACAGTAATATCCTTGTAAGTAATACCTTAAAGCAACCTGATGTAAAGGTCCCTGTTTTACCTGTTGCAATGTTTGGACTGTAATATTCCATGGAATTGTTAATGCTGTGAGTAATGTTGCTGACCAGCCACTTAACCACTCAGTCTGGCTATCTGAGGTGGTTTCCTTTTGCCATGAGAAACAATTCCCTCTACTCCCACTTTCCCTCTTAATATAGCACTACAAAAAGATAATGTGAGTTTTTGGCAATTATTGGCAGTTCTTATGTTTGTGAGCAAACATAACCTTTATCCTTTAAGGAAAATATTTGCCTCTTGGGTCAATAGATCTTAATATTTGGCAGAATAAAAGTAAATATCTAATGCCTGCTCTATCCTGAATTATTCTCTATTTTCCACAATAATAAGGAAAATACTAAGTTAACAGAAGCTGTCATTTTAATTCAAATAGAGGTGTAATTCAAATAGAGGTGTAATCAGAATAAGTAGCAATTTAGAGCAGAAGCCTATACTAGGTGCTCTGAAGAGCACTTGGCATCCCATTTTCTTATTTTACTATAGAAAATAGCCTCCGACTTTAGTTCCTAAAATGTGTGAGCAAGGTTAAGTGATGTAAATCTCTTCCCCTTCTAACTTTCCTCACCACTGTTTGTGGTCCTCCACAGCTCAAAACCTGGAATCACAAGTGCTATCCTTGGCTCGCTAGCATGTTGGTACATACATGTGTTTGTGCAGTTATTCTTGCACAAACATGTACAGACAGGTAGCTGGATCAGTACATAAATGTATTCTCTTGATTTTTATTTCCTTTCTGAGAAGCTAAGTACAATAAATGTGCTTTAATTCAGTTAAGTTTTGTCTGAGTTAAACTTGGAATAGTTTAGCTCACACCTTGGAATAAAGTTCAGGTCAGTCATTCTTGTCAGCTATGCAGCCAATGCTTTCAGTTTCCTGCATCTTCTCAGAAGAAGGCAGTTTTTCCTCTGTATGCACTGGCATTTTTTTAACTGACCAAACATCCTTGCTTTCCTCACATAAATATCTGGTTGGTTACTAGCTGAGTGCATAAACAGTTAACACTAAAAAGCAGAAATGTTTATGAAATCATGATATGCAATAAGGCAAAGACATGTAATCTCCTAAAAGCTGGTCTTCATAATGTGCAGAAAGCCTGGTGCTGTCCAGTGTCATAAAACATCCAACTACTACAATCGCTGTATGCAATTACTAACCTACCAAAGAAAAGTCTACTGGATTAAGAAGCTATACAAATTATACAAGCTGTACAAACAGTAGCATATTGCTGTTCCTTAAATAGAAAATAAATAACTACACTGCTGAGAAATACCACTTGACTGGTTTGCCTTGGCAGGATACACAAGTTGAATTAGGATGAAAGCATAACTGAAAAGATTCATAATCTACTTGGATTTTCAGAATGTGAATGACAGTATAGAAAATCAATCAGCATACAGTATTACATGTACATTGCATAAAGATATCTATGCTGTATGACATTCTCAAAAATTAACCTAACGGTAAGCAAGACCCAAGAGATGCTGCCATGTGAAATCTGATCTACACTCAAGTTAATAAAAATAAGTAAATATATTTGCAAGACAGCTATGAAGTAGGAAGATTTTCACTCCGTTGACCAACTTTAAGGTGAAGCAGAAACTGCGTCCTGCTCTGTTATCGACCCCAGTAATATTTCAAGTTGTCCAGTATCACAAGAGCAACTAACCAACGAAACCTGAAGGATGACAACCTGGTGCTAGATAAGCCATCCATATCTACATACATAAACACACCACGAGCAAGACAATCAAAAGCAAGCCAGATTTACCGTTCTAATTATCCAAGTGGGGCTTTCTTTTTTTTTT
>VZSG01000220.1:838137-879517 GCA_013398315.1 Nothoprocta pentlandii | reverse complement strand
AGGGCGCCGGGGGGCGGTTCGGTTCGGCTCGGCTCGGCTCGGCTCGGCCCGCCTGCCGCCGGGGCCGCCCCTGGTACCCGCTGCTCGCCCCCG
This sequence comes from Nothoprocta pentlandii, assembly GCA_013398315.1. Classification (NCBI taxonomy): domain Eukaryota; kingdom Metazoa; phylum Chordata; class Aves; order Tinamiformes; family Tinamidae; genus Nothoprocta; species Nothoprocta pentlandii. The sequence goes on along the minus strand of VZSG01000220.1, from coordinate 879,424 downwards.
CCCGGGAGGCAGCGAGCTGGGTGGTGGCGGGGGACGCACAGCCCCGACAGACCCCCCCCAAAGTGCCTCATGCCGTGGTGGCCACCAACGTGAGTCCTCGCATGCCGGGCAGAGCCCCACCACCTTGGTCCTATCCTGAGGAGATGGCCCTGAGGACAAGCAGGATCCTGGGGATGCCCTGATGTACCCCAAAGGTTGGCTGGAAGGATGACTTCTTGGTTGTCTCAGTCTAGGTCTTTGGCCCAAGGTAACGGGAACAGTCTCTAAGGGAATATAATGAGAATGGAAAGCATCCATATTCTGTAGCATTTTGGATGCTCCAAAGCTCCTGCTTATGGAGGAGATTGTCATCATCCTCTGAAATGTTATGACTGGGTAGGGAGGAAGAGCTGCCAGGCTTTAGGTAATGCCATGCAGAGGTGGAGAAATATGTCCTCGGCTCTTCTGCAACGGCAAAAGACCAATTGTCAGAGCAGTACCTTTGGTGGAGGGGGGGATTTTGTAATTAGTGATTCCTTGCCATCCCTTAGATGGGTCACACATGTACCTGACCACCTGTGATGGAACCATAGGTGCTGTTCAGTCATGGTACCCACCAAGTCACGGACCCATTCGGCACCTTCAGGTGGCCCTCACAGGCTTGTGCTTTCCCCCATGTGTGTAAGGGACAGGTAGGAAATAAGGGAGTTTTCTACAGCAATACGCATTTCAGGACTGTCTGAAACTGAGGGTTGCTGGTTGCTGTCCCAAGCAACACATGGTTTTGCTCCCTCCCTCACATCCAGTGCCCAGAGCAGGGCCTCTGCTCTCAGCAAAGCCCCACAGTTGCTTCCAGGAGAGGAGACCAAATACCTCACAGGAGCCGTGTCTGCAAACAGTGTTTTGTGCTCTGCTTTTATGTACTTAAGCTGTGCACAATACATGACACCAAGTGCTAGTTTGTAACTTTTGATTACCCCTTCTTTCAGATTATGATGTTCGTCGTTCACTTGGGTGTGTGATTATATGCATTTTCATTTTTGAAGCAGACTAAAAATGAAACCATCCTCCTGACATCATTTCAAGCTTTTATGCCACAAATGCTTTAAAAAAGCTGAAGGTGGCAGAAATTCATTTGCACCTTTTGTTATACAGAAAGGCAAAGTAGTTACCCACACATGTAGCAGCCCTAACAATTCCCTGCATTGTGCACATAGGCATATTGTAGTTTCATCATCTCACCAGAGACAGACACCTGGATCGCTGGGTGTGTGCCAGGCCCTGTCTGAGGTGGTTGCTTGGGGCTTCTGAACGCTTTTTAAATCCTAGCTTTTATGAGCTGAAAAAGTTTTTTCCTTTTGTGCTGTTTGGCATTAGCAAATAGAGTCATCTCCTCCCTCTGCCCCCACTCAAGCACATCTCCTGCTATTGTTTGATTTGATGAATGACATTTTAATTATAGTGCAAGTGACATTAAAGATAGATAGCACAGGTTGAGAAAAACAGTCCCACTCAGTCCATTGATCCTTGTAAATAGAGTTGACTGTTTACGATTAACCTGTATTTGGTCTGTAATGTGCTTTTGGCCTCAGATTGATGCCATTATCGTCACTTCAAAGGGGATGTGAAGCACTTCTCTTGAACTGACAATTTAGTACACAGTTTAGTACATGATTTTCTATAGTGCTTATAAACCTTTTAAAAGGATTTTCTCCTAGGTAAAAATGCTGAGTGACATTGATAAGGACAAAAATTTTCTAGTAATTCTCAAAACAGTGTGCACAGACATGGGTTGTCACAGTGAAAGCAAGATATTGCTCCACTTCCGCCTTCAAATATTCCCTTAGGACCCTGTGCTTTCCATGGTATGTTGGTCACATCACACTTGGGAATTACTTACAGCTACAGTTTCATGATTTGTGTATTCTTTTGGTTTTGTTGAACTGTGGCTTAACTTGAGATCATGCATCTTTGGGCAAAGCTGCCCCCCTATTCAGTGCAGTGGCATCTTGACTGGCTAGTACCTTCCATAGCAAGAGCTTTGACGATAACAAGAAGAAGCTTTTCTATTTTAATTGTTATAGGTAGCAACTTAAATCCTGTTTTATTTTTTCAAAGCAGGTTTTATTGTTTTCTTTCAGGTAGGAACAGTCATCCTAGGTCAGGCAGGACCTTCTAAGTCCATTATCTTCTCTCTGAGAAGAGCTGGCAGTGGGGATTTAGAAAAGAAGGCCAGGCAAATACAATGATTCTTTTCCTGATATGTCCTCTCACCTTGTTGAAGCTAAGCTTATATTCACATTTTATAAGTGTGAATTTCTAGCTGTACCTATGTATGTAATCACCTTCAGAGATCTTTTTTTTTTTTTTACATGGATGTCTACAATCTACAATCACTTTTTTAATGCTTTAATACTTTTGGTATCCTCAATATCTGTGCAACAAGCTGTTCTACAGCAAAGCTAACTATAGGGAAAGCTTAGGAAAAAAAAAGATACTTCTTGTTTACTTAAAGTTTCATTTTTAAAAGTATATGTCACCCAGGAAAATAAAGCAGCTGTGGAAAAGTTTTACTTAGCTTTGGTGATATTTGCTTTCATAAACTAAAACAAACTGTCTAAAACTAGTCCATCTCTTGCATTTGAAAAATTGTTAGGCTGAAGAAGTACTAGCTGCATGGATGGCCATTGCACTTACTATAGACAGAAAGTACACATTTTTTATGTACTTAGCTTTCAAGAGTTTTGAGCCAGTCTTTCTGTCCTGAGTTTCCATAGGGCTTTTCTCATTAAAGTCATGTTCCTGAACCTGGACTCCAAGACGCTATGCCAACAGAAATAATATAGGGCATTATTTGAATAATAAATAGCAAACAAATACAGAATTGGCTAGTGGATGATGAGTTTTGTGATGTAATTGCACGTGTTTTGGTTCCTTTCTCGGAGCCTCATGATTCAGAGAGAACTGTTCTTGCTAAAAACAAGCAAGCAAAAAAGAAAAAAGAAAAAAAATCCGTGCTTCTTGTGCTCAGGATTACATTCCCTATTTTTTGTTTCTAAACCGTGTTCATCATCTGTGATGATGCTAATCTCATCTTCTCCCTTGAGCTGACAGAGTTACTTGCCAGCATCTCAAGAAGTGTATCCAAAGATACTTCTCTAAGTATGTCTACTGCCACGAGACCTAGGGAAGTCAGGAGAAACCCATCAGGGATTTCTGTCCATTTCACTGTTTAAGGTTCTTTAAATAGGAAAATCTAGATCTGAAGTCTCTAGTAGGGCTGTGGAAGACTGACATGAATCAAAAGTCAGCCCTTCAGCTCGTTGCATTTATCACCTTGGGGGATCAAAAAAGCAGCAGCCCTGTGGTGTGTGCAGAGCCTAGGGAGGATGCTTGAGTTACAGAGCTGCTTATTAGCTGTAGGCGGCAGCTAATGGCCCCTCACGCGGGTCTCTGCTCCTCTGTGCAGGGCTGTGTGATAGGGGATAATGAGCTGACTGATAAAACTGAGGGGAAGGAGGAGGAGGAGGGGGGACCCCTGCTCATCCTACGTGAAATTCCAGTATCAAGTAATGAAGTCTGGGTTGATTTTCTTTTCTTCCCTCATTTCTCTCTGTAAATTCTCCTCTATGTCAGCATAGCAGAACAAAGTGGAATGAAGATTGGAGCTGGTCTATAAGTTGCTGTGCTTTGCAAGTGTTTCCTGCTGAACACAGGAGATTCAGTGCCTCTGCAGATCAGTGGGTTTATACATCACAGTTAACCCCTCATCGTGGAACAAATGAAATAGATAATTTATTTCTTCTGTGAGGGATTCTTGTGCTTAGAAGCTGTGTTTCTTTCTGGGTGTTGCAGGGATGTGAAGCAGTATCAGTTGTTTCTTGCTGCTCCATCCTTTCCCATTTGCTAATGTAAATTTGGCTCCTGGGGTTTGTTGACAACCCATCCTTTTTCTCAGCCTGGACCTTATACACACTCTTAACCATGTGTGAGCATGCCCTTGTATGCTGCTTCCTCGCCAAGCATTTGTTTGAGTTTAGGAAGATAGTAGTTGACCTTTGCTGTGGCAAGGACACATAGCACTTCTTTGAATAATATGGCAAAACTCCCACTTTTTGAAGATGGTTTGGGAAGTTAATAGGTAGTTGGAGCTAACTCCTCCCCTGTTGGTTCAGAGCATGCCTGTGAAGACTTCCAAGGGTCCTTCTGCATCAATAAACTTGGCAGGACTGTGGCATGGACTTGAACATGACCTGTTTTGTTTAACTGCTACACTCATTGGCACTGTGTTAGTCTGCACCAGACAGCGCTTGGAGTTGGTACCCAGGCACAGCTCAGAGGATGGCAGAGGCCAGGGCTGCATCTTGTAGGTGCTGTGGCTCAGGGAAATCCCCTGGAGGTGAGGAGGACTTAAAATTAGTTGTACAGATAAAGCTGAGGGCTATTGTAATTCCTTTTTTATGTGTGAGGATCTCAGGTCAAAGTTTTAAAGAAGTATGTGTGTGTCTCTGCTTGCATCTCAATACAGAAAGCGTGAGAACAGATGAAGCGTGTAACAGATAAGAAAACTATGAACTACCCATTACCAAGATAAGACTTAGAAGATAAACAACAACAAAAAAAGAGATCTTAGTGCGATTTATGCAGTTGTGGTGGTAATGGTGCCAGAAGGTGCGAGAAGGCTTGATAGATGACATGAGATGGGAGAGGTAAGGAGGAGACCGCTATGTTACAGCATAGCTGCTGGTATTTGGCATCAGAACCACCTCTTGAAGTTGTTGCAGATTTCTGGCATGATCTAGGGGCTGCCACTTCACTGTTCTTGACTTTTCTGCCTCATTGTAAAGATACATTTGGGACAAAGTGTCACGTGAAGATGCCATGTTAACTTTGGTAAGAAGAAAGGTTTCATGAAATAATTTGTATTCCTGTGTGTAGGCAGTAAAGAGTTCAGCCTCACAATTATCTTCCTGTGCAGCTGTAAGTGTACCTTGTGGCACTAGACCTTCAGTGAGGGCCCAGGTAGGAGTTCATCCCTTACAGTGACAGATCATCCGAGGTTTGGAATAGCGGGTGCTCAGTATCTCTCAAAACCAGGCCAGTTGTTCCCATCCTTCAATTAAAACATTTTCAGCTCTCTTCAATTTGATTGAAGATTGTTATTTAGGAAAACAGCTGATTATTTTTGTTTAATGAAATGCACATATCTTGTTATTGTGTATCTACACAGGGAAATCTGAAAATGTTTACTCTCCATAAGTAATATGATCCATGTATTCAGATTTACCCTCATCACAAATATGTCAAATTAAGCTCAAGCATACTCTATGGCAGATTTAGGATGATATATGCGGCTGGTCATGGTGAGTTACCCTTCTCTAAAGGAAAATGGAGAGCAAAGTGACCAAGGCTCCTTTCTGGAAAAAAGGAGAAAGGAGATGCCACAGCTTCCAAAGAGAGAGAGAAAGAGGAGATGCACTGAGGAATGAGAAGGAAAATGAGCCTTTGAAAAACAAGAATGTTAATTATCATATGAGGTACACGAGAAATGAAACAGAATTTGGAGAGAAAGAAAATATGAGGCCATTTTATCATATGACAAAAAAAAATCATTACGGTGTTTGCTCACAGTGAAAACTGAATAAGGGACAGCTGAAAAGGAGAACAAGACTCTCTGAGTGCTAATATTATGGTTTATAGCTAGATTATATGAAGACCAAGTTTAATATCTCTCCCTTACACTTAGTATTTTCTACTCTAGTTCGCTGGGCTTTCAGTACAACCTCGGATGTTAGCATTCTTCAAGTCAGTATGTATCACTGTGTATGAATACACTATAATCAAATGTTTTATAGAGGTCAGCAAAGTCCATACACCTTTCTCCTTTTTCCAAAAGTCCAGACATCTTCCATGGAGGGCAGAGACTGGGGAATACAAACCTTCATCCAAAGTGACAACTACATAAGGGATTAGGTGGCTATCTCAATCCTCATTAAGTGTCAAATTTATTCTTAATCATAATAAAGAACATAAGGGTTTGAGGAAATCATCAGATGAGAGCCACTAGAGAAATTCTGATCATCATCACTGCTAAATCACTAGGTAATTACACTTATCATATTCTTTCTTTATGCAGATTGTTGTTTCTGAAAATGACCATTTTTATTTGCTGGAAATTGTGTTTTCCACTTGGCTGGGTGCTGCTGTTCTGTTAGCTGCCATGATCACACATGCATACTCAGACATGTACCCATACTAGTATCCTTAGAGCAGTATGATACTGGACAGGTACATTTGATTAGCAAAAGGCAAAATGCTAATTACATGTCAAAAAAAGTAACAGTATGCTTACAGCTACAAAGGTAATAATGTCTTTATTCAGAAAATCATTAGAATATAAATGATACCCCAGTCTAAAAGGCTTGCTATCAGATATAAAACAGGGATATAAATAACAACTTAAGAACTTGCCTCAGTAATGAAAAAATGAGTATCTTTTTTTTTTTTTCCTGAAGAGAAATGCTTCGCATAAATACTGATAATGCAAACTATTGATATTACTAGTGCTTCTAGAAATCTGTCAGTGTTGATAAAAAATGCAGTGGCATGGGGATTATTTCAGAAAATGGCAAAAGAAAAGCCTTAAATAAATGCCAAACTGCCAGTTGGTGTTCTGCTCTGAAGAAGAATAACCAGTACAAAGTTGAGAGAAAATATATTTCATTCCATTTCAACACAGTCTGAAGCTCTTTTAGTTGAAGAAAAGAATGTCATCTAGCTTCTACCTTGTTTGAAATCATTGCACTTTCTCCTAACTTTTCCAGACATTGCCTTCACTCCAGTGTGCTTTTCTTCTGTTTGTTTCTTCTGTTCGTTTTCTGTATCGTTTTTTTTCCTGTTCCTGTCATGTTGTGACATTTATGTATTTTTGTTGCTGTACTTTCTGTACATTATCTTTTTTGTTTGCTTGTTTGTTTCTGTTTTTCCTATCTTTTTTTCTTAGAATTATTTCTGTTAGAATTGCACTTTGAAAGCCTTTACAAAGACCAGAGGATCCATTGTGTTAGAGATGGCAGATACAATGAATAGGAGACGTTCCCTTCTTCCAAACTAGCAAGATAGACAACAAAAAGGCATAAAAGAGAAAAAAAAATACTGATAGGTAAGGTAACTTTTTCTAGACTTTCTCAGCTTTTGGAGCTTGTATTTACCTAAACAATTTTGCTACGTTTTCCTAGAGGAAAGATTCAATGCAATGTAATAAAAATAAAGGTAAAAAATACATATTATGCAATATAGGCTTGTGTCAGGAGAGCTGTGGAGGACAGAAGAAAGCAAACTCTACCTACTTAAAATGAGGAAGAGCTTTTCCTGTGCTTTGACACCTTCAAATTCAAATACAGAAATTTCAGAATCTTTGAGAATTAATTTCTCGAGGTCAGGTATGTCTCACTGTACCTCCTAAGGTTTAAACTTTCTCTTTCTGTCTTCAGAGCATTTTTCTCAGTTAAACTCCTGATCTGAAAATTAATAGATTCCTTTCCTGCTAATAGGCTACAGAGTTATTCTGATAATAAATGTCTGTGGTCTTTGCCCAAGGGAGTTGTCTCAATGAACTGTCTGTTTTTTTTTTCTGGCCCAGACCTGTTAAAAATCTTCTATGAAAGTCTGTGAGGTGCTGTTATTTTCATTGATGAGTATGGTCTTTGTTATCCATTTTCAAAACTAATGAGAGATTCCTAAATTGAGTAAATTTCCCTCTACCCTTTGGTGAAAAAACAAGGCCTAGTGACCCAAATCTCTTGAGCAGTCAGGACTATTTTACATAGGAAATAAAAAGTCATGTTATCAGTCATCAGGAAGAGGAGAAGTAGTATGCATATAGTTTAACTCAAAATGCACTTAGGGTCCCTGCTGCAGAAGGACAAGAAAAGGAAGCCTAAGAAATAAAGTGGCAGTTGCTGATTGAAGGAAAATGTGTCTTCCACATGACTGAATTGTGCCTTTGTCCAAGTTAAATCTAATTACTCCCTCAAATTCAGCATCCTTTGCTGTGAAGGTTTACACACTTTTGTGGGCATTTGTGTTGATTTTTGCCTGAATAAGACCTACAAGACCTCAGCTATAGCTAGCCAAGTACTTGCCACTGATGCTGATTTCTACCAAGACTGCAGAACTGGTCTCTGAAAAATTGTGCTCCTTTCTTTTTCTTCCTAAATTCAGAATGGCATTTAGAAATGTCTAATCCAACCCAGCACTGAAAGGGCCCTTAAAGAGATCTTTGTGAATAGTTTGATTGGTTAAAATGTAAAACAGAATGTGCAAGGTAATGTTTAATTTAATTTTAAAAATGCCGAGTTTTGTCAGACTTTTCAAAGCCTTGTCTTCTGATTATCTGATTCATATTTTTAAGATTATATTTGAAAATGAAAAGCCCAGGGATATGCTCATTGCAAAGCTTTTGAGTCTACCGTTATTAAAGAACTTGACTGATTGGGTTGTTCTTAAATAGACTGAGCTCAGGTGAGGTTATGGAAAAATAGGCAATATAAATATTCTAATGGCTTCTAAGTAAATGTGTCTTTCCATGACAACATTTGCTTTTAAAGATCGCAGTTTCTGAAATTGCTTCTTACATCATTAATGAAGAGTGTATAGCTGGCTGATTGTTCACGACCTTGGTGTATTTGCTGTCAATACAGAATATGGAATGAATTAATCTGAAATTTTAGAAGTCCCTGTTTTCTGAAAAGCAGTTTTGTCCTCAAGTAAAATGTCCAGAGATATCTAACATTATCAGGTTTGCAAAAATGTAGGTCATATTTTAGGAGTACCACCAATCAATCTGTGTATCTTTCTCTGTCCCTGAATAAGCATATACTTTCAAAAATCAGATGAATTGAGGACTGTTAAAAAAAAAAAAAAAAAAAAAAAAAAAAAAAAAAAAAAAAAAAAAAAAAAGCTCTTCTGTAACAATAGAGGAGAGGCTATTTTGTGTATTTTCTACAAGAAAACACTAGATTATTACTTTCATTTTTCTGTAGGGATATAAGTATAGCTTTATAAATGACATAAGATTATATTAAGACTCTCCTGCTGGTGGGAGCCTTTTTCAAAAAACCAACCAAACAAACAAACAAAAAAGTCAAAGATAGATTTCTGTTTTTTGACTGAAGATTCCTAGGAAATATATCAGGAAATTGTACCGTGCTGCCATCCAGAGGGACTTTAACAGACTGAACAACTGGGTGGTGAGAAACCTCATGAAGTTCAACAAGGGCAAGTGCAGGGTCCTGCACTTGGAGAGGAATAACCCCAGACACCGGTACAGGCTGGGGACTGACCTTCTGGAGAGCAGCCCTGCAGAGAGGGACCTGGGTGTCATGGTGGATGACAAGATGACCATGAGGCAACAGTGTGCCCAGGTGGCCAAGAAGGCCAACGGGATCCTGGGGTGCATTAAGAAGAGCGTCTCCAGCAGGTCGAGTGAGGTGATCGTCCCCCTCTACACAGCCCTGGTGAGGCCACATCTGGAGTACTGTGTCCAGTTCTGGGCTCCCCAGTACAAGAGGGATGTGGAGCTGCTGGAGAGAGTCCAGCGCAGGGCTACCAGGATGATCAGGGGCCTGGAACATCTGCCCTATGAGCAAAGGCTGAGGGAGCTGGGCCTGTTCAGCCTGGAGAAGAGAAGGCTGAGGGGGGACCTGATCAGTGTGTATAAATACCTCAAGGGAGGCAGTGAGGAGGAGGGGACGGCCTCTTTTCAGTGGTGGCCAGCGAGAGGACTAGAGGAAACGGCCACAAGCTGAGGCACCAAAAGTTCCACAGGAACTTGTGGAGTCTCCTTCTCTGGAGATCTTCAAAACCTGCTTGGATGCAATCCTGTGCCACATGCTCCCGGTGACCCTGCGTGTGCAGGGGGATTGGACTAGATAATCTCTAAAGGTCCCATCCAACCTTTGGATTCTATGTCATCTGTGTTTTCTCTCCTTTCTTTTGCACTTCCATCTTCTGTCTTGGAAACTCTGGCACGAGTCCAAGGATGCTCACCTCTTCTCACATATTCCTTCTGAGGTGTATTCTTCCCTGCAATTCCTGCGCTGTGTCTGTATGTTGCTTTCTCAGACTTCCCTCCACTCCCCACCAGAAGAAAATCTTTAGTCTTAACATTTAGTAGGAGTGAGCTTTCGTTTTTTTTTCATTTGCCTAAGAATGAACATTACTTCTTACTCTGTTATTTCTTAAAATAGCCTAGAATATGTGGGATGAATAGTAAAATATGATTAGGTGTCTTGTCACGTCATGGGCTTAAGATCTATTTGGTAATGAGTAATCAGTGGCTTATTAGGTCATTCTTAGCAACTTCTATGCAAAGGTCAGTTATTGCTTTCTTTTAGGTATGATTGTGGTCTTCTTGCTGCTACTTTCAGAAGATTATCTTTGCAAGAAAATAAGAAAGTCTTAGGTGAAAAACTAAGATTCCTCCTAAATGGAGGTTACCAAAAAACTTGCATGTTAGATCCCTGAACATTTATATCCATACAAAAACATGGGAATGTCCTGTTTCAGTAATCCATTGGAAACTTTTTAAGAAAGAAGTTAATATGAAAACACACTCAAACACAAACACATATCTTTTGGGTCAAAATGTAACAAATGATCTGCTCTGAGAGCTAAGAAAGGATTGAGGATAGGGAGCCAGGTGTCTTTGTGTGATATCATGCTGACCTGGGAAATAGCCTTGTGGTTTCTGTAAAGTCTTAAGAGGGGAAGTAAGTTGAGTTTATTGTTAGGAGGAGGTGGAAGACTGAAATGTTTTCAGCCTACCTTGGTGAGGTGGAGGGGTTAGGCTCTGATTTTGGGTGATATAGTGTCTTGAAAAAAAAAATGAAGAACTGACTTTGCTTCTAGACCTTCTGGAGGAGTTTGATTTAGAGTTTTGCATGTTTAGCTACTGAAACAGGAGAAGAATAGCGGAAAGAATTTTGGAGCTAGTGCTTAAAATGATTTTATTTAGGTTAGAGGAAAGGTTTTGTCTCATTAGATCTAAGGAGAAAAGTGAGTATGGCCACAATGACAACAACTCTTTCTTCTGTAGTAGTTCAATAAGTCAAGGTAAGAAGATTTATGGCTGATGTTTTTATCTGTTGTCAAGACTGCACACAAATCTGTTGTCAAGACTGTTCAGGGTAAATGCCCTGCATACAATCCCTCTGTCTGTTTAGGTTGTCTTGTGGGGTGCAGGAGCATTGCACATTAATTATTTGATATAAAGCTCAATAAGTAATAAATACTAGGAATTGCTCGAATCTGTATTCACTGTTCAAAGGCTACATCTGCTCTAGATATCAAAAATGTTAGGTGCTGAGGGTATATCTAACGTTATGAAAACCATCTTTGCGGTGCGTTCATTTCACTTTTCAAAGTTAATAATATTGCTAATATAAAATTGCCATATGGAGTACATAATTTCACTTTTACCAGAAGCTAATAATTCACCCCCAAATCCTTGCAACGTGGCTCAAAATAGTGTGCCCCAAACTGTGATCAGAAATAAAAATCTTCTGATAAATGTCATAGTCTTATTGCCATTGTCAAGTTCATAAGAGACTATGTAAAGATGATTGTAACTATATTATTTTACAAGTTTATTAAGGCTATAGTGTTTCCCTTAAACCCCTCTTCTTGAAGGGAAGAAAAGCACTGAGAATAGCGTGCTCCACTTCCCCTAACTCTAAGTGCATCAGCTACTTAATGCCTTTGGGCAATAATATGAATGTTTGATAATTGTTCGTATTGTCTTTTTCTTGACTCATTCAGGAGTAAAAGTGCTTTGCAAGAATAAAACATGCTACAGTTGTGGCTAAAATCATAATGTTCAAGAGCAGTTTAATTTGAAAAGAGCCTCAGATAAATGGAATGCTGCATGGAATTAATGTGTTGCACTTACAATTGAGTACCAATTTTGGATGAAGTACAGAATGTTTTTTTGCATAGCTTTTTATGAAGTCTAGAAATAGAAAAGTGACTTTTGAAGTAATGCTGAGCATATTAACATTTCCCTCATGTAAAAATAGACCATTGTGAAAATTTTATAATCCAATAAAATACAGTGCATTTTGTTTTTCAATTTGTTTTACTTGCATTGTTGCAAATGACTTTTTTTTTTTCCCACCCCATAGGAGTGGAAAAAAATTCTTCCAACAGCTTTTAAGTGAAAATATTGTTACCTGGAATATATACTACTTGCTTTAAGCATTTATCTTGGAATATGCATTGCTAATAGCCTTTATTTTTTTTTCCTAGCAGAAACTTTTCATTCCCCAGATTATTGATTATTTACTTTGTGTATCACTAAAAACTTTTTAATTTAATCATTAGCTTATCTTCGTATTCTTTGTATAATTGAATATATGTATGTTTTGTTCCTTACAGATGAAGCTTCTGTTAATGTTAGCATGTCTTTTCCTGCTACAGATACTAGCAGATATCTGTAAGCCTGGATACAAACTGTTAGTCAGCATGTTAAAATACCTTATTTATATGTATATTTATATTTCCTCCCTAAATATAAGGGACAGAAAATACTATTTATCTCTTGCCAAGGCTGCCACACAAGAAAAGACTGTTAATCTCTTAAGAACTTTTCTAAGCTTTTTAAAATACTTAGAAGTGATCTTACACTTTGTATCTTAAATTTATCAGTGTAGCACATCTACTTCAAATTCTTCTGTGCACTATGTAGTGTGCTATTACACTACACCTTCATACCAGCATCTTACTGCATGTAAAATAGTAAAGACTTTTTCATGTTGCAAGTAAGATTTTGCATATTTTCACTATAAATCCAGCAAGAAACCTCTGTACTAGATGCTTTTTGGAGTGGTAGTTACACAATTCTCTGGCTGTTGACAAGAATAAATATTTCGACTTCTACCCTAAAAGTGTGCTATAGTTGGGAGCCCTGATTCTTTGCAGTCAATGGGGATCTTATTGGCTTGACACCTAGTGATGCAAAGCTAGGCATGGATGTCTGCCTGCCCTCTGGAAAAGCAACTCAGCCCCTGAGAACCGCTGTTGTTCTCTTGCAGGAGAAGTGCTGTCACAAGCAAAGAGCACTTGCTGCATATTCATGTTTAGGTCAAAAACAACTTCCCTGATTCCTTCTAATCCTCTGAAAAAGTTGAAAAGAACTTGCTTTCTGGGGAGCTGCCCCACAGCTTCTAGTGATCTTCTCAACTTTCATCTAAATATATATATATATATATATATGTATATATAACGCAGCCCAGAAATAAATGTGAAATGGTCCATTGAACTTCTCTGAGGATCTTCATTTTCGGAAGCTGACTGTCTTTTGGACCTCAAGGTTCTGCTGTTTTGGGTAGGCCAGGTGGTTGCTGTTTGTTTAGTCAGCTGCAATGTCCTGAATCATTCTTCTCCAAGGTCGTAATTAATTGTTAAATACTGTCTTTCTCCCTATCCCCAGGTACTTGCAATTCTCATTTGCATTTGGTAGCCTTGCTGCATCTAAAGTTTCTTAAATTAAGGAAGAATAGATAAAACATTAGGCATAGCATAATGTGTGGATAAAATTTATAACAATTAAGTGTTACAGAAGACTTCTGGCAGTGCAAATTGACTTTTAATTAACAGCGCAAATACTTTTTTTTTAATGCATGGGTGCCATCTTATTTCTATGAATTGCTTAGTTACTTCAATGTAAACCAGAGCTAATATCTGACTTTTATAAATATATATATATTATACATATACACATGCATATATAGATATATATACACACACACATTTCTAGGGAAATATGACTGAAATGAAACAGCTAGCATAAAACTTGGCAAGCTGTTTCAGCCCACAGGCTGAAGATGTCCCTTCATTGTATACAACTAGTGTTGCTTGTGTTGCCTGCTAACACTAGGTTTTTTTATTGCTGATCTGTGTGATATGTATCAGATATGCTGATTTATGATGCAAGTGCTTTAAAATGGTCCAAATGCTATCTGTAAGAAGCTTTTTCTTTTATTTTATTTTACTTCTGCTGTAATTTGGTCGTAAGTTGCAATAATTACAAGGTCTTAGGTTAGCAATTTTTTTTTTCAAGTATCTTGCATAATCCTTTGGAAACTAATTTTCCTACCTTTTAAAAGAGAGAATAGTTTATACCTTGTTTTTAGCTGCTATGGTTAATATTTCCCTAGTCTAGTGACAGTAGTCTAAATGGAAGCTTTCTTTTTCAGTGTGAAAAAGACATTGTTAATTGAAGAATATTCTCTACTTTTGTAGGCAGGCAATGTAACGTGACCATAAACCACAGAAATATCAGTAGCTATGATTCAGGATCATAAATATCCCTTCCACAGGAGAATAAGTGAGGCAAACAAATCATCTTTAGAAGATAAGTTAAAGAGAAATGTCTTTCAGGGAGAAAAAGCAATAAAATCTTGTACGTTTGGTAACATTTTGGGTTAGCAAAGCATTTTTTTTTTTTTAATATCTAATAATAATTCCAATAATAGTATCTAATAATAATTGCTCTTAGTTGAAGAGCAAACTGTCCTGGGGTGGTGTGTTTGAGTGCCCCTGCCTCCCCTGCAGACTGCAGTGCCAGTCTCTTTCTAAGAGTTTGGAGGTTTAGCAAATGAGTTACCAACATGCCCATGCATTCCTGATTAGTGAATAGAAACTTAGGCTGTTGAGGAATAATTCTCCTGTCTCTTCCTTCCCTTTTCCCATGGGACTATGAAGATGGGCTTGGTTCATGATATTCCTTACACTGGGTGCGCAACATATGAAGAAGAGGGAAGGGATGTGCATGATGCATTTGTGCCTCACTTGTTACAAAGCCACGGCTTGGTATTTTGATGTAGGAGAAGCAAAACTAGTAATTCTTAAGAGAAAAAGAAGAAGAAACAAAAAAGAAGCTTTCAGACAGAGGAATAGGACTAGTAATATCTAATGTACAGTTTTTCCTTCAAAAGATAAATATAGTTCTGCTAGCTAGACTGAAACCTCAGTGAGCCTCAGCTTGTGGTGTAGGGTGTTGTGTGCTGCTGTGGCACAGCCCAGAGGAAAGAGCTAAAGGAGCTTGAGCTGAAGTGGGGCAAGGGAAGATCCTTCCTAGGGAAAGAAATTGGTGAGGAAAATAGTGTTATTCTTAGCTGTCCTAGCTTTCACTGAAGTATGTGGGAGATTCAATTTTTTAGATTTATTTATTATTTTTTAAGTATGAATGAAGCCTGGTAGTTCTCGAGTAACAAAATTCTGGCTTCATCTTTTTGCTGTGTACCTTCTCTTCTCTTCTCTTCTCTTCTCTTCTCTTCTCTTCTCTTCTCTTCTCTTCTCTTCTCTTCTCTTCTCTTCTCTTCTCTTCTCTTCTCTTCTCTTCTCTTCTCTTCTCTTCTCTTCTCTTCTCTTCTCTTCTCTGCAGCTGTGGAAAAATCATAATATCGAGAATGGTAGCAGCAGAGAAATAGTCCTGGTAAAATTGCAAGCAAAATTCTCACTTAAAAGCCCATGCTAGCCCTTTAATTTGTGAACTATGTTACTCCCTGAATAACACTGCTTATTCTGCTTTGTCTCCAGTCTCTCTGTGAATTGCAGTTGGCTGCAATTCGATAGTCACTTGAGAAAAGCAAAGATATTGTATATTTTAAGTAATAATCACAACATACACAGCTTGCAGTGCATTATTTATGACTTCTTCAGAAGAGAAGGGTGCCTTCAGTGAAGGCATATGACTTGGAATACAGATGTTTGTGATAAAGCCAAGAAATACTGCACTCCAGGGGGTGCATAGGTATGTATATTTCCAGCAAAAACAACTGCCTGAAGTACATGAAGTGTGTGTGTGGGGTAGGAGAATAAGTGACAAGGATCTGATTACTTCATTTTTCTTTTAAGGAATCTCATGAGTAAAGAGACAAATCATTGGGAAGGGGAAAGTAAAATGGATACCTGTAAAATTTTGAGGAGTTGCAGCATTAAGAGAAAGGAAAGACATAAACTTGGGTAGCAACAGTGTTGTATGCAAGTACAGTAGAGGATGACAAGAAAGATTTTTCTACTATGGCTGGGAGCATGTTATATTCTTTTGCTACTTGTGACTAATTAAATTTACACTTTAAGTGAAATGCACATTAGCTTTCAATTGACACATGCTATATCCATTCACAGTAAATATGCGTCACTTCTGTTCTTCCAATGTCACTGCTTTCAGTGGAGCAGTCTCCTTTCATAGCACCATAGGTAAGGATATCACAAAGGCATCTCAGTGTCATGAATGTTCAATTCAATAGCATTATTAAAAATATTTTCTTTCCATTGCTAAACAAAATAACAATTGAAAATGGTATCAATTTGCCCAAAGAGATGGGGAAACTCGTAAGAGCAAGATAGTAGCAAGATTTATCACTTTAATGATAATTTATGGTGTGCTCCTGAATATGCATCAACAGGCTGTACATAATCCAAGCAGAGGATGTGCACAAGCTCTGACATGCTGTCAGTGCCCAAGCCCAATTTCAAGCTCTATGACAAATAAGTTTGAATATTGCAGGCAGTGGTTTGCTTCCCTCCCAAATATTCAATTACTTGCAAAACAGACTTTAAAGGAAATCAATGATTTGAAACCTAATTTAAGTTTTAAGTGACCATTGAGGGAGAGTGACAAAAAGGAGGGGAAAATCACTTTAATGGATGTGGGCTGAATTTTAAAACTCTGAAAATTTTGAAGACTTTTGTAATAAAAATGGCTTTGTGTAATTCCCATAGTATAGAGAATGTTATTTATGGGACAGATGGCTCTGCTTTCTGCTTCTTACAAAAGCTTAGTAAGAAGCTGTCAAAGTGTCCATTACTTTTGTTGGATTGGCTGACAACATAGGAATGTGTGTTTTGAAGTAGCAGCTGTAGCAAACATCTAATGGAAGAAATTTCTCTGAGGAAGATACCTGCTCTTCCAGGACGTATCCAGGACCCCAAAACTGTTTGTAAATGAATTTTCTAGTAAAAATTGGGAAGAGAGAATGGCCTGCAACAGTGGTAGCTAGTTCCTCTGCTGGTTAAGCTTTACTGGGGGTAGTCAGCCTGCTGCACCTTGTTTTGGTGCCAATTGGCAAACTCTGGGCCAGCTCCAGCTGCCAGGAAAGCTGTGTGGTTCCTCCTTTCTTCAGCTCAGACCTGTAGGTATTTCTGTTAAAGAGTTTCAGATTCAAATATTCTGACCAAATTGAATTAACATGAGGATTTGGCCCTGATTGCTTTATAACCTATGTGAAAACTCTGAGTATTGGTTTTTGTGGTAAAGTATTTGTCTAATGGACTTCTCTGAGGACAGGTCTTAGTATGGGATTTCCTAAAGGAGCACTCCTTTGCCCTTTTGAAAGACTCAGATTTGGTTGTTTTCTGTCTCTGACAGAAGCTCTTGGTTTGAACTATGGAGAAAAAAAAAAGAAGAAGAAAAGAAAGGAGATTTTTTTTTCTCCTTCTTCAAATCAAGGCAAGATCACCAGGCTGCAGTCATTATAGTGGAAAGAGGGAAAGAACAGCTATTTCTCTTTCCATAGCAGCTGTGGAATAGGGTCACTAATAACATATGAAATAAATGCAGCTGTCTGCAAGAACTTCTGGTTTTTACTCCTAACAATGCCCAAGGGTCATGCAGCATCTTTAGTGCCAAGCACTAGGGGCTTCCTAGGCTGGAAAGATGGAATTTGTTTGTTTGTTTGTGCTCATACTGGTGTCAGTGGGAAAATTCTTGGCATGAGATCTGTTCATTCTTGTTGTTTGTTTGAACTGCTGATGGTTGGACTGGATGTTTTAAAAAGCTTGTGTTTTACTTTTTCCTAGTTTGAAAGCAGAGAGTGGGAAGCAGGTATTTTTATAGGATGGGCTAAAATCTTGCACTGTATTTCAATTGAATGTGAATTTTTAAACTCACTGAAATATAGGTGGGATGATAAGCAGCTGTCTAAATTGGGGGAAGATGGGAATTATCTGTGCACAGGAGTATGGATTTAAAAACTATATCAAGCTCCTGAAGACCAAAGTATCGTTGAATAACAGAAAGATTAAGGTTAGAAGGCTGGACCTCTAGAAATCATCTAATCCAACCTGCCCTGCTCCAGCAGGGACACCCAAAGCACGGGGCACAGGGTGGCATCCAAGTGGGTTTGGAAGATCTCCAGAGAAGGAGACTCCACAGCCTCCCTGGACAGCCTGTGCCAGGACTCTGTCACCCTCACAGGAAAGAAGTTCTTCCTTATATGAGGATGGAATTTCTTGTGTTTTAATTTATACCTATTACCTAAACCTATCAATCAGATTAATTCTTAGAATACTCTTCTCCAATGTTCCTCTGTGTTGTGTGGAGAGACACAAGCTTTTACTGTGTTCAGAGCCTAATGTTGCTACACTTCCAATTAATTTCTCTTTTTCTGATGCTTAGTGGATATAGCCTAATTTGTATGGATATCAGCATGATTTTTTTAAAGCTGTATGTACTGGTGCAGTGAGGTGGAATCTTGCCCCTGAGCAACCCTCTTCCCCTCCAGCCCCAAGGTTACCAGGGAGATCTGCATACATTTCTTTGTATTTATTATAATGAATTTTGCATATTCAGATCTGAATGGTTTTGAGGTTCTTGTTTTCAGATTGACATGCATGTGAACACACTGTCTTATGTTTACATTGTAGTTTTCTTTCTTGCTGAAACAGAATATGGAGTAATATTTTCCTGATATTCTTTCATGTAGCTTAACTGGTCAACTTAATTTTATGTAGCATTGAAGAATGTTAGTCTGCTTCTGTTAGCAGTAACAACCTATCCATTGACGTCTGATCGTAATTGAATTTGGAATTTAAGTTCTTCTCTCTTCTGCTATTTTCTTCCTATATATTTATATTATGAGCTATCAACAGTGGAGAATATGTCCTAAGCACTGGTGTTATTTCACTGTGAAAGTTACTTTTATTCAGATGTTACCAAAGATATAATGAAGTCATATCTGGCCTTCTGTGTTATTGTCAGTCATGTGAAGAGTTCTGGAATATTTTTTAAATGATTCTTGGAAAAATGACTGGCGTTGTGATTTTTTTGCCAGCAAATGTGTTGAACTCCACGTGCCTAAATGGACAAAATAATGGGAAAGAGTTTTGAAGGACTTTAAGCATTATTTTGGTAGCCTAATAGCAAAGATAAATTTGATGTTTACCATCAACTGGCTCAATTAGTTCAGATTTGAAGCACTCTTCTACCTATAACAATGTTTCTCCAGAACAAGGAATGAGGTAGGCAAAACAAATGAGGAAGATCGTGGATTAGCTCTACAACAAGGAGCATCTTCCATAGGTAAACGTTACTTTGGACTGAACTGCTATCAATGATCAACAATTAATGTTAAGATTTTTACCAACAAATTTATTTATTGCAGAGCAAATAGAATTCACTGATTTGATCAAAATGCTAAAAGGAGGATAAAAAGAAAGAGCTTTAACTTTTTAAATCCAGTTCGAGAATTTTTAGTTTTAAGCTTCATTTTTTTCTACTGGAAGAACTGTATTGTTTTCTAAAATGTTTCTCGAATAATGAACAAAAAGTTCTTACCTTGACCATAGGGTCATTCCAATACAAAGATGTAAAGTGTAAAATATTCTTGTTTAACTTGCTCTTGCATACTAGCTCCTTTTTTTTCTCTCCTCATTCTTTTACTCTGCTTCTGTCCTCTTTATTCCCGTCTACTGTCTTGAGCTTATACATGAATACACTTGAATATTAAGACTGGTGAGAGAACTGCAGCCACAGTAATGAAAAGACAATGTGATTTATGAATGATTGGTTAATTACCAGAAAATGTTATCTATTAACTGTCTAGTTCCCAAACATGATAGTATAAACTTCCTTGTCTTCAGGACATAGACCAAGGGCAAAACTATGGTTCTGAACTGCTGAGATGCATTATAAACAAGACTAATTCATAGTAGCACTGACTATCCATTTTTACTTGGCATGTGTAGCAAAATGGTTTGGCCAGCTCTGGAACTGGCACGAGGTTCTGTAAGTGGTGACAAAGAAGTGCTAGCAGTGCTACAAAACAAGAGAAAGCTGTGCCAGGGTTTTCATCTTGATAAATTTAGACCTTCATAAAGGGTTTTAAGAAGGTGTGAATGCAATGCTTTTAATTTTTCATACTTGGCACAATATCATGGTCAGTGCTGCAATGGTATCTGTGCAAAATACTCCTGCCTTCCTAAGAAACAAAGAAAATTCTTCTGGTTTATTAGTGAAGTACTGCAATTACAAATGAGCTGGTTTTTGCTCTTTGGAGGAATTTGTCTTCTGTATATAGAATAAATATTTAGCTGAATTCTTTTGCAAAAACATAAATTCTTGTAATTTCTTCTTTGAAACCTGTCTGGAAAGCCCATTTGTTTCCACAAATGATTTGGGAGACATTAAGGGTCCTGATCTGGGAGACGTTAAGGGTTAAAGAGCTTTTCCATTTATAGGCAGAATCACAGAATGGTTAAGGTTGGAAGGGACCTCTAGTCCAACCCTCCTGCTGGAACAGGGACACCCAAGAGCATGTGGCACAGGGCTGCATCCAGGCGGGTTTGGAAGATCTCCAGAGAAGGAGACTCCACAACCTCCCTGGACAGCCTGTTCCAGGGCTCTGTCACCCTCACAATAAAGAAGTTCTTCCTCACATGGAGATGGAACTTCTTGTGTTTCAACTTACACTCATTGCCCCTTGTCCTGTCACTGGTCACCACTGAGAAGAGCTTGGCCTCTTCCTCCCTACATTCCCCCTTCATGTACTTATACACAGTAATAAGATCCCCTCTCAGCCTTCTCCAGAGGAAACAGGCCCAACTCACTCAGTGTCTCCTCACACAAGAGATGTTCCAGTCCATTAATCATCTTTGTCGCTCACTGCTGGACCCTCTCTAGCAGCTCCACATCCCCCTTGTCCTGGGGAGCCCAGAACTGCACACAGTACTCCAGGTGCGGCCTCACCAGAGCTGAGTAGAGGGGCAGAATCACCTCCCTTGACCTGGCAACACTCCTCCTGATGCAGCCAGGATCCAATTGGCCTTCTGGGCCACGAGGGCACACTGCTGACTCATGGTTAACTTGGTGTCAACCAGGACTCCCAGGTCCCTCTCCGTGGAGCTGCTCTCCAGCAGGTCAAGCCCTAATCTGTACTGGTGCCTGGGGTTATTCCTCCCCAGGTGCAGGACCCTGCACTTGTCCTTATTGAACCTCATGAGGTTCCTCTCTGCCCAACTCACCAGCCTGTCCAGGTCCCTCTGGATGGCAGCGCAGCCCTCTGGAGTGTCGGCCACTCCACCCAGCTTGGTGTCATCTGCAGACTTGCTCAGGGTGCACTCTCTGCCCTCGTCCAAGTCACTGATTTTTGCCATTGTTTTCTAGATTCACTTTTAAAATGAAAAACAGCACAGTGTGGAAGTTTTTTTTCTAAATTTTTTATTAAGGGAATAATCAGCTCAACCTGAAACTGTCGATATTATAAATCCAGTTCCTGTTCATGGAGTCTTAAGTTTGTCATATTAAGTCTTGCCTGTATGATTCTTCTCAGTTATAAGACAAAGATTCTCCATCTCTAGCTTCTGTTTATTGATCTAGATTTTAAACAGTACTCAAGAATAATGAGTACTGGAATGCACATAGTATGGTAAATGCCTTGCATTTCTGTTTATAGTGTATATATATATATACAACCAGATAATCTCTGTGACTTCCTTTTGGTATATTTTCACATTTAAAATAGTGGATGTGTGTTAGTAGAGAGTACTTAGAATGCTTCTTGCAATATAAGGACATACTATCCTGTCTTGGGCAAAGACTCTATATAAAGACTGTCATATACTTTGTCTATATCACAAACCCAACTGTGACATAACACACGTATATTACCAAGGAGATTGTACATAGGCTGGGAGAGACAAGCTGAACAGTCTCTTGGTGAATTCTCTCTGCTACTAGTCTGAGAAGAGTTTGGGGCTTCTGAGGACACACTGGCTTTTAAATGCTGCTGCTAATGGTGAGTCCCTAGCTTAGTCGTGAATGGATGCTTGCCTCAAGTCTGTCTGTCAACCAACAAGACTCTTCAAAGCCTGAGTTCAAAGCATGCCTCATGGAAATTAGTATTTTAATTTGGGGACTTAACTTCTTGACTCAACTGTTTAAACAGACTTTTGAGGGTAAGTAATTTTGCTTAGAGGTGTATTTTGATTCCTACTAGCTTTCTATGTCAGATGCAGATAACTTCTAGGGGAAAAGCAGGAGGAAATGATGTGTTGATTTCTCCCCTTTCCCCTCCCTCTGCTCCCAGCCCAGGCTGAAAAAAAACCCAGCATTAGAATCCCATCTTGGGTATTTTCATCTTAAAAGACCATTATATGCAAGCTGCAGGAGTGAGTGGTTCTGTATAAGAAGATGGAAATCCCACCACTTTGCCTAGCTATTATGGCTGCCCATGTGAGTCTGCAATTTCCTTCCAGATGTGTCATGTCTGAAACTAGGATTGCACTAACATTGAATCTAATATGTGCCAGTCAGACATGACGTGGGAAAGAATGTGGCTTGTGTGCCTTAACAGCTGAAATTGTGAAAGATTTTAATGGTGGAAACAGCAGCTCTCCTGTCTTGATTAACACTAGCCATTCATGATGCCCTGTGGGCAACGTATGATCTTTGTAACAGGGCAACATGCCTTTGACCTGAATTAAGCCTGAGGCATGTCTGTGTGATGTAAATGTGCACATTTCCTGTAAACTTGTTCTGTAGCCATGGAACAGTCTGATTGAGCCGTACCTATGGGTAACAGCTCGATATCTTGGGCCACACTCTGTCTTTATCTGCACCTGACCTGTGGTAGCATGTCTCTTCACTTAGGATATTTCGTATTATATTCTGTTGGATGTCATCTGCCAGCTGCTAGAAGAGTTGGTTTGAGACCTATAGAGGAAGCAAAATTGAGTGGTGTAAAGTCAGCAGCTGTTTCTCTTTTCTGTGTTTGTCACTTCTGAGCTGTTCAGAAACATGTTCAGGGCTCTGCCTCCAGTAGCTTACTTGTGCTCTTGCTGAAGGCAAATAGTTATCTCCTCCCCAGTGTATCCAGTCTGGCATACAGGGCAAATGGCGTGTGTGGTGGCTGTGTATTTCTGCTTCTCTTCCCTCAGCAAAGGAAGAAATGGTTTCCAGAATATGCATAGCATGCCCTTTCTCTGTCAAGAAGCTTGTTCTTTGATATAGGGCTTGGAGCTGTTTGCTGGGCTGCTTGGTCTGGGAGTTGCTCAGAAATACCCCTTGTTTAGCTTTTAAAAATATTGTTTTGCTTCCAGCTTATTATAGATATTCCTAAGTTCAGGTTAAAGAAAAGATGACTAGTCATCATCTACACTAGCATTGACACAGTCCTAAATGATGTGTCAGGGGAAAAGTCTGAGGGTAGAAAGGTCTGTCTTCCCCTGGAAAAGCATGGAGGACCTTCTGTCAAAGTTTGGTCCTATAGATTTAAATTAGAAATTAGCCTGCAAGTCTGTCTGGCTTCTATCTTGCTTTGGCTTGCAGTACATTTACACAAGATTTTAAAATTTGTGTTTATATAATGGAAATAAATTTGTGTTCACAACTCTTGAGCCTGAGGCTTATGCCAAATGTCTTGGGTTCCTCTCCTCCTCTCTTACATGGCAGGCTGACTTGTATGTATAAAATATTCAGTATTCAAGAGGCTTTTAAAGTCTGCTAATTTAGTAATTAGAATACTACAAAGTACATTTCTTCAAGGTAGCAGATTTATAGGAAGAAGGTGAGCTAGCAGTATTTTTAGTTGAGTAAAGGAGTCTGTAGTTTTAATATACTTTTATAATCCTGTAAGTAATTTTGTGAATCATAAATTAAGCTGTAAAGTTTTTCCTTCTTGCCCCACATTCAAAACTAGCTCTTTGCTGCATGCACTGTGCAGCTAGCTGATGTGGGCTAGAAAATAACTCTTGGAGGGCAGGCAAAACTTTGATACTTCTTGTGGAGAATCTGTATTCAGACTGCAAAAGCAGAGTTTATTGATCCAGATCAGCAAACAGACATAGGACAGAGCATAGGCTCTGAATATGCTGCCTTGGGAGGAAAGCCCTAAAGCTGCCAATTGGAGCACATGTTGTATGCAAAAGAAAAATAATAGTACGAATTTTGCAGACCATCTTTGTGGGTATGGTGTTATTTCTTTTCCCCACATGCAGAAAATTTAGATTGTATAAATCTTGCTGATAATCAAATATGAGTTCATATGTTACTTCTAAGAAGTGGAAATATATGTGTGTCTTTTTTTTTTTTTTCTGATTTTTTTTGAGATATTCAGATCTTAACTGGAAGAAAAATAACCAAATACTTCAGCTTAAAAGCATGCAGTATTTTGATCAAAACCACAATATCCATGATCCCATTTTGATCAAAACCACAATAAATCCTCTGTTCTCATTCTTCCCTGAATACTGGACTGAAATTTAGTGACGTGTCCTGTAATGCATGACTTGGGAACTATGGTGAGGCTCTGGTAGCCTCAAAGCTGTAAGCTGTCAGAGGGAAGACAGATCTCTGAGGACCCTGCCCAGACTGGATCTGAAGTCCAGTTGAGGCCATGAGTAATCCATATGAATGGAATACTTTTGGCTTGGACTAAAAACATTTTGTTTTGCTCTGTCTAGAATTACAAGTTTTCTATTGGCCTCCAACAGAATGTGGCCTAATTTCTCACTGCCACCACCCTTAATGCATGACATTGAAAGTCTGTTAAGAAATAATACAGTTGGAAAACTTTGACATGATAATTCTTGAGACACAACAATCTTGATTTTTATGATGGTCTTATGAAGCTCAACTATTACCCTATTTTTTATAAAGAAAAAGAAAGCTTTGTTCTTTCAAGTTTAAATGTGGTTTGAGCCTTTTGGGCTGTCACAATATGCAAAAATCTTATCCATGTTATCTCTTGGGTTTTTTTTAGCATTCATTAGGTTTAATAATGTCACTGTATACCAATACAGATACTGCTCTGTGACTTCCTGATCTATCTTTGTATTACCTGGTGTAGGACTGTATTGCTAGGTTTCTGTCTAATCTTAAACTGTAACTGTTATAGAAAGGGAGCTATAACAGGAAGCTATAAATAAGGCTTTCTAACTTTATTTGTGCAACTGGTCACAAGGCTGTTATATAATAAGACTGCTCCTGAAATGAACCTCTGCAGTCATCAGAGGTACTGTAAACTGCTTGGAAGACTTGCTTTTAAACTGCAATTTGAAAAGATTTGCAGGATCAATGTAGTGGAACTTAAAAAAATAACATTTGAAAGATGGATGGATAAAATATTTAAAAAATAAGAATTTTTACGGTCAACAGTTTAATTTTGTTTTTCATTAGCTCAACAGACTAAACACTAATCTATTACTGTATTTTGTAGTGTTTTGTGAGACAATGAATGTAGTGTTTTGTGAGCCAGCTGTCTTCCAAATGATATTTAATGGATGCATAAGAGATTGGAAAATCATTTGTGCTTTGATTTGTGTATTTGGAGAACCTTGAAATGCTACTTTTTCTTGAATTTCCTGAAGATGCTTCTTCCTGAAGACAAGACTGCAGATTAGTGAAATTTAGATAACTTCTAGACCATAGAGTAGGAGCATATAGAGCAGGACTATTTTAAAGGTTCTGAATCCTATCAGTACTCTGCATCCTCATTTTACCATGAAGTTGTAGAGCCAAGTTTACTTTTCATGTCTCACATCTACAGATGACTTTTATTCTTCTCAGGAGGTTGGCCAGATTCTCCTCAAGCAAGGGAAAATAAACCAAAAAAAAAAAGCTTTTTCCTTATTCCCTAGCAAACTAGGGATCTTTGCTATAATTATATATATATCCTCCTATAAAAACCTAAAAAGGGATTTGGGCTATAATTTTATATATATAGCCTAAGGAAGAAAGGAGGTATGCATAGGGTTAAAGTTCTGGCTATTGCCTTGTTGCGAAGAAAATTGTCTCCATTAGAAGAGCTAAAGAGGGACCTTTTAGGTATGCTGTTAGCATAAAAAGGCGTAGATAAGGAAATGAAATAAAGCAATGCCTTTAAAAAATTGTAATTGTTTTTTCTTTTTTAAGCTGACCCATGTGGAGTATAATTTAAAGTTACAGGAAAAAAGGCATTCCTTAGCTGAATGCACGGTGTTTTTTTGTGCCCTGATGCTGTAAGACTTTGCAGATGTCTGAGTTCACCCTTTGCACTGTAATAGAAGAGTGACAGTCTGGGCCCTCACCTCTGCCATGTGTTGTGGGAGATGGAAAGATGGAAGGATCAAAGAAGTGAAATGTCTTCCATGTCTGACATGGTGACAGTTGCTGACAAGAAGGTGATATTGAATACTTATTTCCTTCTCAAGTGTCATAGGAAGAGCAGATCATGCCTGCTTATTGCCTTGAATAGGTCCGTAGGATCTCCTTGCCTGGTATGACGTTAATCAGTTTGGGGTTGGCAACTTCATTATGGGAAGCTAAGCAAGCAAAGGAAGAGCTGAATGAGAGGAGCAGGGGGAGAAAACAGACTGTGGAGTGAGGGTAGCGGGGTATGGGGCAGTGGTTCTTTTTCTCAGTCTCCTAGCGTGATAGGATAGAGCTCTGATTTGAATAGTGCTGGTCAGAGAAATGATCTTTCAAGATACAAGTGAATAAAATAAATCTTGTTGCAAGTGCTAAGACTGAGTCACACAATAAGTATCTGAAACTTCAGTGGCTGAAGTTTTTAGATGTAGATAATCATTTGAGCCTACTATGCTTCTCAAACTGAAAGTAGCAAAATAGTGGTTTGCAAGTGTAATGATAAGACTGGTGTAACAAAGACAGACAAGCATGAAAGCGGGAGGTGGGTTGAGCATGAAGGAATGAAAGTTCTGGTTGTGCTTTAAGATGAAGTGCTGTTACAGTGAAGTGGTTATTTATTTTTGGCTACCATAGCACATGCATTTATTTTTCTTCTGCTACAGTGAATGAAGCTAACATGCAGCAAAGTACTTGAATTGTTGTTTGAGGGAGCTAAAGATATGGACTGCAACATGAATTGTTTCCTGCGACAAGATCTAGAGTCACTTAGTGGGTTCTGCTATACTTTCAATTTGATGAGTGTGTCCAGAGCATATTGTCACTGACGTTGAGACATCACACAATATACTGGAGACAATCATCACAAATACTTAAGGTGTTCAGTAAATGAGTTCAAGCTTCATGTTCTTGAAAGAAAAGCTCCTACTGCAAACAAGGCAACTTCACTTTTATTGAGGAGAGATGAGAGAAGCAGAGAAATGTATTCCAACATAAGGAGGATAAGCACTTCATTATGTGAAATGCTTACATGGCTAGTCCAGTGCTTGCGGCATACCTTGCAGATCCTCCCTCGTGCTAGAGGTGCAGATTGCTGAAGTCTCACAGACAGGATATGGAGTCACTGTGCTTAAAATCTTCTAAGTATATTGTCAAGGCTTTAGGCCTAACACACAGTGACTTCATCCTGAATTATGTACTTTGTAAGGGCTTTCCAAAAGTGAGTGACTGCAGAATGAGTCTTATAATTGTATTTTGCTAGTGCACCTCTCATATGACTTTTCTGAGAGGAGGGAGAAGAGAGGCATAGTGTGCTGAAGTTGTTAAGGTTAAAAATTCTTTTTTAACTTACTGTAGATTTAAGAAGAAAAATCAATGTGCAAGATCAACACGATCTTGAGCCAATTGATCTTCAAGCATTATTCACCAATAGGAACCTGCAGTTAGCTTGAAAAAAGCTTCCCTGTTTCTGGAGTTAGCTCTTTACTTCAGGGACTGCCTTGCATGAAAGCATTTTGGGAACCATTTCCCAATAATAAGTCTTTTGGAAAGACAAGTGCAGGACACAATAGTCTTCCATAAGGGTAGAGAGCATTGTATGAATGTAGCTTTTTATATTAAAATCTCTATTCCTGCAGTGGTTATAGGAGTGGCCCACACATAGTAAAAAGCTGCCTTTAAAAGGAGTTTTGTAAACAATTTTTCCTCTATTCCTTCTGTTTTCATGTTTATTCTTTCTGTTTGGATGAAGAGACAGAGAATGTGTCTTTTGCATGCTACAACCTTTTGCTGCCTTGTATATGGAAGGGCCCTTGGTGTCATAGCCCTCATCACTGCAGTCCTTACCTCATTCCATATAAATATTAACATATGTTGATTTATTAGCACCTTTTTTTTTTTTTTCCCTGCAGAGACTAGAGGTGTTTTTTTTTTCCTTCCCTTCTTTCCTCTATCTCATTACTGAGCAAGTCCTTTTAATTTTTATCTGCTTATTTGGTACTTAAAGAAAGAGTAGAATCTGTCCTCCCACCGAGTTGTCAAAACTTGCAATGTATTTAGAGCTTAGACTGCTTGGTGCAATTCTGAAGGCTAGTGTAGTCAAGGAAAAGCATCCTTTGCCTATATGGAAGTACTGGATTTCATAATACAGAATTGTGGCTAATGGATTATAGTCTGAAATTGTTGCAACAGTTCCTGGCTTGGAAAAGTTGAAAACAAAAGGAGTTGCACATTTTAATGTTCGTTGCATGCCATGTCTATTGTGCTCTCAAATCAGTGTGTTGTTATCCAATGTGATTGTACTTTTTGCTGAGCAAGTTGAGCTACATTCTTAATGTAGCTGGGGAGGCAGGTGAAATTTTCTGGCTTTATGAACCTCAACTGAGACTAAAATTAGGCTATCGTACCAAGAATTCTCTTCCAGAGGCAACATTTTCTGGCTTTCATAAGAGGCCCTCTACTAAGAAGACACCTTATGACAGATGCACTGTATAATACCATGAACCAGAAGGTTACTGACTGCAGTTCAAAGGTCATTCCTAAATATGCCTACAAAGCAGATCACTCTTACATCATGTATGATTCTGGAGACTATGAACAGAGTACCTCTTTCAGTGTGGGTCCTGCTGATCAGCAAATAGGCTGGAGACTGATCCACTTAGCAGATCTCTTAATTGCAGCCGTATCCTGGGTGGTGACCTGCTCATAGCAATTAGTACAGCTTACTGTTAGAGAGGTGAACAAAATGCTGCCTGTATGGCTTAGCATCTGGACTTTGTCAAAAGTTAGAGTTCTCTTGCTGATGGTTTAGTAGTGCTTCTCTCCATCAAAGAAAGTCTTGGTTCTTTAGGAGTTCCATTCTGAAATTAAATGTGAAGATTATTGCCTCTTACCATTGAAAGCTTTGTTTAACAGCAGGAGATCATCAAGGTTTCTGGTGTGTAAACACAAATACTGTATTTTCAGATAAGCATTAGATATTTATCTTAATGTCTGTGACTTCATTACTGCTGGATAAGAGCCACTTGGATCCTTTCTGAGACAGTACCTTTGCCACTGGTCACTTGAAATACAGGTATAAGCTCAAACTCGGATTGTGCTGGTAGGTAACCCCCTAGTTATAATTTGCCTTTGATTACAAAGTTACAAATCTTTTAGGATCTAGACTTTGAGCTGTTGTGTGTGACTTTCATTATCTGAGAAATAAACTATCGCAATGGGCTTAATGTGAAGATGCGCCTTGAAGTGGGTTATAGACCCACTTTATCTTGTATTTTATCCCACTTTTAGACCCACTTTTATCTTGTACTTTAAATAACTGCTATCTATAAGAATGATCAGAAAGACTAGCGCATCATAGAAATACAATGCATCTTCCGGTAGAATGCAAGGGTGCAGACATTTCAAGTATTCTCTGTGGGTTTTTCCTATTTCTTCCCTCTTCTCTCTAAAAACGTAGAGCAAGCAGACAAGTTGTGCAGCTGAAAATTGTTTTCCCATAATGGCTCTAAGTAGCAGATTAAATCAATTTCAAATTAATTCATCTTAAATGGGCACACTGCTATCTCTGTTTTTTTTTTTTTTTTTTTTTTTTTTTTTTTTTGGGATTTTTATATATGTATATATTAAAAAAAAAAATCTTTGTTTTTCATCTAGTATTTTCCTGGCTAGACTAGAAGAGGCAGACAAGAAAGCAGAGCAAGACATAACATACAAATCTCAATTTCAAATTCTAGCACTTTCTGAAGGGTAAGGAGTTGCATTTCTTTGAAGGAAAACAAGCAGATTCAGTTCTTAGTTACTCTCTCTTCGGAGGTTTGTAGAGGTAATTTAATCCAAGAAAACATTCAATCCCACAAAAGGAGGTCATATTAAAGGGAACATTCCAAGACTAATCATCCTGTACCTCATTTTTTTTCTCTGCCATATGCATGTACCTGTAACATGCCATATGCATGTATCTGCAACAATTACGTAATCAAGACTTCTCCCATATTTATTTTTTATCCCTCCTCATAAATGATGGTGTGAAGTCTTGTATTCAGTGCTCAGTTTTTTTGCTAAAGGTGCTGATAAGATAGAATTAATGTGCTTGAATGATGCAACCTGCTATGTGACTTGTTGGTTGCTAACAATTCCTGAGTTATATAAGCCAGAGTTGCATTTGTAGTGCTTAGTGGTCCCGACAATGAGACTTAACTTTATTGTTTTTCTTGCTTTTGATCTGATTTTAAAAATGGCTAATTAAAGTGGGAGGTGATCTAATGAAAGGTTTCTAAAGATTTTTTTTATTGAACAAACGTGAAAGATATTAATGCTGATGCTAATGCCTTGTAGTTTCATTGTCTTATATGTGGCTGAACTATAGTTTAGTTTCTGCCTGCTACAGCAAGAAGATATTTAAGCGAAGTCTCTAGCTACAGTTCAATAAATCAGGCCTCTTGGAGCTAGACAGTTCCCTCAATATATCACAGCAAACGTGTATGTGCTATGCTCTTCATGCTTGCCAGAGCTGTTCCAGAATTTTATTCTGGAAGGTATTCTTAATGCATCTCAGCTGAAATGTGGGCAGTGAATGCTATTTAAAAGCACCAGAAGCTGAGCTCATTATTGCTGCAGACTCTAGAAAACAGAATCCATTTTCTACCTGTCCAAATATGCAACAACTATTTTGGAATATGACTTTTTCTCCCATGAATGCTTAGAAATGCTTAGAAAATGGTATTGAAGCCCAGTACTATTTGAAGGGCTAGATTTTCTCATCTTTCCATTTTATCTTCAGATAAACATAATCTTCACCAAAGATTTCTGCTCTCTCACTACATTTGTGATTAACCTTATAGCTGTGATAGGAATACAAACTGGTTTAAGGACACTGCAAACTTTTCCTTTACATTTGCATATAAGGAAGGTTCATTAACACTTTTTTTTTTTTTTTTTAAATGGAATCCTGATGTGGAGAAGAACAATGGTTCTGTGAATTATTGTAAGGTGGATGCTTTTTTAAATTGTCACAGATTGAGGGGTTAGTGAGTAGAAGAGCTCAGTCTGCTTGCATGCAAGGCACTAAAAGAATCAAAAAGGGTGTTATGGATTTGAAGTTGGCTGACAAGTAGCAGTTACCCAATAAAACAATTTTTTTATTGAGCATGCCCATTCTGATTGACTCTTCTATTGCTTCTCAAAACAAAGCAGGGCTGACATCAAACAAAGATATTTCTTCAAGTATCTTTCTATATTTTGGACAAAGCCCCTAATAAAAACAGAGGATTTTGCTGAATTTTGTTGAAAGTTTTATTGACAGATTTTGTTGAAATATTTCAAGTCCTTGTAGCTTTACTGCTGTACAGATAAGCAAGTAGTCATAACTTGGACTTTAAAATCTACTAACTTTTCCATGCTACTGTTTCATGAGGCTCGATTGCTGTCAGCTATAGACCCTAATACTGTGTTAAAAACACCAGATGAGATGGCACTTCTGTAGACAAATAACAGCAGCTGTTATGTGAAGATGCATTTGAGAAGCAACTTTCTAGTGTTATAACTAGCCGTTGCTGGGTACTCCTGAAACAAGCAAACCTTTTCTGACATCTCTAAAGAAATTTAGTTTTGTTCGTGCTTGTTCCATAAAGCTTTCCTACTATCATACTGTCACCTTCTATCATAGTTTGTATTCACAATGTGTGTGATAGGGGTGCTCAGACCAAAGCTTGCTCAGAGCACTGGGTCTGTACCTAGGCTGGTGAGAGGCTTTTCTCATGTTAGTGATATTTTATTGACTGTTGCTATTACTTCGATGAGTATGGCATTTGTTATAGCGTGACTTCAGATGCTGCCATGCAGCTGTGCAGTATTTCAGCTAGTTATGTAGTGTTATACTTTTGTTTTATATTCGACATGTACTTTCCATGTATACTTTTTTTTTGGATTCTGTGACTTTTCCTCAATCTGAAGATTTTCTGAGAGAATGACTGGTGGC
This sequence comes from Nothoprocta pentlandii, assembly GCA_013398315.1. NCBI lineage: Eukaryota > Metazoa > Chordata > Aves > Tinamiformes > Tinamidae > Nothoprocta > Nothoprocta pentlandii. Next base: position 847,061 of record VZSG01000220.1, on the reverse strand, counting down.
TTTGTGTCCTAAGCACACTTCCAGTATTGTTCTTGAAAGGGGTCTTCATGAGGAAAGAGGGATGATTTTGCTGTGAAGCATATTCCTTGTAAAGGAGCTTCTGCTTTGGCCCTCCTGGATCTGGGGCAAGTTATTCCTTTTTCTCCCTCTCTGAAAAAAAAGAGTAATAGTAGCAGGCAGATGCTGAGAATTAATAAGCCAGTATTTCTTGTGTACCACATTACTAGATATTGTGCAGTGGGCATCTCTCTGCTATTTTGTGTAAATAAGCATCCACTGAGCCCCGGGAGAATAATATGGGCTGTTCTGCTTTTTTTTTGTTGTTTTGGCTAGAAATATTTAGGCCTTGAAATATTCTTCAATTTACTTAATTTATTAGATATATTCTGAAACAGATCTGTTTTTCAGGAGACATGACTTCTGCACACTTTCCTTTAAAAATGACATTTAAGAATTCCTTACCACTATATTTTAGTACAAGTGTGAATGTATTCTGCATGGACAGAGTGAACCATTCAAGAGAGTTCTGTCCTAGGAAGTTGGGCACTACCTGGCAATAGTCCTGCAGGGAATTTGGTGTCTTTTTGTTGAGGGGAAGATCTGTGACTCCTAGAGCTAGAGTAATAAGATGGCCTGGAGCTACATGGTTGTCAGATAATGATTCCTACACATCTATCTTAAGTATTCTGTGTTCTGCTTTGAAAGATAATTCTTCCAGAATAAGAGCATATGTTACCTAAAATGTACAAGTCTTCAGTTTTATTCTCATCTGTGATGTTTTTTTCTATCTGCTCTATCTTTTGGCTTACCTACTTGATAAGATTATCTGCTGCAATGTAAAAGCAAAAGCAGCAGGATATGTCCTGTCACCTTGTTTTTGCCAAACAATTGAATTTCAATGAAACCCTAGGGAGAAATTCCACAGCTGTAGAGTGGATGCTCTGGGGTTCAATGTCTGGGATTTTTTTCTGTTATGCTTTAGATACTTGACCTGGCTGCTTATCTTGAGTTGTCTGTTCATTGCTTTTGCTTGTGGGAGAAAAAGGATTTGTTCCTTCCTTAAAGCTGCATCTGAAGGCAGTAACAGCTGCTTTTGTGACTCACTTGAGATGCATTAAATCTTGGCAATAGCAATTGAACTGAGACAAAACTTTCCTGAGCACCAAGGTTGCAAATGGCGTTTTGAGATGTTGGTAACGCAGAAAGCTAGGAAAAAGTGTCAGTACAGATGCTAGGCTGAATTAGACGGTGGCTGAAAATATGTGAAATAAAACTTTTCATCTAGGTGGTAGCTGTAATCTCAAAACATCCCCATGGAAGCAAAAGATGAATTCCAGATACTTATAGGACAGAATGGATGAAGTCTAAGAACATGCTCCTCAACCTTCATTTTCAGATGTCATTTGCTTAATACTAAAATAGTTTTATTTAAAATGCTGGTTACTGAGAGGTAACTTCAAAAAAACAAATCCAAGAAATACTACTTATCAAAAATGGTTCTTCTCTTGACACATAGTCCAAAAAAATGAAGAAGACACTGTTTTCATAGCTTTCATATACATTTTTTCCCACAACTATTTGTTTTTTCCCTAAAAGTGTATGTGTTGGTGGAGGTGGGGACAAAGTAACTTTTCTAGCAGAAGTATAGTGCAAAGAAGAACCCTCAACTGTAGTCTTTCTCTGAAGATTCTCTTGTAAGAAGGCAAGAAGACAATTGGAAATGAAATTCTATATACAACAAATCCATTTCATTGTACTTACCAATGTTTTCATGCTTGTACTGACGTGGCAGTCCTTGTAAGGGTAGAAGGTGAAATATTAAATATGGTGCTGCTTACATGTAGTCTTTATCATAGAAATGCTTAAGGACGTGCTGAACATAATTGCCAAAAATAAAAAAGGTTGAAGTAAAACACCTTGAAAGGTGACTCTAGTCTTGCAGCCTAAGTGTAGACTTAATATTGCTTGCCTCTGCAGGCTGGCTACTAAAACTATTTGTTTTGTACCCGCTCCATTCAAATAAGGTGTTTGCTGTGCTTGGGTCCTACAATTACAGCAATGCTTCTTCCCCCTCTCCCCAAGTTTAGTATATGTAAAACTTATAAATAAATAGTATTTTATTATGTTTATAAAATTTACAGAGTTATACTGTTTCTAAACTATTGATAGAAATAACTTCAAAGAAATTATATAATTAGTTAATATACAAACTACTTAGAAATAAGAGTTCCTTATCTTATGATAGACATGTTCAAAGTTTACCTTGTCTTATTTTAAATGTTGGGGTGTTGAAGAAGCTTTTCAGATCTTTTTTATGGACCTTTCAATTTCTGAGCTATTTTAAACCTCAACCATTTTAAGTGATTGTCCTGAATTTATTTTTACAGTCTTAAACTGTTTTCTTTCAGAAGAAGTTTACTTTTTTTGGTGTGTTTTTTTTTTCTTTCTAGTGTTGTCAAAGACCCTCAGTAGAGATCAGAAGGTATTTGCCTTCATTCTGCTAGCTGTGCACTGAGGCATTTATAATTCCTTTTAAAGAAAGCTTATTTTTATTTCTGCTTTCTGCTAGCTAGTACTTCTGGATGTTTCCTATTTGGTAACTGCATTATTTTACAATTCTCCCTCTACCTTTTGGAATTCCTTTTGAAGCGTTTTCTTAACAAATTTTCAAATTCCTGCGTCACCTAAGCACACTTCCAGCAGAAATGTTTGCTTGCCTTAGATTCCCTCCCCACACTTTTTTCTCCCTCTTTTCTGCAACACCTTAACTTTGCTCTTTTACATAAGTATACTTCTTGTCTCCTTACATTGTTATTACTAGATGGTGGGCATGTGGTAGTTTGAATAAGGAATCTTTCTGGAGAGATCTAGCTTGGGCTTTGTCCAGACAGACTTCTCACTAACTTTTTTTTTTTTTTTTTTTTTTTTTTTTTTTTTTTTTTNTTTTTTTTTTTTTTTTTTTTTTTTTTTTTTTTTTTGATAGCTCTGGTCCAAATAGACAAACCCTGAGATTTCTGTAAATAACATCAAGTGATTGGCTGTGTGCTACCTTGAGATACCTATTTTACAAAAAGCTTAATTTGTTTCAATGGATCTAGTCATCTACTAACTGCCTATTTTTGCAACTGGATGCCATTTGGAGATTGTTCATCTGCATACTGCTAGAAGTACTTGTACTCATGAGTGTGGTTGTTAATGGTTTTATGTTCTGCTGATAAGTCCTACTTTGGACTTCTCCACTGAGGAGTGGAGAAATAAGTCTGTGAAACAGTGAGCAGATGCAAGAGGAGTGTAAAATGTGGTAGGCTATGAGAACAAAAGGCTGTCTCAGATTCATTAAAGGAAGTACTAGCTCTGCTTTCAGATAGTACATGATCAAATTCTTGAAGTCTGTGATGTTCTCTTTGCTTTTAAATAATCCAGATGTGCTGTACTAAGGAGTATCACAGAGACAAGGCAGCTGTGTAACATATGGTAGGTAAAACTGATTGTTGATATATGCAAGATAATGTATAGCAGAAGAAACAGTGTGAAGTTTTCACATACCAATTTGCTAGCTTCAAAACCAACTGCAGTCCCTAAAGGAATGGTGTCATTAAGAACCAAAAAATATTAGTGGGTGGAGGAAGGAAGACGGGAAATAATACTTAATGTCAATCTTAGCATGTCGTGCAACCACCAGGAAAGCAGAGTGCACTCTTAGCCAGCACGCTTCAGACAAGACATAGAAGTAGATGTGGTAGAAGCCAAAAATAATTAGTGATATGGAAAATTCCTGTTAAGAGGTAGGCAAAGACTGGGAGCATTTTCCTTAGCATAAAATGATAGAAAGAAACACTGAAGAAAGATTCAAAATGGATATAGTCCTGGGGAAGTTGAATTGCCAGTCAATAGAGAAATGTTAAGACTTTTCTCCCTTCTACTTGATTGTAACTCAAAGCAGCCCTCATCGTTATGTAGGCAGTTGTCACTGAGCAACAGATGAGAGCAGCTGGAAGGGAAGTGCAACGTGATACAAGGAGTGGACAACATGGTTTGAAGAAGCAGAGTAGCAGATGCGTTCCCGTTCCCAGGTGTGTGTTTAACTGCAGACGAGGACCATGAGAAAGCAACAGTGGCCGTTGTGGCCGGAGCTGAGGCCGGAGCCGTGTGGCCGGAGCTGAGGGTATTTCATAGTTCTAGTGACTTTGCAAAACATCCACAAAGTGACCTGACCCCTGTAGTTTCATGTTGAAAATCTGCTTCTAAACTGGCTGAATGTTTGCTCCTGTTGTTCCTCCAATCAGCTGAGATATTTAGGACTTGTGAGCTGCTTAAACCATGTTGAAAACTGCAGGCATCTGATAACTTTTTTTTTCCTGTAAAATAAAGCCAGGTTCCTTACAGTTAATAATGCTAAACATAGCTGAGATTTGATGAAGATTTTGACTGCTTTTTCAAATGAATTTAGATATGTTATTGTAGATGGCATCAAGAATGCTATCTGGGGGCTGCTGCTGAGTATGGCCAGTGACAGTACAAAATAGTGAAGAATATTCTTACAGGTATTTTTAAAAGTTATGGATAAAAGCTAACCTGGAAATATTTGTATGTTGACTTTTTCGTTGGTTTAATGCCAGAGAAGACTTAAAATGCATTTGTCTTCTGGAGGTATTATGTGAATGTTTTGGGGCACCATTTTCGATTTTAAATAAAGCCAGTATCTTATGTCAGTGAACATAAAGCTTTGTAAACATGCAAATATTGTGACTACAACTACAGGACTCTGTCTTTGCTTTCCTGCTCTACCTATGTGAGACTGTTAACTTACAAAAGTCTCCTACATTATGGTTTTTCATGTTGCTATTTGATACTGACAAACAAGGTCCTTGAAGCATCTGTCCTTGGTTCAGTTATCCTTGTTTCTGAAAACTGTATCAAAGAATTAAATTATTAAATAACACACGAACATTTCTGTCACACAGACAGCCAAATTATGTTGACTTCTACTAAAGCTTCTCTCCAAGTCTGGAGGAGAAAAAAAAAAAAAGATGCTGAACTGGTTAGGAATTGGTATTCCTAACAATGCAGCTTCCTTAATCAAACAGCTGTCTGCTGCTCTGATATGTATGAAATATGTGTATGATACTGTAGAGGTTGTTCCAAAGAACTAAAAATAAAATAAGGGTACGTCCTTAGGTGATGTTTAACTACTTCTGCAGTAGTAATGTTGTTGTCTGTGCAATGATATTAATCCATATTACTTTAACTGTTAGATCAGAAGAACAGTCTATAATGCTAATGTTAAACACACTGGCTTCTTATGATGTGAACTCAGTTCCTAAAGAATCATCTTCAGTGAATTCCATTAACATAAATATAAATTGTGCATAGTGCAGCTGAAAGCTGTTTAAGACCAACCATCCATTTATAATCAGTTCTATTTTACTTGCTGCCACTCACTCAGTGGACAGCATTGTGAAGGATATGTCTGGCTTGAGCCATCTTCATAAGGCTTACTTATAGAGACTGTGAAAACTGTTTAACCCTTTAAGAAGCAAGAGTTGGCCCATAGATCACAATTACAGAGCGGTAGGATTGCGGCAGGACTGAATTCATGATTTTCTTAGTTGAGTGGAGTGAATGGCTGATGTCCATTAAATGCTAGTTTGTGAGTGCAGAGGTCTGCTGTCCTATGCACAGGTAGCTGAGGGACTGAGACACTTCACTGGGAGGAGGTCAGGGCTGGAAAGCTTGGAAATTGGTAGAAAAATGAGCCCAACAAAAGCCAGGCTTAAACACAGTACTCGGACTGATGTTCCACCTCTCCCCTTTCTGGTGTTCCTTCTTGTTCACCTCTGACACAGACGAACAACATCCCTTCTGCCTGGACCCTGCTCCCACGTGCTCCTGGGGCACCAGCCACTGCATGGGGGAGATGGTGGTGAGGGGCAAGCAAGAACAGGGAGTGTCCCGTGACCCTGACTCATCCTTTCTGGAGCAGACACCCACCCTAGTGTGAGAGTCATCAGCACAGAGGCTGAGCCAGCCAGCCTGGGGCGCATGTGCTTCTCTACTTTTAAGGACACCCTGCTAACAGAAGTAGTGTTTCTGACTCGTACTCTGCTCCACTGGAAGCAGAATTTTTATGAAATGTGGGGGAGGATGTGTTTCTACATCTCAAAATTAAACTGTGAAGCAATTAGATATAGAAACCTTTTTAACCTCTTAGAAAGCAGGCTTTCACTAGAATATTATTGCTAAGTTTCCTAAGCCATAGTACAGCTGCCTCAAGAGTGCAGAAGATGTTTAGTTAGGTAATTTATTCTATAAAATGAGTAAGGTATATTATAACTTTGAGACTAGATGAGCATGATAAGCATATTGCGGCTCCACTAAACCGAAATAGTTCACTTATGCTTCTCATAGATAGCAATTGTGCATAGACTTTCTAATTTATGGAAACATCATTATTTGCTTGCAAAGTACCATGGTGCTTTACCAAGGTGTCAAGACCCCTTCCTGGAATGGGGTTATCACAGAACATCTGGTTGCTTATTTTAACACAACTCTCTCTTTCCTTCAGGAAATACAAAAGAGGATTTTTCACTTGATAAGTCTAAGGCAAAAAAATCCTCAGCAATTAGTACTTTGTGTCCTTGTGGGGGAACGCAAGAAAACAAAGCCCTAGAAGCCCCAGGTGGCATCTCATCTGATGCTTCCTAGGGATCTACTGGGGAAGAGATCTCCAGTTAGAGATCTCTTACTCTGACATCATTTAGTGATACCAGTGCTACTGTTATGTGTGTTGTGGATCTTGAATACAAAATGGCATTATTTGCTGTTCAGCAGAGTTCTTGACTTGCTGCAGTTGAAAAGACTTGAGATGAGATTGTTATGGAGGTAAAGATCAGATGGTCAAGGCAGGAAAACAGGAGAGAGACATTAGGTAACTTGTTCTAAAACTGCCACCCACTCCAAAACAAAGGGTTCACATGCTTTGAACCCTTGTGCAGGGCACCGGGATGTTGAAGCAGGAATGTGCATGTGCCTTTAAGAATGATAAAGCATATTGTTAACGTGTAAATTTGGAGTCTCAGTATCTGTAGATCTGCACTCCAGAAAGATCCTTTCATCTGAAAGGATAATCTGATTTGGAAGTATTCAAAAACCTTCAAGGCTCTTCAAGGCATATTAAACAGGAGGTACTTGAGTAGAAGTCTGCCTGTTCAACTGCTTGCTACAGGAAACTGGATACTAAAAGCTGGAAGAAATTGTGGTGTGGAAGAGGGACTGCTAATATATATAAAAAACAACCACCAACAACATTGTTTGGAGAGTCTGTGCTCCACACGCCTCTGGTGCCAGGAGGATGCTGTGCAGAAGCACAGTCACAGTCATGTCCTGTTCGTATATTCTCTTACGGAAAATTGTTGGCTGCAACGGGAGACAGGCTTCAAGGCTGGGGAACTTTTACGTTTAATCTAGCATGATTGGTTTTGATTGCTGTACCGTATGTGCCAGTATGTATGTGTTTATATAAATCTGTCTATTTATCCCTCAAATCAGTAAAAACAAGAAAAAAAAAGGCCATATTCATGTTATATTATTTTCCTGATAAGATTTTAGCAGTTATTTCTATTGATATTTGAGTGTTGCATGATCTAAAACTGATAGAAATATTCCGTTATCAGTGATCTCTTCAGACAGGTCTTCTTATCTAGATAACCTCTATCAGAGGCTAGTTTGCTGATTTTTTTTTTCTGTAGTTTTTGTAAGAATGATATATGTGGCATCTGCAAATATAAATTTTATGTTTTAGGAGTGCTAAGTTTATTAAAAAACTCATGTGGCTTTCTTCCATTAATCAATGTACCCTGGCAGAATTATAAATGACATGTTCACAAGGGCCCCCTCATCTAGCTTTTGCCTGGTTCTGGCTGTGATTTCTTTTAATAGAATGGAAATGTTTAGCAAGTCACTGTAGAAATAAACCTTTATATCACTTTATTGCCCATTAAGAGGAATTCTGAACACTTTTGCCCGACTCTGTTAAAGAATTTGAACATTAAAGCTCAACTGGATAAGATAGAAATTTGTGTTAGCATAGCCTGTTTAGAGAATCTGAATGCCGTGTCAACAGAGCATGGTCGTAATTGTCTTCAGGGGGTGCATTACATATTGAGATGATTCAGCACTGTGTCTACAGAGGGTTTTTGGAAATCTTAGTGCAATAGGAAGGATATACGTGTTCATTTTTTCTCTTCTCTCTCTTATCTCATGTGTTGAGCAGAGACTGTACTGCTTGGTTTCAACTCCACTAAGCTTGTATCTCCTGTCATCTTCAAGCATCAGAGAGGTTTATCTTTACTGTGACAACCAAAACTGAGCAAGCTCAGTTAGGAGAAGCTAAGCTGGACAAGTACATCTGAGGGATACTGCAAGCTCAGGAAAGCCGTAGGAAGATGGAGATACATGAAAAATGAGAGAGCAGAGTAGGTGTGGACGCTGTATGCTGAGAATTCATGGACTCGCAAATGATCATTTAAATATCCTATCTGTGGATGAACAAATGACTCGGGCAGGTACTGTCCCTGGACATGATCGCCACTGCCTCCAGCACAGCAGATATCATTATTCAGGTGACTGATTTAACAGAAGACAAAGTTTTTCCTTGTGACGCCCTGGCAATGCCTGCTGCAACTGCCTCCAGGTCATGCAGGCTGCAGCAGGATGCAACTCCCTGTGCTCCTATTTGCTCTTCAGACCCCTTGGGGTACTTTGCCTACCTTCCCCCATAGTAGGGCCTCTCCTGAGGGACTGTCTTCCTGAGGAGCTACAGCTCCTCCCGTGAAGGACTTTCTTCCCTTCTTCATGCTATTCTAGGGCCTTTTTTTTCCCCCCCCACCTCTGTTTTCACTCTTGATTCTTTCATGTACTACTGC
>VZSG01000220.1:813334-837977 GCA_013398315.1 Nothoprocta pentlandii | reverse complement strand
GAAAGCTGAGTAAGGAACAAACGGCTCTTTCTCTGATGCTTAATATGTTGTGGTTTTCTTTATTTGTACAATAGCATCTGAAAAGATAAGGCTGCTTATTGTAACTCTGTTTCAGCATCATGTCATCTTAGTTTACCTGAAACATTGCACAGCTCTGTTGCCTTTGTGCACCTACACCAGAATCTAATTACCTCAGCCTGCTTTTTCCTGCTGCAGCGCAGTAGCTGTAGAAGTAAGACCTTGTTGCTATGTAAAACATAAAATAGAGGTAATTCAGGACAGGAGAGAGAAACTAACAGAATTAATAACACAGTTCTATCAGTTGAGGCTCGTGAGGTAAAATTCATGGAGGTCTCCTTCCTCCCTGTCCCTTAACAAGGGCCACCTTCAGGATCTTCTAACTCACCTTCAACAGCAAGTGGGTCCCCGTATCAGTTTTTAAAGATATAATTTCCCCCGGTAATATAAAAAGGCATCAAAGGAGGAAACTTTCCTCCTGAGAACTATAGTCTCTGAGCTACTCATGATGATTTCCTAGATTTTTGCTCCAAGTAGAGGAAAAGCAAAATGGCTTGGTATGTTTTGTGGGGGAAGACAGAGGCTTACGAGAGCAAGGACCAAGTTTTGAAGCTCTGCATGCCTGGCTTTCTGCAGGTGCTCTGCTTGCCTTGGGGTGCTCCCAGAGCACTGAGGGGAGCACTTAGCCTCCTCCTGTATTTAGTAGGCCTCATACTGTTAAGTTCTCTGCTCCACAAATAAAATATAGCATGTGAAATTAAAGGCCTATATATTTATATTTATGTCCCTGCTCTTAGAAGGCCCTACAAGTCTACACTTTTCTAAAAGAATGTGTGTGTGTGTGTGTGTGTGTGTGTGTGTGTGTGTGTAGTGGTGATGGGGATGTGTGGAGAGGCGGGGTAACAAAATTTAATTCTTCCGAAGTTCTAGGGAAATTAAATTCCCTTTTGCCCATAATGCCTCACATCAAGTTTTTTCATTACATTTTTTCCTCTTCCAAAATACATAGGCTTTGTTTCTTGGAGGATGACTTTTACTTCCAGATCTGTTAAGTGAATTTAAAATTCCACAATCTGTTAGTGGAGATAGTTGTATCTTTGCAGCACTGAATATTGTGTTTTAATATTATTGTGATATGTAGTGAAACTATAATAAAACACTTCCTACAGTGCACAGTATATTCAGTTGGGAGAGATTCATGGAAGCGCACTGTTCTGGGAAAGGGTTGGCTTTCACTACTGCAATATTAGTATGATAGTAAAAGGAAGGAAACCAGCAACAATACTTTCTATAAAGTCACTTTCCAGCTTCAGGATGGCATTGGTCTAGCCCTGGTTATTCATTTGACTTCCAATAGCAGACAGGAACTGCCCTGAGAGAATGGGAGCCAGCTGTAATAGTTAATGAAAGAAAATGGACAAAACTCTGTCTGATTTCCTTGGTAACTTGCAAGACACTTTTGTAGAGGGTTCATCCATCTCTTTGGTTCCAAGCAGAGTAAGTAATCAGCCCCAAATGTGAGCTGGCATGAAGACTTATAAAAAAAAGTAGTCAGTGCATCCTCAGCCCTTCTTTCTGGCCTTCCCGTATCTGCTCCCTGCCTGAAGGGACAGGGTTGCCTTTCAGTAGTATTCCTTGTGGTATGGGCGGGCAAATACTGGCCCTATATTGCCTGCATTTATATATCATTCAGTTGAAGTAATAAAAGTATTTGAAAATTCAGTGACTGACATCTGTGTTTGATGAGGATTGTTGTGATAATGTTGAGTTTCTTAAATTGGGTTTAAGGTACTTGTAATCTGTTTATCCTTGGGGCAGCGGGTAGAGGAGGACAGGGAAAATGATACGGGAGAGAGATTAATTCCTTTTAAATAAAGTATCATTCCCTTTTGTTTAAATGCAATTTGCTGAATTTCAGGACAGGAAGGAAATATCTTCAACATGTAATTCAAGTGAATATCAAATCCAAGTTTTTTAAGAATATGCACACTCTTATTTGCAGTTGCCATGATGAGTGAAATGAATGGAAAATTGAAGAAATTTACATGTTCTCTTTATTAATAACATAAATGTCACTGTCATTTTAATGTCCCTAATATCCATCAATGATAGTGGCTAGAACAGGTGTGATGATTAAGTTACTATTAATAGTCTTACTGTTATTTTAATGAAATCATTTTACTTGGTATATGAGCAGCCAATCACTGTAATCAGCAATCAATGAAAATCTAAGTAACCTCAAAAAAAGTGAAGTGTTAGTCAAAAGACTACTTTTCAAGTTCTTAAAATGATTTTTCAGCTGGGCAATAAACCTAAAGAGTAAATTGAAATCAAAGCTCCCTTTCACATTCCATCTTTAGTACTAGCCCCTAACTCATGTTTAACTTCACTTAGTCACAGCATATCCTTCACAGCAAGTGTATTTATCAGTCTTTTGTATAAATAGTTGAGTTTTACATAAATATTTTATATATATTTATTCATATATATATATAAGTATTTACAAATTGAGTTTTGTATAAACAATTGAGTTTTCAAATAAATTAATATTTGTATAAATATTAAATTGGTAATAGTAGTCTTTTTTCATCAGTGAATTCTACTCATTATGCTTTCATAAGCTGTCAAAATCAGTGCTTTACTAATATTTACTGAATAAGCAATAAGCTTTACTGAAGTTTTAAAATGTGTCAATTGACAAGCAGATGTGGAAAACTAGGATTTAACATATCAATGCTTTCAATTGTACAAGACCAAGCCTGCAGTTTCACTGCTACATTCCTTGGAAACCTGATACATCTTTTCTAATTCAAGGAATTTCCAAGATTGATACTGTGTGCTTTTTTTATTTAAAACCACCCTCCAGACTGATAGTAATTTTAGGTATTTAAAACTCTTTAAAGTATTAAAATTAAGGGTTACTCTTGCTAAATGCAAAATAATTATTTTCTCTAAATAATTGGGAAATATCTGATAATTTTTATAGCATTATAAAATATTCCATACAGCTGCATAGAACTGTACTTTGTTGGGCAAAATAGAATAATCATTGGAATTTGTCAAAGAAAGATCCATTTTCTAATCCAGCCTGAAGGAATTAGGGATTTCTTTTTTCTCTCTTTGGGGAAGCTTTTGACAACTTCTAATAAATGCTCCATCACCCTTTCACTTGAAGTTGATGATGACAATTTAACTAAATCCATAAGGATTGTTCTTCTTTTCTTACTCTTTCTTCTTTTCTAATTTCCTTTATAACTAGCAGTTTGTTTCTAAATGACCCCTTAAGCTTTAGTATGAAAATTGGACCTAGCGTGTTGAGAGAAGGAATGTTGTGGCTACTCAACTTGAATTCTGTGGCACAGAAAGTAGATTGAAATCTACCATTTTCAAGCTTGAGGGAAACTGAACGTGCAGAACAGTTTGCCAGGGCAAAGATAGCCCTCAAGTACAGAAGTATCTTTCACTTTGTAAAATTCCATTGTAGGCTATTTCTCATGCTCCTCTCTTTGTAATGTCTTTTTACAACATTGGTGAACATGGTAAAATACATCTATGGGATTCAGTCAATGATTAGGAATACGTTTTGAAAGAATGCCATTAACATAAGATTGGACAGAAATACATCTGGAAGAGCTGCCATATATGGTCATGGTATTAGAAACTAATGAGGGGTCTCCATGGCATAATTACATGAGCAGCTATATTCTGACCTTAAATTGCCCTGTCATATTTTCTAAGGACTGGGTATGGGATCCAGCAAAACAGGACAGTTGTAATCTCATCACCATATTTCTAAAAAATAATAATAATAAAGGAATAAATGTGATTGTATACAGATTAATTTTCCTTGCAAATATTGGTGTTGAGTCTACCTTTTTACCTCACTATCTCTAGCTAAAACCCAAGACATTTAGCTAATATGGAAATATATATTTGATATTTCAGAAAAAGTCAGTTCATGTTAGGTAGATACTCTGGAGAGAGGAAAATGTCACTGACTTGGTAAAAACACTGTTTCCTCTTCGGATGCCATTTAGAATAATGGATCTTGAAGAGTTTTGACAGATACAATATCTTTAAATGGCTCACTCTGGGTTCTGGGCAGCCTGTGTCTTTCTGGGCTTCATTGGGAATTTGCTGGGTGATACCTAGAGATTGAAAGGGTTTAATCTTTGATTCTGTGAGGGCAATTTTTCTCACTTTGTGGAGAAGTATATGCCTCCCTCCTTTTCTATTTGAAAGGGTATTCATAGGGAGATTTCTTTACCCTTTGCTCTTACTGGGCTATTTTAGCAACTGAGTATGTGGTATGTGGTAATCTGTTTTGTGACTTGAGGGTGGGGGATGAGGGGCGAGAGAGATATTTGGCAGAAAAATTATTCTTCAGTTTTCCTCTACCTTTGAGCTAGCAAATACTTAGCTGGATACTGCTATGAAACCTATTCTGAAATATACTGGGTTAAAACATAAGACTAACCAACAATGAGTTTGTTCTGGTGAATGTCAATGTGAGAATCTCACAATAATAGATTTTTTCTTCAAGGGAAATAGAGAACATCTTCACATGAGCAATTTAACCTTTTTAACAGAGAAAATCCATTCATATCCTGAAGTCTTGAGATGGGAAAAAAAGCAAAGTTATTTCAGAAGGGTCTTTGTTTTTACCCTCACAAATGTTGGAATATTCTTACTTTGGAAAACAAACTTAAAGAGAGAGTTTTTTTGAGCACAATTAAATAATCAAAGATATAATATTTTGTCTCTGTTTAAGATATTCTCATTTCTTGATTCTTTATCACTTAAAAAGCACATGAGATAGCTCTGATATGAAATTCCTTTAAGCAAATGTGCTTAAAAAGTGAATTCTAAAACAAGAAATCTGAATTTAAGTGGGAAATATAAGTTGAAATAAAACATGTTGCTGAAAACTCTTCTCACTTGCCTTGTTCTTCTTTGTAGTTCTTACTGATGGAAATTATCCTGAAATGCAGCATCATTTCAATGCAAGGGCGTACTGAGACTGAACCAGGAACAGAAGAAGATTTTTATGGAACTGGCAAATTATAAATTATGGGCAAAGCAGATGGTTTCTGCTAAAATGTGTTCTTCCATAAGAGCTCTCTTGGCATTACCTTAATTTCTTTAGCAGCTCCTTTCCAAATCTATGCCAACAGTGCCTCTGCACTCTCTCTTTCTATCAACCCCAAACCTAACCCTAACCTGGGACATTTTTTTCAGACCTGTGCTACCACCATGACCCCTCTCTGTGGACCAGAATGAAAACTTCTTTCAGAAGAGCTCTCTTGGCACTGCTTTTCTTCCTTTAGCAGCCCTAAACAGAACTTATCTTGTGAGCATGACTCTGAACAGAAGAAAGATACTGGAGCTGGTATCATGTTTGGTCATTTGGTGGCATCATGCTTGCCTCTGCTATCATGTCTGAGAGAAAAATTAAATTCAAAGATACTTGCAGTTTCCAAATGGCTTTTTTTTTTTTTTTTCATTTTCTGGTTTGTATTTATTTGTGGAATGATGCATTTATGCAAATATATTTAAATCTAAATTTTGGTGCTGTTGTTCCTGCAGCACTGAATTGGGAGATTAATAGCTATCTATATCCATATGGTGCTGTATTCTTCTTTCCCCTGTGCCCAATAATTCTTGTGAACAAATGTGACCATATTCTCTTCAGGATGTGTGTTGAAAATAGCAGCGTCTGCAGCTTGCAGGTGTTACTGGCCTAGGAGGAGACTCATTTGGTCCTTGAAACCTGGAGAGAATGCTGTTTTCCTTAGCAGGAACAACCTTATCACTGTGTATCTCTCAGCAGCATCTCCAGTGTTTTGGCAGGATAAAGAATGTATGTTCAAGCCTGTAGCAAATTCTGAAGGAGCTGAGCAAAGAGGCGTGGAGATGGATAAGACAGTCTATTGTCTGTATTTCTAACTACTCATGCCTTTTAACAGCTTCCTAGGGAGGCTTTCTCATACTGAAGACAGACTTTTATTTAAAATGGTATTTGAAAGCTCAGCTTCAGTAATGAGATCAAATTTGCATTTGAGTCAAAATGTTGATGGCTTTGTCAAGTGTCAAAAGATTCATAGCAATGTTTCACGACCTGCTGCTTACTTGGTCCTCTTTAGCTGTGTGTGGGATAGTTTTCTCCAGAATGGATCAGCTTTGGGTAATGGAAATAAGGGAGGGAATATTTTCTTTTAACTACTTTACAGTTTCCATTTTAAACCCTGATGCCAGAGAGAGGCCCTGTTTGCGGCAGATTGCTGCAGAAAGCACTGCTTCATTGGCCTGAGCTCAGCCTTCCTGAGAGCCAGACTGGCTCCCTGGCATTGGGGAAGCTCCCTAGGGAGCTCAGTAGTAGAAGCAAGGCTCTGCCTTGGACATGTTCTGTAGCAAAATGCAAGAGTCAAAGCCTAAGTGGGTGGTGTATACTGAAAGCCTCTTGCCTTTTTCCTGTTTTGGAAGATCCCTGTTGTTACACAGAAAACCTTCCTTAGGAAGGCAGACCAGGCCTGGATGCCTGTGGAGGCTCAGGCGGGGCGCTCCAGAGGCAGAGCTACAGCGTGAGGGGCAGTTTGTGTCAAAAGGGGTGGGAGAAGAGGTCTATAATTTAGGATTACAGGGTTGGATTGTGAGATTCCCAGGGAGGCAGAAAGCCACTTCATGGAGATTCATCCAATTTGAAAAAAGGGACTCAGTATGTTGTCAATCCCATTGTCATACCATGCTGATGACAGCTCTTTAAAAAAAAAAAATAAAGAAAATGGGAGATTGATCCACTGGATTTCATTTTGTTGTTCTTCAAGTATAGGGCAAAAGGCTCACTAGCAAGACATATCCCTCTTAAAGCTCTGGCTCATGCTGGGTTCTGTCATAAATACTCTGGTATGTGGCCTGATACTTTACATAGAGTTAATGGTGAAAGATCCAGAATGAGGGGGAGGAAAGGAAACTGTGTGAAAATATAATAAAGTAGCAAGAGCAGCAATTAAAAAATACAAAAATTAAATGGAGATGGAATTCTGTAGATGAAACTGAGACGGAAGACTGCTCCCTGGGTGGTAAATGCTTTTAATATAAACAGCACAATTATCCATGTAAACATTTATTATGTTCATGGAGAGTTAAACTTCCAATTTAATAAACAAATACAATGTAATAAGACTGCATTTTTTTAGGAACGGGACATCATCACCACTGAGACAGCTGTCTACTAAATTAGTTCTAAAGATTTCAGAGGAGAGAAGGCTAAACAGGATCACAGCATCAAGTGACTGACTTTATATTTTAAAGAATTGAACTAAGTTAGAATGTTTATATTATGATACTGGATGTCTAGAACCTGATGTAACCGAGAGAGTTTTGCTATATTTATTGACTATGATAAGATTTTTTGCATCTCTAAACGCATTAAAACACTGCATGTGCTTGAGGCTCAATGTTACCCTTTTGAGGGGAGAATTAAGTCCTTGTTCAGTTATATGCTTTGAAATAGGCTGCTTATTTCAAATTGACACTTCTTTCTGTGTGCTGACTGATCTTTTTCTTCCTAATGACCCTACAAAATATTCTTTTTAAGGCAGAAAAAGTAGCAGCTATCTTTGAATGTTGGATCACTCTTAAAATGCACTTTTCTCAAGAGAACTTAATTTTGTTAAAGTAGAAGCTCTCCACTTATATGTAATCTTTTGAATATTTTATCTGCATAAAACAACCACAGACTCCCTCCTTGGCCCCTTCAAAATCTATCCATCATGTCCATATCCATATCCATCATTTGTATCTCAAACTGAGTGAGATTAAGAGTTTTATCTTAATGAGCTGTTGAGCATGCTAAAGTTTTGGCTTTTGTCTTCAGCCCTAAAAGCATGTTGATCTTTAAAAACACTTCCCTTTTGAAAATATTTGAAACGAAGTGCATAGACAATTTTTTCTTTTTTTTTTTTTAAATCTATTAAATCTATTTCCTTTATCTTGGTAAGGCAAAGATACCTTAATGCAGGGTATGTACCACAAATAGGGTGTAGTGTGCAGTTTCACCACAGGGAGCAAGAAGGAGGAGGGAGATAGATCTTACCAATGCATCTTACCAATGAAGTTGGTTCAAATGGCAACATGCAGATTCTTCTATGTTCAACTAAAGCATATCCTAGACCTAGACAGTAGATGCTATGGAATTTCTGACTGTAGTGTTATGAGATGGTTATTTAACTCACTACAACTAGCTTATTTAACAAAGCTCAGTTAATTGACCTTAGTTTGTTGAATTGACTCAGCTGCCTGATCCAGCTGAGATGGTTTTACACAATTCTGAAGTCAAGGGCACTGCTTACATATGTGATTTCCTGCTTCTTCTGCTGAAGAGGTTTTCTTTCTTTACTGATGTGCAGCAAACAGACTTCCTATACTGTTCAGGAAAAATATGGCCTTACTTCATGAATTCACTGCCATTAGCTTGTGCAGGGTGGATACAGTCTTGCCTTTTCGATGTAGGATTGACCTTGCCTCCTGCACAAACACAAAGGAAAAAGGAATTGCTCTTTACTGATTCTAATGCCATCATTTTAATGCCATTTAGTGCTTTATGAAAGGGAGAGAGTATACTGTACTCCATGGGAAAGGTCTCAGGACCTACAGAAGGCAGGTTGGTCTATGCAAGCCTCCTTCCCATAGTGTGTACCCGCCAAGCTAAGCAGTAACATGGCAGCAACTTAATGGGCCAGCAAGAGAATTAGAGGCTAAGAGCGAATTTCTAGCTGTGCTTTCGCAAGTCGCTTGGGGCTTGCTGGGTAGAGAGCTTTGCTCTCTTTCTCTGTAGACTGAGGATGGTGGCCTGCCTAAGGAATGGTGGCCTTCCTGACTGTAACGAGCATGGACCTGGCTAGCTCAGAAGAGGAAAATGGAGGAAAAAAGTTGTTTCATCTTTCTGTTTCCAGGTTGTCAATTCTTTGCTGCTGTGCTGAAACAGTATGTCACTGAAACTTTGGCAGAAGCTGTTCAAGCATTTGACTAAACTTGTAAAACCATTAAGAAACCACAACTGGTTAATAACTCCAAAATGTTGGAGGGCTGCATTTTTAGGTGTGTCGAGGGATGCTGCTTCTTTCACTTCAGGCACATGCTAAATAAAACTACTCTTCCTCAATAGCATATACTTGAGCACGTTAAATCTGCCAGGTGCCTGTTCTCTAGAAACAGCATGTTTTAGTGGAGTTAGCTGGGAGCCAGAAATTTTTAGTTTGTATTCCTACCTGTACTTGGTTTAATAGTGCTATGTGCTTATGTAACACTTTATTTTGGTGATGCCTTTCATTTTTATCTCTGTTTTTCTCCTGCATATAGGCTGTAACGGTATCTTGCCAGCAGTAGACAAAACGAGCATATTAATGCTTTGAAGTATCATCATACTTTGAAGTATCAGCATCATCGATGCTGATCTACAGCTCTGTCAGTGCTACTATGCTGCTAAAAACTGTCCCCAATTCTTCACTATGTTTTCTTTCATAAGATTCTACTTCATTTGATGGTCTATTCCTAATGCTACTACTTCGTGGCATTTACTGGGCAAAGTTAGGTAGCTTTTCTTCAGTTAACTTGTAATTAAAATACAAGTTGGATTTTACCAAAGAGCTCTTTGCACATTCTTGCTATCTCATAAACTCATCAGACACTTTTTCAAGAAGCTTGTTTGGAGAAAAAGTCACCAATTGAGGGAAATCTATCTCGCAGCTCTCAGAACCAAACAAATACCAACTGCTTTTGACAGTCTGTGGAAGATCAGTGGACATAAGTGTTTCGTCAGTGTTTTTGATTGCGCTGTAACGTTTTAGTGGAACCCAAGAAAGCTGAGTCCTGAATCATGCTAGTTCGTAGGCAGTTGCAGGAAGTGCCTATGTGATAAACTGTATATGTTCCTTCAGGGAATATAAGGTAACTTTTGATCACCTAGTTCTTGATGAAAGAACCATAAACCTTCTGACATTTACAGTGGAATCCTAGAGGTGAGGATGCACATGCTGTCTGAGATTTTGTTGTGCTCTAAATTACAAGCCTAGCATTTTCCTATCATAATCTGATCATGGTGGTATGGTGTATGGGGGAGTCATTTTTTTGATGCATATTGTATTTTTTAAACTGTAGCTAATAGGATTTTTTTCATTCCTGAGAACTTCTGTTTTATTTTATTCTTTTTGTCTCAGTCTTCCCATGCAAATTTCAGTGAAGAGAAAACCAAGATGAAATGCCACAATGGTTGTAAAAATTCAAGAAATCTAGTACACAAATTCTTTTATTCATTTTTTTTCTTTCTCTCTCTAATAACATTGAGATCTGCCTTGGTGAACTGG
The DNA here is from genome assembly GCA_013398315.1 of Nothoprocta pentlandii. Classification (NCBI taxonomy): domain Eukaryota; kingdom Metazoa; phylum Chordata; class Aves; order Tinamiformes; family Tinamidae; genus Nothoprocta; species Nothoprocta pentlandii. Next base: position 827,595 of record VZSG01000220.1, on the reverse strand, counting down.
GAAGAAATAAATTCCAGTACCATGGCAGCTGATAGGTGAATGACAGGCATTGTCTCAGGTAGAAATTTATCTGTGCTGACATAATTAAGGGTAAGTACTGTATGTGTTGTGTATTCAGAATTATAACTTGTGCAAAGAACCTTCCTGAGCATGGCAATGTACTTCAGAATAGCCTTAGATCTTGAACAGTCCCCTTTGCACAAGTCTGGAAAAGTCAAAAGAAGGTTGCCATTTGACCACTGGAAGAGGCTTGCCAAAACCCATCTGACTAGAAGGTAGCAAATGAGCTGCTTCTGAACTGAATGGCATGATGACCTTGTCTTCAGGGAGCTGAAAATAGCCTTGCAGTAAGCAAATGAATTTCTTACTGGTCTCAATTAAGATTCATTTCATTTGGAATGGCCAGAAGTGAATTTTGTTCAAGCCAGCGAGGCTGTATGCACTCTTGCATGCTAGGTAATGAACACACAACGGCAAATGATCTTATTTTATCATTTAGATGGCATGAATATCCAGAGACCATTTTTAAGCATTGAAATTAGAAGTCTAGATGAAGAACTATAGTTTCCTGCATTGTCATTGTCAAGGCTATACCGCTGGGGGTATCACCTGTCCCGAATCACCCTTTCTGTGCTCCATTGACCACATAGGTTCATAGATTTGTAGCTCAGCCTAGTGTTAATTTGAATGTGTTCTATTATCTACATATATCTGCTCCTTAGTATGCCCAGTCGTGAATTTGCTTCTCAATTTTTTCTTGCTGTTCTCATAAAAATGGAGATTTGTCTTAATTATACTGTGAGCCAGCCCAAGAAACTACTCAAATCACAAACTGGATATCACTTTATCCCTCTAATTCATGAGGTGATGCTGTACCTATAAATCACAAAATTCTAACACCTGCAACTGCAGCCAGATAAAACACTGGCAAGGGCAGCTGAGAAGCAGTGAAAGATGGATGAGACTGACTTTTTATCAGTTGACTTTACTCTGCTAGACAATATCTGGTGTCAAACTGTCAGTCAATTTTGACTCCAGAAAGAACAGGCTGAGGGAGCTGATAAAACAATCCAAGTCCTACGATCTTCCCTTTCCTGGAAAATTTTGGAGACTAATGCAAGTTCAAATACCATTCTGGTCTTTTCTTATTATTATTAATAATAATTATTATTGTTTTATCTCTGTATTGTGCCAGCTTATAGCCTAAAACTGTAATGTTTTTTCTCTTAGCAAAGCTTGAAACTGAAATCACAAGTGAAAATACTGCCAAAGAATTTACCACCTCTGATAATTTTCAGACTATAGGTTATCTGCCTCTGACTGAGCTTTTACACATGTAAGAAATATGTTTCAACTTTTTCTTTAGATAAAAGCATTCAATCTAGCTGCAAATATTTAAATACAGCAATGAAATGACAGCTATTTTTCCATTATGAGAGTCCTATAGAGTAAATAGGTGGCCTTGATTTGTTATCATACTTCATTTATGGATGATTTTCATCCCTCAATTATAGTTGCATGCTCTTTATTCTTTATATAAAACACCATTGTGTTGGTGGGTAAATCATTACACAGTATTTCCTTCAACATGAGCCTCCTCAAATATCGAAAACCTTAGTTGAAGGGACCCATGCTGGTACATGAGAAATCACTTATAATCATAGATTTAGAAGTATATGAACTTTCACAGTTTTATTTATATACTGATAGTGAGGAGACTGAGAGGATTCAGTAACGAGGATCCTTTTCACAGATCTTTACCCTGCAACATACTTTCTGTGCCACCTAAGCACATAGTGTTAGGAGTGCTTTGGTGCCTATCTTCTATTAATACACTCTCAGACACCCTTTTCTTTTATCCAAAGGATATATTCCTTGTTTGCATTATGGGTAACAATTTCAGAAACAAGTCCATCTGAATTGATTAAGTTCAGTATGAACTATGGGAAAGGACAACAGAAGTATTGTATCCCTAACTGCAGAGTTTTCAGTTTTATATCAGTATTTTAACAGGACACGTAGAGTGTTTAGGTATATATACATATTTATGGGAGGGGTAGTGAAAGTTAAAACAGAAAGTTCAAAATTTAGCTTTGAATACAGTCTTGGAGGTGCTTTCTAATTCAAATGTTCTACAGGAAAACTAATCCATATTCATATCTAGAGGGGAGCTTTAAGCTTAAAAAAAAAAAAAATCAGAAATGGGTTGCTCAACAGAACTACATGCAAGGTAAAAGAAAGCTCTATTCCAACATCTAGAGTATTTGTTTCAGAAGCAGAAAGACTCAGCCCAGAGTTATTGTGTGTCCTGGCCCTCTCCTTCTGTAATGATGCCCTCTCATGCTGTGGTAGGGGTGCCTATTTCTGTTGAGAATTTGTGGCTGTTAACTCTGCTGTGCTCTACAGGAGGCAGTGTAGATGGAACTGATGAATGTGGGGTCTAGTTTAGTGTTGCTCTTGAATATCTGACAAAATGTGATAAGTCAAAAAACATTATAATAATGTTGATAGTATTGAACAGTGTGTAAAGACTTCAGTAATACAACAGAGAATCATCTTTCTGAGTAAAACTGTCCAGCACACAAGTTAATAGAGAAGGTTAGTGTGTTTTATGTTGTTGTTTGGTGTGTGTATGTGCTTTTCAGTTTATATGCAAAGTGGATAAATAATCTTGTACCTTTATTTGAAGTGTATGTCTTGTTAGAGAAGATCATATTCAGAGTACCTATAATGACCTTGGCAGTCTGTGTAATGGATAAATGGAGTGTTCAGTCATATCTAATAATGAAAATGAGGCATCCTTAATTGACTCGGCACCCAACTAATCAGCAGTTAATGCAGTCCTGAGAATTGCTAAATTATTTCCTTTTAAAGGGTCAGAGCACACATACAGAGAAGGAACATTCTGGTCTTTATGCCTTAAACATAGCTGCAGTATAAATGGCAAACAGTAATGAATGTGGCCCTGAGGTTTCATCAGGTAGCGTGGCCTTGATCCACACTCTCCTCAGTTATCTGCAAAAGATGATAGTGCTAGAATGCAAATGCTTGTTGGTGTTCTGCAGATAGCTGCATTAAAAGAATGGTTAAACTGCTAGCAAAATGGGTCTCTGAATAGTGGCAGACAAATATTTTAGATGGGGCTCATTTGAAGAAAAAGTGAAGCTTTTAGTCACCACTCTATGAATGCTGGAGAACAGACTGCTAGGATCATATCCAAACCATATATTGAGTTAGTGCTTAACTTGACACTTGCACATGTCTCTACCCTAATTCTTCTTGGCTACAGACTGTGAATTAGAAATAAATGAGATCTTTCCAAAAACTTGGTCTCAGCAGGGATTTTTCTATTGCTCACAGAAATGTCTTGGTATTCAGAGACAAAGCCATGATCTTGAAGAATGAAGCCAATAATTAATTCTCTACAGAAGCTATAAAGTTGGTCAGCTATATTTCAGTTTAGAGGTACACAACTAAAAAAGGACTTGATACATCAAACACATTCTTCTTCCAATTTATCTGTATGCTTCATTAAAGATTACATTTATTTAGGATCTATAAAATGTGAGGAGTAAGAGGCACCCACCCCAGGCGAGGCAGGAGAGAGGCACTTGCCCTGAGTGAGATGGGAAAGAGTTTTGTGCATATGCTAAAATTCTTTCATCATTACCATGATTTAGGAACTTAATATTCTGTATGGTGGAGCTTTGAGTTTAGAAATACCAGATGTAGTGAAAAATAAGGTTTTTGGGATGATACTTAAGCTGGTGGGTCAGCCGATCCATCTCTACAAAGTCCAAGAACTTTCAAGTTTTCCTATTCAACAAAACAGTAGCCCTGTAAAGCGATAATGGTGATGCATCATGAATCCTTTTCATTTACTTGATGCAAACAATAATGTTTCTACAAATATTTTAACAAGAAGAGGAGAGCCAAGAAGAATCTCCATTCTTGACTAGATATAACTAGGAACATTGTTACCAAGGACAAGGATAAGGCTGAGACACTTAATGCTTTCTTTGCCTTGGACTTTAACATCCAGATCAGTTATCCTCAATGAGCTGCCAGATACCTATGGAGAGCAGTATAAATGCCCCATAATTCAGGAGGAAACAGTGATCTGCTAGTCCACTTGAACACTCACAAGTCTATATGGCCAGATGGGATCCACCTGAGTGTTCTGAGGGAGCTGGTGAAAGTGCTCACCAAGCTGTGCTTCATCATCTCTCAGTGGTCCTGGTCAATAGCAGAGGTCCCAGACAGGTGAAGCCTGCCCAGTGTGATGCTCATCTACAAGAAGGGTCAGATGGAGGATCTGGGGAACTATAGGCCTGTCAGCCTGACCTCAGTATTGGGGAAAGTTATAGTGCAGATTATCTTGAAAGCAATTACACAGCACGTGAGGGACAACCAGAGCTTCAGGTTCAGCCAACATGGGTTCATGGAAAGGAAGGTCCTGCCTGACCAACCTGATCTCCTTCAATGTCCAGGTGACCTGCCTCATGGATGAGGGAGAGGCTGTGGACGTGGTCTATTTATACTTCAGTAAGGTCTTTGACACAGTCTCCTACTGCCTTCTCCTGGAGAAGCTAGCAGCTCATAACTTAAATAAATGTACTCTTTGCTGGGTGAAAAACTGGCTGGATGGCTGAGCTCAGAGAGTGATGGTGACTGGAATTAAATCCAGCTGGTGACCAGTCATGAACAGTTGTTCCCCAGGGGTCTGTGTTGGGGCCGGTCCTCTTTAATGTCTTTCTTGATGATCTGAATGAGGGGATTGAACACACCCCAAGCAAATTTGCAGATGACACCAATCTGGGAGGAAGAGTTGATTTGCTTGAGGGTAGGAAGGCTCTGCAAAGAGATCTGGACAGGCCTGATTGAGGGGCAGAGACCAACAGTATGAGTTTCAACAAGGCCAAGCGCTACATGCTTGGGACAGAGTGGTTGGAGAGCTGTGCGGCAGAAAAGGATCTGGGGGTACTAGTTAACAGCTGGCTGAACATGAACCAGCAGTGTGCCCACATGGCCGAGAAGGCGAATGGCCTCCTGGCTTGTATCAGGAACAGCATAGCCAGCGAGGCTAGGGAAGTGATCATCCGCCTGTACTCGGCCTGGTGAGGCTGCACCTCAAATACTGTGTTCAGTTTTGGGCCCCTGACTACAAGGAAAACATGGAGGCACTGGAGCGTTTCTGAAGAAGGGCAACGAAACTGGTGAAGGGGCTGGAGCACAGACCTAATGAGGAGCAGCTGAGGGAGCTGGGGTTATTTAGTCTGGAGAAGAGGAGGCTCAGTGGAGACTTTATTGCTCTCTACAATTATTTGAAAGGAGGCTGTAGCAAGGCAGGGGTTCATCTCTTATCCAGAATATCAGTACCAATAGGACAAGAGAAAATGGCCTCAAGTTGTGCCAGGGGAGCTTCAGGTTAGATATTAGGAAGAATTTCTCTGTGGATAGAGTAGTGAAGCATTGGATCAGGTAGCCCAGGGAAGTGTTGGAGTCACCATCCTTGGTAGTGTTCAAGAAACATGTAGATGAGGCATTTAGGGACATGGTTTAACAAGCATGGTGTTAAGGGATTACAGTTGAAATCCATCTTGTAGGTCCTTTCCAACCATAATGATTCTATGTTCTAAGATACTTACAATGCAACCTGTCCTTTAAAATGAATATTTGTTTTAGTGATGCATTAGAAGACTTCAACATTTTTGGTCAAAGCAGTACTGCAAAATGTAAATAGATACCAGCTGATCTGTAAGTAGGGTTTGCCAAGAATACTAATGGGTTTGTTATAACTGTGATAATCTAAAAATGTGAGATAAATTTAATGTGCAGCCACAGTGTTCTTACACTTGCTGATAACCAGCTCTGCCTTTTAAGGTTTCTAGATAAAAGCCTCTAAGTAACAAAAAATATTTGCATTCTAGGTTATAGATTTTCTGAAAATGTCTTTGTGTGTGAAACTTCTTTTGACACCTTTTGAAAGGAATCTAGAGAGCCCTCTGCTATGTTTTTCTTCCTACTTTTCTTCCTAGCCCTACTCCCTCTTCTTTTCATCTGTTCTTAATAGCTAACTTCACTCACCTTTCCAAGAAGTAAAAACACTGGGGTAAATGTTTGAGAAAGATCTGAGTGTTGCAGGAGAGGAGCCAGTTCCTCATAGCAGAGATAGCACCATGGCAGAAGGAGCACCATGAGGATGTTGTATCATGATGCCAAGCATACCCGCATCTTCCTCTGCATCTGACAGTACAACATCCAAAGATGGGTTTGCTTTTAAAGTGAGCAGCTTTGTGCTCGTTCTATGCTTTTTCCACCAACGAAACCTCAGAGTTTGACATTTCATTTGCTTCATGACTTTAGAATCAATTAGACACTATGCATGTTTTTCACACTGCGGTGAGAGGCCTAGAGGGGAATGCTGAATAGTATGTGTTTTTTGTTTGTTTCTTTATTTGTTTTTTACACAGTCTGTCTGAGAAAGATCATCTGTGATCTGGTGCTAGGTGTCATCACTGCAGATACTAAGTGTATTTCACCAGTCTTTTTCTTATATTTCTGTGGTGGATACTAATACTTATGAAGAGGATTTTGAAGAAGACCTACTTAATCTGCATATTCCACTTTTGTTATTTGTCACTGTAGACACAGTCTGGAAACAAGGAAACTTTGGCATGACTTTTGAGGACATGGCTTTCCTTCTTTGTAGCTGTGGGGAAAGCCAAATATAGAACAACTGCAAAATAGGAAGGAAGGAGGCTGCATTAATATGCTCATGTGAGCACCTACTCATGAATCTGGTTAGCTCAGTAGCCACAGAGCTGACTTAAAGATTGACATTACAATCATGGATGTTCTGTGTCATGTAATGGTCACTCTGTAACATGGCTGTTAGATGCTTGATCTCAATATTTGTTTTAATAAAGGGATTACATATGCCTACATATGCCTATGTCTTCCTGAATTAATTCAGAACATCAATTACTCTAATCTTAAAGGTGAGGCCTATTAATGCCTTTTACCACTGTAATCTTTCTTTCTGGTTGCCAGATATATTTTTCAGATATGCCTTTGCTAAAGCTGGACCATAGTAGCTGGTCACAGCCATCTATGACCGCACCTGGTTTTGGTCTCATTCAGCTACTCTAAGTTGGTGAGGTTAAATTGCAGTTGAGGAGTTGCCGTTAATTTGTAAATATTGTAGTTTCTGTGTGGGGTCTAGGGGACTACTAGTTGATTCGTGTGAGTGTGTGTATGTGAAATAAAGCTCTTATAATAAAAGCTTTTCATGAATTTGTTACTTCAGCATAGCTTTTCACAGTATACAAGGATTTCACTATACCATACATCCTATTAACCTAAAGGTGCTAAACATGGAAGAGATGCCCACTTCCACTGTCTTTTATTCTATTCCCTAAATACTCTGCTTGGACAGCTATCATTCCTTCCAGCTGTCAAGAAAGTGTATACTATAAATCTAAGTCTGTTTCCTAGCAACTCTGCATACTTCTGTCCACAATACTGTCTTTATACTTCCAATGAACTTACTTCTAAGCCCTGACCTGCTGAAGTGTCTGCTGAAAAACAAACATTGCAGAAGAATGTCAGCTATACTTCAAAGATAATGTCAAAAGATAACATCATAATTCTAACTACTAACATAGTAAATGTCTAGTTTAGTATTGTACTTCATTTTGCCAAGATGAGCATTTCTTATTTTTTTTTTTTTTTTTTTTTTTTTTTTTTTTTTTTTATATTTGAAATTGAATTCTCAGTTGATTTCTCCGGAATATAAGCCTGAATTATTCTTTGCATGGAATAAGTGTATATATTCAATATTGATAGTTATTTAGAGGTCAGTTAGGTGGGGTTTTGTTGTTTTTGTTGTTTTGTTTCTTTGTTTTTTTTATCACTGAATCCTATTCTCCTCCTATTCTCCTAGTTATTCTTCATTCTCATGGGTACTGGATTTATTTGCATGCCCTAAAATTACTGTGAGGCTTTTTAATTGTAGATCATTAATCTCTATTTATAGCTTAAGAAAGGTGCTCCTGATAATGAGCATACAGGCATCTAAAGGACTTTAGAAAGCAACTGATTTGGTTCACAGAGACTTTTGAACCCAGTGGGAATGAGGAGGGGTTATAGGTTTGCTCTGCTGCACTTAGGCAAGACAAGAAATGAGTCATCAGCAATCTTTTTATTATGATATTTTCTTAACTCTTGCATGAAATACTAGGAGTAGAAATAATTTTCCCTTATTCTCTCTCACTACTTCATCATTAGTGTGCTGCAAAAGTAGAAATTGGTGGGGAAAAAAACTTTGAAATTAAATGTCCCTTTAGTCACTTTGGAGGCAAAGCATGGACTGCCTCTTATGGAAATCTTAATTCTACATATTAAAGAAGTTGAATAAAGTTAGATTTATATCTAAGACTAAGTACATAATGAGATAACATTTACTGTATTTCTATGCTAACATGGGAATTATTTTTTCTTTTGGTGATAGTTCTTTGGTATTTAAACTTCAGTGTTTCTTTTAACTGGAATTTAACACAGATTCTTATGGTGTTTCAAGAAATTCTGTCCTTTCCATTCAAAAGTCCAAAGCATGATGTATTTACTTTTTTGTCTCCAAATGGTCAGCTAACTTTCACTATCTCTTGGAAAAGGGATATTCTGGATGAACAAAACCTTAATGAAAAACTGTGCTGAAAATATTGCTATTGACTCTAAAGCAGAAGAGTTTCTATGATGGATTAGAATAATAACATTTAACCTGGGATCCTGTCTCTATATACTAGGGTAATTCTTAATTCTGAGGTCATATATCTTTTCTCCCTAGGATCCATGCCTCATGTGAGGTTGCGAGATGGGTAGCATTAAAAGCTAGCTGATATTAAAGATTAACACTCCATATTTTACTTAGTATCATCAAGATGCTGATCTGACTACAAAGCATTTGCTATAACAATGTTTTTTTTTTCTATAGTGACTTTCTGCTTTGATATCTTTAGAAGCTTTTTGCAATGTTAACACACATGTTTTCATGGTGTGAAGGGAAAAGAGCCTGTTCCCATTTTACCTAAGAGGAACGGGAAGGCATAAAAGTTGGGAAGCACTCGAGAACAAGTACCCATTTTAAATGTCTAGATGGAGACATGAAAATTCTACTCTTTGCATGTTTGTAACACAGAGCACTATGCAAGCTTAAAACCTCCTTCATAAGTTCAAAGCTTGGCTCCCTTTGGCTGCAGCTGCTGCAGTGCTCCTATGCAAAAGGCTTCCTTTATTATACAATATGCTTCATCCTTGAGCAGCCCCATCCTGTGCCTTGGCCCATCCGTTATCAGAAACTCTGGTGATCGAAATGTCAAGTAATCTCCCATGTGAATGAATGGAGCTAAGTGTTAGCAATCAAAGGCTTTCACAGAGTGAGCAGATTCTCTGTTAATTAGGGAGGACAAGCACTTTGCCAGTGGAGTTCACCAGGAATTGCAAATTATGGAAGAATGGTACAGTTTGGGAACTATGGTCTGCATTTCATGTATTAGGATCAAGTATAAGTTCATTATGGCACAGCTGCCTTCCTGCTGGTGACATCTCATCCACTTGCAGTTAACGTGTAGGTGCACAATACCTGTGTAAAATGAAAAACTAAAAAAGATCTTTCAGCTTTGCAGATAGGCATTTGAGACTGAAGAAACAGTAGTTTGTTGTAATTGTGTAAGAAATTTCTGATATGACAGTAAAAATAAGTATCCTAAACTCCAAAATAGTAATTTAAATACTGCAATGGCTCTTCATTTCTGGTAGCCATGGATGATCGTCTTTTACTTTGAACTTTGTTGTTCTTGCTTCTATTCTTTTCTTACCCTGCCTAGTCTTAGCTTCTCCACCCTATGACCTGGTTTCCACTGAGTTCTGCCTGTCTTCCTTCCCGCTCTGAATCACACTGCACCCTCCTTGATAACAGTTACAGAAATACCTTGCCTTTAATTGTTTGCCACAATAGATACCACTGTGTTTCCTGGGCTTTGTTTTCCTTGGGCACATTTCTTATGTACAGCAGTGCACTCACTTGTGAAAGTGGTGAGACAGAATCACAGAATCACAGAATCACAGAATATTTAAGGTTGGAAGGGACCTCTAGAGATCATCTAGTCCAACCTTCCTGCTCAAGCAGGGACACCTACAGCATGTGGCACAGGGCAGCATCCAGGCGGGTTTTGAAGACCTCCAGAGAAGGAGACTCCACAACCCCCCTGGGCAGCCTGTTCCACTGCTCTGTCACCTTCACAGGAAAGAAGTTCCTCCTCACCTGGAGATGGAACTTCCTATGCTCCAGCTTATGGCCCTCGTCCTATCGCTGGCCACCAGTGAAAACAGCTTGTCCCCTTCCTCCCTGCATTCTCCCTTCCTGAACTTATACATATTAATCAGATCCCCTCTGAGCCTTCTCTTCTCCAGAGAAAACAGGCCCAGCTCACTCAGCCTCTCTTCGTACGAGAGATGTTCCATTCCCTTAATCATCCTGGTTGCCCTTCTCTGGACCCTCTCGAGAAGCTCCACATCCCTTTTATACTGGGGAGCCCAGAACTGCACCCAGTACTCCAGGTGCGGCCTCACCAGAGCTGAGTAGAGAGACGTTTTGTCTTCTGCTTTTTTTTTTTTTTTTTTGCAAATTGTAGTTGGATTGTGGCTATGGAGGGGAGTGCTTCTTCTGCAACAACTTGTGCAGTGCACTTACCCAACAGCAAGTGGTGGGTCATGTACTTCTTGAAGCTGTAAATGCAGACTACAACTCAACTTCTGAAGTCAAAGGAATCAAAACTTATCTCCCTGGTGCCAAAGTCTTAATGCCTCTGACTACTTTAACATCTTACTTTTTTTCTTGACTTGTGCCAAGTGAAGTTTTAAAACATGACTGCTCATCAGAATATATAACAAGGTAATATTGTAGGAAAATGAAGAGAGATAATATCTCAAACTGCTCTGCTTAACATCATGAAAGACAAGCTTTTAAAAAATCTTTAAATAGATACTCTGCAGACACTTCTCCTGTTGCTTTTACTCTACTGCGTGGAAAGTATTTGATATCTATTCTACTTTTGAAAACTTTATGAAGTTGGTGTAATTCATGGGTAAAGATACTGGAATATCTCATAGTTCCTACAGCATTTTTTTTCTAGTTAACTTTATAGGATAAAATCAACTTTGCTGATATCTCAGAGTTTGAAACTTGCCATTCACATAGTCTATTGTAGACATGAAAACAAAATAATTGTTTGGACAATTTTTTGTGCATTTCTAGTCACTTGCTCTCTCCCCTAGTTTGCTACACATTACAGTACAATTCTCCAAAAAGAGCTTTGAAACCTTTTTCAGAACTCTTTTCAGAATCTTTCTAAGGGATACGAAGGCAGGAAGCACTGAATCAAAAACAAAATGTTTGGCCCATATGATTTATTCCCTCATTACTTCATCTCTATTGAAGTTGTTGACCTAGAAGCAGATGCATGAATTGATGCCTTTCTTTTTCTTCAGTTACAGAATGTCAGAATAACTCTTGTTACATCTGAGTTACATTTTCTCAGGTTTGTAACCAGAACTTTCAAATTAGTACTTCTATTAGTACTTCTATTAGTGCTTCTATTTTTGTGACTGCTGACACAACACCTCTTAGAGGGGATGGGGCAAGATTTTGCTAAATCTACTGATTCTGTCTTCTCCTTTCCTGTAAGTCAAGCTACAGTTTTGGGTGCTTAGGATTTTTACAACTTCATGGATGGTTTCTTATTTAAACCTAAGCAAACTTAGTTAAAATAACATGGGCAGCTTCATGTGCCATGCTCCACGCAGTTTCATGCGACAGAGAATTATGCCTATGAGCTATTAACAAAAAATTGTTTATGAAAGAGAGAGATTTTGGATTTGGTCTAACTTACTGTGCAGAGCAGGATCTATCTCATTATACTTGAAATGAGTTTATAAATTATTAGCAGGCAACTAGCATTTCCTTTCAGAATTCATAATATACATTTTTCTACAAATGGGTAACACTAACGCTCTGCATCTCGGGGACTTACTTAGAGTAGTGTTACTCTGCAGCATCTAGTTGATACTCATGTTTCGGAAACAACTTTGAAAGAGTTCTGTGGTTTTCCTATCCATGGGATTTTTTTTTGAATTCTTTCTACTAAAATAGCTGAATGCAAGTAGAATATCTTCTTACAAGAGTTATAGTACTGAGCATTCAATTTATCTCCTGCTTTTTTGAGCATCACCTTTCAGTCAGTCTGATAGTGAAGTTCAGTACTGTCTTCCTGCAGTTCCAAGTGCAGATGGAATGGCTGTCCCATAGGGGACAAAAACACAGGGTTAAAATGCTCAACTTCAACAGAAAAGGTTCTTTTGAACCTTTTCATGACTGAATTGCGCAGTTGCAAGTGTAAAGTTCCTTTTTTTTACAGTCTAAATAATTAATATTAAAAGAAGGAAAACATTGCAAGTTCTTAATCCTTTCCTGCCTCCCCAAAGGCTTAGTCTGTGTGTAAACATTTCAGTAATTAAATGAAATATATCCATAGGACTTCTGTCTCTTCCATCCCCAAGGACCAATGGATCCTTGTGGTGTTTGTAATATGCTCTTTCCTCCTCTCATCCTTTTTTTTTTTTTTTTTTTTTTTTTTTTTTTTTTTTTTTTTTTTTTTTTTTTTTTTTTTTTTTTTTTAATTCCGTCTGTTTATATATATATAAGTATGTACACACACACACACACACACACACACATACTTCTACTGGGTGGTCTGGGATCTAATGTAAGTTTTTCTGACATTGCCAGAATGTGAAATCTTTGCCTGTCTGAAGTTTGGACCAATTCAAGTATATTTATTTTTTTCCTGTATCAGTTTCTCAGTTTGGATGCTCATCAGTGCATCCTTTACGCTCATGCTGTTAATTATCTTTGTTGATGTGTCTGAACTAAGCATGGTGAGTCTAGGACATTGGAGTACTAGTCATACGTTATACTGCAGTCAGGGCAGGTTTCATCTTACTGCCCAGTGTATTTCTGCAGCATTTTGATGTCCTTAAGCTCTAGCCAGTGTAAAAACAATAATCAGGGAAGAAGGATAGAGGCTTTTAGATTGTGATTTGTCCAACCTACTTTAGATCTAGTAGATATTAGGAATAAGATTATTCATGCCCTTTGAATGCCTATTTTTCTACGTGGACTGAGGAAAAAACCCAAGGTGTCTGCCATGGATAGGTATCAGCATTTGTCCTGATCCTGCCCAATGCATTCAGGCAAGTCACTGTGAATTAAGTAGCATTTTTATTCGGGGGTGAAGATTGTGTATCAATGGACCCTCATGAGATTAATTTTCTCATCTTCATTAAGGCACAGTCAGAAAGATGGTCAATCTTTTGTGTGTTCATGATGAAAATGTGAAAAAAGGAAATAAAAAATTGCAATGAAAACGGCAAAAAATGAATAGTTTTTGTCTCTCCAATTCCCTGCCTCACTAAGGTGTTTTTGTAGCTTGTCATGCCCACTAATACCATAAATGGAACTGATTTCCTTTTTTTTTTAACTGCATATATATATTTTTTAAATGCATTAAGTTCTCAGCTTCTTGCTATGAAAAGGTTCAGCTCAATGTTTCTAGTAACACTGGCTGGCATGTAAGGAAGGAGAGTTATTAGAGGTTGCTGTAGAAGTATATATTTTTCCCTTTCATATTTCCTTGACTATTTATTTGGAGAAATATTTAATCTACTGAGGAATCTGTCTCTAGAGGAAGCACTTGCTGGACACAGGACTGAACAGGGGATTTTTTCTTTCTGCTAGGAAGGTTGATGTCAGATAAGGGAGACCTTTTTAAGGATTGTAATGATGGTATGAGAAAAGAACTAACAAATAATTTTATCCATAATGGACTTAAGATAACAGATAATGTTTGCAATAACAACAGTTGTTGATAAGGAACTCCAAAGGAAAAAAATATCAGGGGGCAGAAGAAAAGAATTTGTTGCAAAATTGTTAGATATAAGCAAGTTAGCTAATGATTTTAGTACAAAAAAACTTGTCCTACTGCTTACCCAATCTAATAACATTACTCACCCTTTAACAAGGCAGTTGTTTCACCTTTTACTTTAGGTGCTAATTGAGCACAGATTTTAAAGTTAATTGCTTAAGGATTAAAAATATAACCTCAGCTGTAGTTTCCAGATGTTCCACTAAGTCACTAAGGAAT
>VZSG01000220.1:742931-813329 GCA_013398315.1 Nothoprocta pentlandii | reverse complement strand
TTTTCTTCTGAAGCTCTAGGAAATAAAGGTTTCTGTTCCTCAAATTCTGTGCTGAAAAGCATGATTCCTTCTCTTATATCTGAAACTAAAAGCTCCCTGATGAGGTCACTGATCGTTTCTGCCAGAAATTTTCTTAAGTGGGATAGAAATCAGAGGTAATGTTGGGTGATTTTCTACTAACAAAAGGGGAAAGTACTTAAGTTATTCAAGATTATCACGCTACTCTGAAAAGTTGAGTAGCATTTCTATTTAATATGTTCTTTTGTCTATATACAATGTGTATCTAACATTCCTATTTAATATGTTCTTTTGTCTATATACAATATGCATCTAGCATTTCTATTTAATATGTTCTTTTGTCTATATACAATATGTATATTTTATATATGTATATGTGTATGTGTGGTGATGAAGACAGAAGGAAGAAAGAAGACTAGAGACATCATGTTTCAGGAGGGAATAAATTATACTTTTAAAACTATTTGTGTTATCTTGCTCCTGACTCAGTGCTGCTCACTGGTGTTTTGTGACTGACTCTTGTTAGTTCAGTACAGAACATTAGGAAATGTGGCATACTAGATCTGGGGAAACAGATATGTTCTTGCACAGTACCTTGTGACATGAAGAGAGAATATTACAGAGACTAAACATATGTTTACTCAAAATGACTCATTGATTGTGGGTTGTGGATGAGATGTCAACATCAATAACTGTTGCCTTGACTCATTTTCTGCATGATGTGATGGGCTATTGAAGCCACGCTGTCACTTCTGGTAACTTTACAAATCCTCTTGTCTGCTCGGAGGGCAAATAGCTGAGTTGTGGGTGAAGCAACAGTAGGTGAACATCCTCCCTGATTTTTCATAAAATATCAGTGAATGAGGAATTTCTTTTATATTGATTAATTTTGACAATAACATAGAATGGTGCAGTGAATGCTGCTGCTTCCATAATGGTTTCTATAGCACTGTTTTGGAAGCTGACTTTGAGTGGTTTGTCATTCATTTGCCCTTGGTTTGGCTATTCCTAAGAGGAAACATTTTCAATTCAAACATCTTAATTTCACAAAAATATTGGTTGTACCAGGTATTTTTTTGTGAGGGCAAAGACAGTATTTTCTAACCATGCATAAAGATTTTTTTCTCCAAATTCTAAAATGAATTGCAGTCATTTTGCATCAAATTATTTCCAAGACAATTTGAAACTGAAGTGATTATTCCAAAGAAGTGCTGTGAAGAGTTTGAATTTTGTTAATAAATTTACATAAGTGGTAGAAGTCCAACTCTGTCTGTCCCTGTTGATGCTTATCTACTGAATTACAAAACCTGATAGTTGGTGATGACACAGGGTACAGAGGAAACTGTGTAACAAGACAGCAAAAGCAAAATTTTAGTTGGTCACTAGCACTAGAATGTCATTTTCTCACTGACTAAAAAAAAAGACCAATTGCTGTCCAGCTTTATGGCTGGTATGGCTGGTATGGCTGATGTCCAGCCCTGTGGCTTGTATCTTGTAAGGTATGGATGGCTGCTGACTGAGGAGGAAGGGCAAAGGTCTTGAAAATGAACTAAGTGTTCCTCTTCCAAGGAAGAGCAGGCTACTCGCCAGAGCAGACTATAGCTTCCTCCTTATTTATATGCTTCCCTTTCTCTTCAGGCAGTGTCAGGAGCAGCAAGATCTCCTGCCCTCAGTGTAGGCATTGTGGTGGCGTGGCTTGAACTCTCCTGTCCTCTTCTGCCTTGTGCTGGCCCTTCCATGAGAACAGGAGGTGTGTATGTGCCAGCTGTGGCACGGGGTCTACCATTGGCTTCACCAATTAACGTATTTTATATATACTGGCATGTATGTATTTTTGCAGCATATTGGAACTATGGAAATATGTTAAAGATTTGGGGAGAGGGATTAGATCATCCTTAGGGATTGTTAACTTTGGGGATAGGAGGGCATTAGGACTTTTTTTTTTTCTTTTTTCTTCCTTTTTTTTTCTTTTTTTTTCTTCTTTATTTTTCTCCTCCATCTCCTTTTTCTTTTGTTCATTCATTCCTTCCTTCCTTTGTTCCTTCCTTCCTTCCTTGGATGGGAACAAGGCTAGGCTAGGAAAAGACCAAGCATCCCAGCAACCCCCAGGAGATTTCATGAAAAAAGCTCCTTCTGATTGATTAAACTTTACTCTCCTTTACCCTTGACAACTGTTTCGGTGGAGAGCTTTGTCCACGCTCCAGATTGTACAGACTCTCCAGACACAGATGCCACCTGCTGAAAGGATACAGTTGTAGAGCACCTGCCACCACTGGAGAATGCCACCTGCCACCAAGGCTGATGCGATGACTTGTCCATATTTTCCCCCAGAGCTGTAGAAGTAGATGAATGGACTTTGTCCAGACAACTAGGCATAGGTGGTGGGCTCTTGAAGGACCAAAAGCTAAACTCATGTGGTCTGACCAGTTTTAGGCAGGAGGATGTGGGAGAGAGAGCATTTTGTGTGATGATCTGTTGGTTGGTTCAGATGCCATGTGGTTATGGGGATGAGGAGGCAGGCTGGGCACTGACAGACTGGCTGGGAGCCTCCACAAAGGGAGTGAGCCAGGATGGGATTTTAGGCAGCTTGGTAAACCAGTGACACCCCATGAGGAAATGGGGGATTGCCTGTGAGCATATAATTATTTTTGTTAACAAAATATGATATTTTTAATTAATATTCAGATGGTTTGGGAAGTACGTTTGATAGGAGAAAAGTCTGGGTAAGTCCAGATAGCTCTGGCTGACTCAGGGTACTGTTATGCAGCCAGGTTTGATATTGGGATATCCTCAGTGTTATGAGGTTCAGCCTCATATCATAACAGTACCTACAAAACTACAGCCTGTTTTACTCTAAATAATATGGTAAAGCTATGCTCTTTCTTCTATTAAAGTGATAAATGATGTTCTGCCTGCCCGTAGAAATACAATTTTTGAATCATGAGGTGAAGTTATTCACTGCCTTAGTTAATTGAAATGGTGCTTATGACTGAGCTTTAGTCATGATCAGACTTTCTGTGACTAGCTATTCTTATTGCAAGTTTATTTGGTTAGCTTACTACTAAAATCTGCTCTTCTGACTGCTTCACAGGCTGCTTTTCCTGGGAATAAAGTGCAGCAAATCACCTGATGGCTCTTACATGGAATCTCGTAGAAACTCTTGGTGGTTGCAGCTCATCTCTTTCTACTAGACAGAAACTGAGTTCTATAGCAAATCTCTCTCCTTCTGATAAGCCATGAAGATGGTTAATTAAAAATGCAAAGGCCTCCATTTTATTGCCTGGAATATGACTTACCTTAAAACTTATTTGAATGCACAGTTGCTGCTGTCACCTTCCCTGAGAGCTTCCCTGGGATGCTTTGTCAGCAGCCTGAATGTGCGTCCCGTGCTTGGGCAAAGTTGAGGTGACCCTTGTCATGGGCTGTTGTGAGGGTTGCAGTTGGAGTCATGCAGGTAGGGACCCATTCACTTTTGGTGGTCTTGCATCCATGCACACACATATCATGAAATGGGAAATGCTGGCATGTTGGCCATGTGGTTTGCAGGACTCCCAGGTAAAGGTTTGGTAGGAACACGTCTGCACATCTGTTAAAAGGCTGTGCAGTCTGCTTTGCACAAAGGGTTAGGTACTGTTGGTTCAGTCTGTTCTAGCCTTGTCTTTAAGGACTGAATGTTATGCCAACAATATAAACACTTTCAGGTGTGAGGCTCATTTCAATTTGATATTGAAGTACTTAATGTGAACCCCCAGAAAGCTTGGATTGAGGTTTATCAGCTGAAAAGCAGGCTTTGCTCTGATATGCATTTTACGTATTTGGTGGCAATGTGAGTCTATGTACTTCCAAAATGCTTTTAAACCAAACTTTGTCTTGTTTGCAAAGACCATGTCTTCTCTTATACTGTTTATCATTATAGGATATACATGTTTGTGTTTGTATTGTTCCTGTTGTGCTAAATGAGAATTCCCTCTTTGCATTAAACTATTATGGTCTAATTATGTACATACATACAAACACACAGACACACACACACCTGACTATTTGTCACTGCTATACCTTGTATGTTGTGGGTTTTCCTTCCATCTTTTTTTTTTTTTCTGCAGTCCTGTGATATAAAAAGCTCTAAGATTCATTTGTGTCTGTCTTCTAGAACATTACTTACCTGTTTTCTTAAATTCTGTAAGTTTAACCTGTATTTCTCTATGCCTGTTTCTACTTGTCTAATTAAGTTGTATTCAGTGAAGAAGAATATTTGTGATAATTCCAGAGATCCAGACAGATGGAGTAGTCTTGCCAAAAACACCATGGAGAATGGCAATTGAACGGATTAAACTTGACAAAGTCACTGACAGACTCACATAATTAACATACTGATGCATATCTTTCTTGCTTCCATCTGTCAGGATGGCTAACTAATTTCATCACTGTGAAATTCACTTGTCTGGACATTCCAGGCTGTTTTTGTACCATAATTCACTTGCTGTGTTGCTCATGCTGTTTATTAGAAAACAACAACAACAAAACAGCAATGAGTTTGCAATTATACTAACCAATGACTTACTTATGGATGCAAGTTTCAAATGCTCATCTTTATAAATAAGTGAATAGTGATTTTAAAGATTTTTTTATTATTATTACCTGTTGTCCATAAAACCATGCAAATAATATTGCTTTGGGATGGGGGTTGATTCTGTTTCTGCAACATCAACTGAATCACTAGCTAATCCTCTGGCTAGAGTATTGTGAACAATGAGTTGTGAGTTATTTCTGTAACTTATGTTTCTGAATAACAAGATAATCATTGAGTGACTGAGATTGAAAGGGACCTTTAAAGGTCATCTGGTCCAGTCTGTCTTCCTGAGCAGAGTGGCATAGAGCAGGTTGACCAGCACTGTGTCCAATTAGGTTTTGAAGACCTCCAAGGAAAGAGACCTCCAAGGAAAGCTCTCTGAGCATCCTCTTCCAGTCACATGCACAGGAATTTTTTTTTTTTCCCCTTATGTTCAGACAGACCTCCGTATGTTTTATTCTATGCCTACTGGCTGGCTGGTCTGTAATGCCCTGGATCCTCCTTGCCTTTTGTGAAGGTTGGAATGATACTAGCTCTTTTTTCAGTCTCTATGTCCTGTCAAAAATGATCGAGTGTGTTATCCTTAGCCTAATCCTTCCAAAGAAAAGCCTTCCTTTCTCCAGACTTCCTCCCTCCTCTCTGGGGTCTGGAATTTCTGAAGGCCAGAGGACGCTAGCTTAAAAGTCATCCAGCATACAAATTCTTAAGTTGCCCCTGCATTTTTTGTAATGTGAAATTGAAAGTTTTTGGTTTTTAGGATGCTTTGGTTGTTTTGCTAAAAATTATTTCCCATTAATAACTGTCATGGTTTGAGGAACATAAGTGGTTAGGACTTAAGAATTCTCATTTCTACTGTGATTTTCTTGCTTTGTGGAAGGTGAGTGCATGTGTAATTAGTGGTGGACTTGTCAGTTCTATGGCTTGTGTGCATAGATGATATACAGAAATAATTGGGTGAAGCTGTTTATGTGAGAATACATTGAGAAGAGGGCCAATGCAAATTAAATGTTCCATTTGCAGGAAGCAACTGCAGACGTTCTCCACAAGTCAGGCAGAGAATCCAGGGTACTGAGGCAGGTCTTCAAATATCACAGAAAGTGCATATGCTGGGGAGTCTTATAGAATGTTGTGGAAAGTGATGCATATATTGTATGTCTGTGTATGGCTGGATGCAGAAGTCTTCAGAAAAGCAGATATTATGCTGCTGTCAACCCATATGTCAGTGTGGATGAGTTAAAGTTCATCTTCTCTACACAAAGATCTTTTGATTCCTTTTCACTGATACATTGATTAATCAATGCTAACTTGTTTAGGAAACAAGTTTAGGAAACTTTGCCATGTGCTGCTTGGTACCATTTCAGGACATGTGCAAAAAGGGAATTGAATTTCAAGTAAATTAACTGAAGAGCCATAGTGAGGTTTTAGAACAAAAAGGCCAGACTTTTGAGGGATTTTTTTCTTTTGTTCTTTTTTTTTGATGTGTCTTTATATCTGTCTTAACCTGAGCTGAGAGCACAGTGTCTCTGGTAATAGATTCATTCATACACCAAATTCTTAGACGCAACAGATGAGACTGTATTCTGGGGTTGGTGTGCTTTGCTCGGTCTTTGCCAGGCTCAAGACAAACACTAAATAAGGGAGAAACCTTTCCTTTCTCTGTCTCCTTGTAGTTGAGCTATATGATTTTACATACCTAAGGATACCCTTACAAGTACCCTAAGGGTACTTGTGCATTTTCCCTCTTTCACTATGGCACTGCTGCAGGATTCATTCTTGTAAAAGATAATTTTGACGTGGATTTGGCTGACTTAGATTTCCAGAGAGATGCTCTGAGAAGCCTGGCAGCACAGTGCTCTTGTAAATGCTGTTAAAAGATTCAGTCACTGTGTATGACCCGGTGGTTTGGGTATCTTATTGTTACTGCTTATTCTGGCTGCTGACTTGCCTAGAGCCATTATTCCCACAGATGTAAGCGGTATTAAAAGTAATTGATTATACTCACTGTAGCAGTAACATCTGGACTGGCAGAATTCCTGTGTGGCAGTACTGGGTCCATTAGCATACTTCAGGAGTGACTGGTTAAAGAAGACAAAGGAATGAACAGAATGAAGGACAGTTTTCTGCTATATTAAAACACACAGCGGGCATAATTTTTTTGGTATGTTATTAAAAAAAAAAAAAAAAAAGAAGAAGTCAGGATGTTTTTCGATGTTTTTCTGTACAATTGACAAGTAAAAATTCTAAGTAAAATCTCCTCCATAATTGATTAGACCATGAAAGGAAAATTGTTTTCATATCCAGAGAATGCTTCTCAGATGACTTGTTTTTCCCTGGGATTTTTAAACTATTTTTCTTTTTTAAGTCTTTTCTTTTTTTTGTATGTAAACAGATAAAACTTCAGCAGACTGTTTTCATAGTCTGATGTCTTGTTTGAACAGGCTAAATTGAGAAGTTACTACTGAGCATCCTACAGCCAAAGGGGGCCATTTTGTGCCAGAAGTTCTGCACTGGACAATCAATAAAGTATGCATTTTTTGAAAAATTTCACTCAAATTTCTGCTTCCATGAAAAATCATGGCATCTTAAACTATTTATGAGTGAAAAACTTTTGCCTTAATTCTTTTTGAGCGCACGTGCTTAAGGTGTCATGATGAAATAGAAACATGAATAAGCTTGTTAGAGTACTTCTTAGAGTAGTCAGTCTCTTTACACATGAGAACTTGGAAGATACCTCTGCAAAATCTTGTGGTAGCACTTTGAACTGTCTGCTCTTGCAGTAATGAAAATATTTCTTTTTCTCCAAATAATCATATCTTTTTCCTCTCCTCAATAGCTTTACTCTTGCATTGTCTGCTTAACAACAACACAAAACTTGGATTTGTAGGGATAAAATAGCTTGAGGAGAAAAATATCAATATAAATAATTTTTAGATGCTTTCACTTTCTAATTCCCAAGCAGAGCACTTAAATAGCTGACTATAATGTTAATTGACATAGCAAGGCCTAAAGTAGCTGCATAAAGCTTTGTCAATTGTAATGTGAATGTATTAATAATAATCACTGAAGCCCATATTCTTTACACCTTCAGTCATATTGATATAATTGGAAATAATTTAGACATATATTGCTCTATGTGATTAAGGTTGGCAAAATCAGAATTGATTAAACTGTTTTGCCTAGCTTGGCATGTCAGTGAGCCTTGAATTGGTTCATCAAACTAAAATAAATTATAATATTCAAGGAAGTGGAAAAACATAGGAAATTACTGTAGTGGAAAGATATGAAAACAGAAGAGTGGCAAGGGTTGTTTTCTGTTGGTCTTTTTTTATTTTTGTTTATCATGCACAGTGTGTATTTGTCAATGTATGTTCCCTTAGCAGTAAAAGAAAAGTTGATTTCAGTGTACCATATAGCAGAAGGAAGAGTAAGTGATGACTTAGGGTAAATGAGTAAACAGGGATTCTGTTTATAGTTGACTGACTTCATCTGTGAACTCTGAAGAGACACAGCAGTTAGTTCTGATATACGAAAATGATCCTATTTTACTTTGAATGGTTTTATAGTGATATTTGAATAAGTCCTTCAAGAATTAGCATTTTCATTACCCACTGATCTTATTGACACTTTTTAAAAAGATTTTTGTAAAGATGCTAAGATCAATATGAAAACTTCAGCATGCTAATCATTATGCTTTATCATTATTTTATATACTTCTTCATATATTAATAACTCAAAATTCATCAAAATTATCTACCTTTTTTTTTATATAGTTTCTTTTTCCAAAAAAAGGAGAATTTGCATGAGATGTTTTTCTACTTTTTTTGTTGTTCTGCCTTTTAACTTTTTTTCCCCTTCCTTTTTCTCCAGGCACTATTGCATTGTGATAACACACTCTGTGTCTGAATCCTTGCTTTGGTAAATTTCTGAGAATTAGCTCAGAGATGTGGACACTTGTGGATCAGATTGTACAAGTGGTGGGGGAATTCACTCTTTAGCCTTACCCAGAAGGCTGCTAAGCAAGAACATTCATGTAACTAAGGAAAAACACAAACACACTAAAAATACACAGTATCTATTCCCAAATAGTTCATAGATTCCTTGGACTTTTTTTTTTGGTTTTATTTAAAAAGAACTCAATAACTATGAAAACTAGGCAGTTGATCTGGTAATCCTTCAGAATCATGACTGTCTCCATTGCCATGTAAAAATAGATGCCATTCAAAAACAGAGAATACTTTTGTAATATAAAGGCATTATATTGTGTCGCTGGCATACAAGCTAAAAACTATAAATGAGCTTGCTTGGCCAATATTATCTACAAGTAATACACTTTACAATACAAGTAAACACTATGTGTTTAAAATTATTTTATATTTCATCTATCAATGCTTACTCAAAATTTCTTCCTTTTCAGTAAGCCAGTGACAACTAACGAGCTTTAGAGCCTCTTCAAGTTGAATTTGAAGGATAAACAGATATTGTGTATTATGTTTTATTAGATCAGTCTCTGGGAAACAGTCATCATAATAGAATGAAGGCAAAACACAGCTGCTAATGGTATTATCAACTTCATTCATCAGAGACTTTTTTGTGTCTTAATATTAATGCTTCACATGAGCTAAATTACTTCTGCTATATTATCTCTTTCTGTTCTGAGCTAAAATTTAAAAACATGCCAGTTTGGCAATATTATGGCTGTTACCCAAAACTTTTTTTTTTTAAGTTCTCAGTAATGTTTACAAGTTCATAGTTGAATGAGGCATTAATATTTTAAACGAGTCTTAAAATAGGATCTCTGCATGGATACTTTTTGCAGATTTCTATAGTCATTTCACTTGCAATATTTACCAGTAGTTTAAGCAGGCCTAGACATAATAGTTCTATAAATATCATGGATCATGTCTTGCATTCTACAGAGCAGCTGTTCATGATTCTATAAATAATTTACTGATTAATTGCATGTACACCCTAAAACTACTAATTCAAATCAGTTTATTTTATAGACTAGAGTCTAATACCACATGATAATTGACTCAAGGACCATAAAGCATTGTGATTTTTTTTTTCTAGCTGATGTCCATATTAAGAAGAATCAAGGATCTATCTTTCTTTTGAAAGCCTAGAAATGCATCTCTCTTGCCTCTTCCTGACTTTATTCTCCAGCCATGACCTACTAAAAATACCATAACCCAATAACAGTAAGTTGAGAGCTAACTTGCGGCAGCTGTAGCATAAATTCCCGATATATTCAAGCTGAATTATTATATTAGCATAACCTAAAGAGTCTGAACCTTCCGCAATATTCTGAGGTACCATTTAGGCCATTCACCTTTCCTTTTAGTGAATATTTAGTGAATATTTAGTGAAAATTCTCCTCCCCTTCCAAAGGAAGGTTCAGTCAAAACCATCAGTCTGTTATGGTCTGGTGAGCGTAGGTAGTTGCCATCAATTCTGCTCCTTAATATGGAAAACCGGAGGATTTTTTTAAAGAAAAGAAAAATTGTTTGGTATGTGGATTTGGTGAACTCAAAAGATTTGCTTGTGGTTTGCTATTTGTGGCAAGAAAATTACTGAAGGACTGTAACTCATGTAGAATATAAAAGCCTGAGAAATCACCTGTGTATGTAACTGTTAGGGGAGGCCCAGGTTAGATATTAGGAAAAAATTCTACGTGGAAAGAGTAGTCAAGCATTGGAACAGGCTGCCTGGGGAAGTGGTGGAGTCACCATCCCTGGGAGTGTTCGTGAAACACAAAGATGAGGCACTTACGGACACTGTTTAGCAGGCATGGCGTTGAAGGATTTATGGTTAGACTTGATGATCTTGAAGGTCTTTTCATAGGTCATATGACAATAGGTCATATGCCTATTGGCCCACTTCACAGTATTCAGTTTAAAAATCAGAATAACTGTTTTATAGAAAAAATATGATTTTGGCAGACAACAGGACTAGTCATCAACTCCATCATTAAGTACCAAGAACATGGTTTTAAATGTCTTGGCCAAAAGACAGAAACATAGCCATGAACATATATCAAAGATGCATGTCAATCATGCAACAGAGTAGTAGGTCTGGAGTAGGTCATGAATATTCAATAGTCAGTATATAATTTTTGATTTCTTAAGCATTTAAAGCATTCTGTGGACTCTTGAATGCCCAAACGGCCCCTACTAAAGATAAATCATAAAAAGATCAGAAAATCTCAATTCTTTATCATAGTGTGAATAAAATAGTTTCTAACATAATATCAATTTTTGTTTTTTAATGCAAAAGCAAACACTTTCTTTTGCTTAAGCCCAAATCTAAGTTATTGATTCAGCATAATCTGTATTAAGGCATTGACTGCCAGTGCCAGGAAATGTATACTTTTTCACTGGAACAGTTTTTCTCAGATCTCAGTTTGGTTTTAATCCAGAGATTTCATGATAGCTCTTCCAAGTTAACCCAAAAAGAAAGCATCTTGCAAATCTTTAAATTAGGACCTTAACTTTCTATGTGCTATAGGTGATGGCACGTTTACATCGTCTAGAGCAAAATAAACATAGTGACACTTGCAAAGCATCCTTTTTGATCAGTAGCATTTTCAAAAGTGGATCGGATTAAATTCTGCTAGGATATGAATACATATAAAATAAATTAAGGAAAAAAAGAATACTACATGCTTCACAAAAAATATTTAAAGGAGTTAACTTTCATCAATCAAGATAAGGTGTACTTGAAAAAATATATTGTGCTAACTGTTCAGATCTCTTTATCCTTGGAATTTGCTACTAATGATTAGCTGGTTTTAATACCATTCATTTTTAATAAGGATATTGTGTGGCTGAGAAGTTTCATGATTTTTGTTGTTTCTTTGAAAACAGACTTTTAAAGTCTTTATCATGGTACAAGTGCCTTATGCACTGTATATCAGTGGAAAATCTTAATGAGTTCTGATTATTGGATCGAAAAAAGTTGTTTTTGCAAGGAAGAAAAAAAAATGTGGGGTTCTTATATGGACCCTAACAAGATATTCATGATGTCCAGTCTGAAGACTTTGAGGAACTTACATTTTAGTACAAGCTCATGAAATTTAGGTCCCCAGCATATCAAGCTGTTTTCAATCACACTAACCGAATTTAGTTCTGTGCTTTGTGTGTCCCTAAAAGGTGTCCAGGTAATTTTTCAATAATCATGTCTGGAGAAACAGCTGTACCTGACTAATGAGGAAAATATATTCATTTCTGTATGGTATTAAAATACTGTAAAGGAAACACAATGTTTTTAAGCAGCTTGTGCAATTTTAAAATCAGCTGCTATAAGGAATGGCATGTGATAACTACAGCACAGAAGTGAAAGAATTTAAGTTGCTGATGGTTGGCAAGCACTGTCCAAAGGGATAATGAAAGTTATTTTTATGAGTTATTATTTTAGCTTCTGAAATAATTAAGAGTACATAGTGCAGTGTGTGTGTTGTAGGCACTTTGATCACTTGGAGAAGGAGCACCTCATTTTCAGACTGTTGCATCCTCCAGCGTCAAGCTCAGGTGTATGTATTGCTGCTGTTTCCGTTCGTCTGCCAATGGTTAAATAACAACAAATCTGAATCCTTTTCAGCAAGGAAACTGCTGTTCTTTGAGGGAGTTCCCTAGGGTTTAATATGGTGTTCAATTCCTAAATTAAAGGATTAAATATTTCTAGATCTCTCGCAGACAATTTCAGATGTAGCTTTTCCTCCACATTTTTAATGTATTTAAAAAAAAAAAAAAAGATTACGCATGATAGTAATTGATGTTTTTTTTTCTGAATTTGTTTGAATTTATTTTAACGTGTAGTTTGCTATATGTAGCATGTAAGGTGTGTATTCTCGGGTGTATTATTCTTGAACTGATTGATTTTCTGTGATACATTGTTTTAATTTTAAAATGATAAAGAGCTGTGCCTGGAAAATATAGGCACTATTTCTCCACCCTTCAGTGGTGAGTTTCTGCACATTATCTGCAGCAAATACAGTAATAGCAAATTATATTGTGATGCAGATGAAAATTGAAGTATGTTAAACTGCTAAAAACATGCACTATTCTGAGCTAATTGGCTAAATGGATGGATAATATATAGCTTAGTAATATATGAATAAGATGATTTTGGAGATAAGAGGTCTTAAGGAATGGTTCTTTGAAGCTGCTTTTCTGTAAAAAAAAAAAAAAAAAAAAAAAAAAAAAAACCTTGACACTTGTCAGTCACAATTTCCAGTCTCACCAACGTGCAAGGAGGATAGCAGCTTGGAGTTTAGAACGGGATTTTGATTTTAGCTAGAAAGATAACTAGCTTCAATATTGTTTAAGTTTTGCTAGGCAAACACCACTCCTTATAATTTGCATATGTCTGCTCAGAGGGGTGAAGCTAATGCAATTATTCGATAAAGTTTTTAATTTGTGTAATAGGTTGCTAGATGACTGTTTTGCAGATATCTTTAAATCAGGTTGCAAAAACATCTGGTAGGCAATGGATATCCTGTCTGCTGGTGTAACTTTTTTTTTTTTAAAGTGGTTTCATAGTGCCTGAAAGCAAGGACCAAGAGAGATGGATGGTACCTCTGTGGGTGGTTGCTACGTCTCACTGCTCATTTTGGTCAGTTCCCAAAGAGCTCCTTTTTAGTAGTGGTTAAAGATTAAGGTGCCTAATCTAGAGTAGGCTTTGGGAATGGACCATGATATGTGGGAGTCTGGCTGTGGTGCAGGTGGAACATATTTGTGCTGGAGACGGAGGGTGATGAGACACAAACAGTGATGTGTGGGTCTTGGCCTGTGCATGGTCTGCCATGTCTTGTGCTGGCCACATTTTAAGCCATGTATATAAAGCATGCCTCTGTTTTCTGGAGTGTTTGAGGGGGCCTTTAATTTTTCTGATATGTTGCTTATCTAGTTCCTATCCTAGAAGGGACACAGATCAGTATGGGTCACATGGGCCTGCACTCACTTCCTCTCTACAACACTTTGAGATTGCAGCTCATGATGGAAAGGTGGAGGAGGGAGGATAAAGGGATTAAGAGAAGGGAGAAATGGGACAGGGTAAGGTGAGGTAGAAGTAAATAGCAGGATTAAGGGATTGTGGAAGCCTGAAGAGTGATTTATATGCAAAGAAAGACCACAACTGTTCAACCGTGCACAGATTTTTGTTCTTCTCAAGTACTGGCAGCTCACTGATCAGATATTTTCCATTTGGCCTAATGTGACCTTAAATTGTGTTGATTTCTACTTAGCATTACTCTATATGGAAGGAAAACATTTTAGACCTTTATAGAGACCCCTTCTGAGGTTTGGGAAGGTGGTTTAGGCTGAAGGTTAACTCATTTTCAAACACTCTATTTATTAGTGAAATATTAATGGGGAAAAAAATATCACCTCACTGAATGTGACCAATCTTCAAGAATTCCTGAAAAAAAAAAGAAAAAAATACTAATATTTGTTTTAAATAGAGCAAAAAAATGCTCGATTTGTATTGGACAGTTCCTGTTTTTTATACTGCAACTTAGTCTGCCAAGAAGCTGCCTGGTTTCTCAATTTTGATTTTGAATAGAAATTATATAACAAGCAAAAATTTATTTCTAACTGCAGTTCAGGGTCTAAAGACATCATAAAAGTTTATTTAACACTACAGTGATGCAGGTCACTGACATGAGCCATTTCAAATTTTTTGGTCTGTCTCCTTGATGTGAAGGGGGACTAGTCCTATAGGTTCCTTTTACTTTGCTTTGTTTTATTTTGTTTTATTTTGTTTTATTTTGTTTTATTTTGTTTATATATTCCTTTTATTTCTTACTTTACTTGTTTCAAGGAAGAGTGCTATAGAGAGGGAGGAACTGAAAATATTCTCCAGTTGCTTCATTCTTTTAAACAGACATTGTTCCAATGCGAGTGGAGAAGCACTATAACCAAAAAAAAATTACTAAAATCACTTTGCCAGAATTTATGTGAGCTCAACTGACATCTGGTAACATGGCTGACATAATTTGACAGTGTAGCTGAGCTCCAAGATTGAATGATATACAGGTTGATGTAAATGATAGAATGCTTGTTTCTGAAATATGATGGGAAAATCTATACCCTGTAGTCTGGTCTGGAATTACCACAAAAGTTAAGGTTACATTAAGTGGTGTTTAGCCACAGTAAAAGGAATTAGACTTCTATAAAATCTGACTGCTATTGTCTGCTCCTGTTTCCATGTTTGTTTGTTTTTTTTTAATAAAGAAGATTAAGGAAGGGAGAAATCAAGCCTATCTAGTTACTTTTTGCTTATAAGATTGTTATGACTGTGTTGTTAAAGTTATTTTGAGACTTTTTTTTATCTTTCTCTTATGGATTTATAACTAAGTAAACTCTACAATAATTCAGAATGAATGAAATGTAGTGTCTTTCTAAGCATGCACCATATTTCAAATAAACTGTAAATTTCATCTTAGATGTTTGATTTTAGCCATAATGCCATGGCCTCATCTTTATTGCAAATGCTATTAGCTCTAATGCACACTTTACCTTTGAAACGAAAATTTTGAGTTCTTGTATGGAATCAGATGCTATTGAAAGGTCTGAGAATAAATCTTCATCTTGCCAACTCACTCTGTCACTGTGGGATGATTTATACACTTAAATTTATGATGGCTATGGTAAAACTAAGGAATAGTCTCATTTCTCAGCTGTTGCCAGATGTGGCTGCTGTAGTGTGCTTGGCTGTGTCAGTGCAGGATTAGCATAAGAACCGGGCTACTCAGGCCATTGTGGTTGCTGGTTCATGATAACTGTCACTTAAAATTAAGGCTCTAGTTCTGCAATGAAGAAGGACCAAATGGTTCAGCCCAAGCTAATGAGATCATAAAGTTTATTTTCTTTAGGTGATGTGGGGAAGGAAAAGGAATCTTTTTTGTCTGATAGAAAATCATAAACCTGATGTTTATACTGTGAGAATGCCAGCTAATCTCTTCTCAGAGAGACAGAGGCTGAGGCACATTCAGTTGCTTCTGATGGTGGGCCCACTTTGCTGAAAATAATTGCTATTCCCCCTGTAAGATGAAGGAGAAACTGCTCTGAAAAGCTGGATAACTGTTTAAAAAACAGCATATGCTCTGTTATTTATATCTCATTTAAGCCACTAGTTACGCAAGACAATTTGCTGTTTAGTATGGCTCATTTTAACAAAAGCAAGAAGTAACATGAACTCCTTGCTACTAATATGATATCTTTTAATTGTTTCTGCTTAGTTGTGTAGGAAAAAAAAAAAGGTTTGATTGCTGTGATTTTATTTAATTGTAGATTTTATTCGTTTGTTTGTGCTTTGTATTTAAGTGCATTTTGTGTGTGTGTGTGTTTTCTGTTCTGATGGCATTTAGGATGAAGTGGGAAACCGTTTTCCTGGTTTTCAGATTTTGTTTGTGGCAATTCTCTTAGTTCCTGCCCATGTTGCTGAACCATCCCCACTCTAAATGCATTTAGAGTAAAGCTTTTTGTGCTCTATTCCCGTTTGTAAGCTCTGCAATATTTCTTCTCTGATGTTATTTTCACTGTAGATCATGTAGAAAAGTGATGTGATAGACTGGCAGAAATCGGCTCTTTCTGTTGCTACTGGGCACAAATTTTGATAAGTGCTTAGTCATTGTACTCTGTTCTCAAGCCAAATTTCATTGTGTTTGATTCCAGAGAGCATTTTGTTGGGATCTTTTGCAAAATGCTTTTGGAAAACTTTAGGAATGTTTATTCTGTAAATAACTACTGAGTCATCTTACTTTAGATAGTTGTGGTAGATTTGCCCTGTGAACAAGTACCCATAAGATGCACACAAAATGTTTTTCAGTTTAAAGGACTGTTCTGCCCCACCATGGCTTGAGCAGTGTCAGAGCAAATCTCGATGACATACACTTTACCATATCCATTCTTGCTGTAACCTCAGTGAGGCATGAACTTACTGGATTATGAGGAAAACTTTTTGAAAAAAATTCTTCCTTTGCAACATAAATGTTGGTGTTTGTGAACAGTTTTGCTTCAGTAAGAGCTGAACTGTAAATTCTGTGTTCACTCATAGTATCTCTATAACGTGACAATCTCCAGTTGTATTTTTCTGACTTTTAATACTAAATGCATCAGTCACAGCCTACAGCAGTTCTTCTAAATGTGAAGGGATAATTGAAGCTCAGCCTAATATATTTGGTCCCAGAATGCTACCTTGTGTCTGCCAGAAGCAATGCTAATTAATAACATTACTAATCAACACATGTATTTTACACATGTTTGTACATAGGAAATGTGATATTCACATGTATGATATCCATGTATGTGGATAACAGTCTTGTGGGGCCAGTCAAACTCTGGGTTTTTTGATCTATATCAGATGTGATATAGACTTTTGATTGCCAGTTGGTATGAGGTCAAATCCAGACGTTATGTTTTACCAGGGATTCTTTTTTTCATGAATGATGAATCTTGTTATAGTGAGGTTTTACTGAACTTCCTTTTAACATGAATTTGGGACTATGGGGTATTGAGCAACTGCTAAGAAACTAGTTCAGAATTTTCTGGACATTTTCTGACAGCTTTTCGTTGCCTAGGTGTGGTTTTATCAAAAAAAAAAAAAAAAAAAAAAAAAAAAANAAAAAAGAAAAAGAAAATTAAAGCCAAAGCCTTTAAACTTTCTGTATAACTAAGTGTGAATATCGAATAAATGTACAAAGAATGTTATTTAACTTTCATCATCTAATACTTTATAACTGGAGAATGTTTTGTAAAATAATCGTTCATGGGTTATTTGGCTTTCTTTGTTTTTATTTTTTTCTTGATATAGTGTGGTCTCCAGTTATATTATTTCCAAGGCCAGGCCCTTTGTGTCCCACTTCACATGATTAACCAATTATTTCACAGTTGCAGCAATAAATAATTGCCATGCTATTGGGATGTACTGTAAAAGGGTGTATTATAAAGGGGGATGGAATAAAGAACAGCCATCTTAAAGACGAGGTCATTTCATTATTGAAAATACTGACTGAAGCTATAAGCCTGGTCATGGGGAACTTCCATTACGATATTTGAAAGGCAAGTTGAGTGCAGCGAAAGAGTTGTTTGGAATAAAGTTGAGCTGGCTTGCTGAGGCACTGTGGAAGGACACTGAGGATTCAGCTAAAGTCAGAGTGATTGGACTATTCATGCAGGGTACCTTCAATCTGAGAACAGCTGCTTATCTAGGCATGTCTAATACTGACTTCAGCCTCACTTTCAAAGTATCAAAAAGCAATCTAGCAACTACCCTTCAGATCCCTCTGTTTCTTACTGCTTCGTAACAAATGAGTTGATACTCAGTGACTCTGATTCCTTTGTTTGCTTCATTATTTTTCTTCATTATTTTCAAATTGGACGCATCCAATGCAAACATGAGAAAAAATGTAGATTTTATCAGCTCCTTTCTCTTTCTCAGCTTTCTGTTGCTATGTCCTGTTTCTTAAAAATATTTTTTTAACTATGAAGGGACTGAGACCTGCTTGTAGTAATTTAGGATATTGATGATTCTGTTGTTACAAAAATATAGTTAAAATACATTGCCATAGGGCTTTCTTTTGATTACTATGATGTCCTCCAGATGTTGCTCCAGGTGAATATGAGGGAAAGGAAGATTATGCCTAAATATTGAATGCCATTGAAGTTCCCTTACCAAACCATGGTAATTAAAAAAAATGGTTCATTAAAAAAATAGGATAGGCTGACCACAAAGAAATGATAACTCAACTTTCTCAAGGTATTTCCTCCAACTTTTTGTTTTGTTTTGTTTTCATTTTTCTTGTCCATTTTGTTTCTTATAGACCCTCTCTGTAATTTTCTGAGTGAGGAAGAGGATTGTGACAAATTGAGGTTGTGACAAATTGTATTACTTGTATATATTTCCTAAGGAACAGCCATAGAGCAGGAGATACTGGGACAGTAATACTTCTAAATTTCTCCTTCTAAAAACCTTGGTATAATGAAACATTCTGGTTCATTCAAAACCTGGTATAATGAACATCTCTGAGACTTATTTTCACTGGCAGAATAGGGAGACTTTTTGACAGATGTCACAGTACAAGTATTTTGGGCCTTGATCTTCCAAAATCTGAAGCACAGAGTTCTGTCGCAAAGTTCAGTGATGCTTGATTGTGTAAAGATATATTGGAGAGTATGTTGTTAGTTCTTGTGAGAAGTTACAGCTTTGCAGCTCAAGTGTGATTAGATCGCATTATTAGATAGTATCAGTCTTTTTGCTCACTTGCTATTTTGGATGCGTGTTTAATATCTGCTGTGAAATGTAAGATATAGGCCTTCTGTTCTCTATAAGTGTTTCAATCTAAAGGTGGCAAAAGTCATGGAATACATGAAAAGTGAGAGAGAGAGGATGAGATTCATGTCAAAAGGTGAAAAGATTCTGGAAACTTTCTGTGGCACTACATACACACTGTCAGCTTAATGTGACACTGCAGAAATTAGAATTGATACAAGGAAGGAAGAAGAGTCGGGTAGCTAAAGCACTAGGGAGGAACTCAGGAGACTTATGCTCCATTGCCAGTTTGACTACCAGTCTTAAGAAGCGTGCTTAGTGTAATGCAAGCCTGAGGTTCCCCTATGCAAACAACTCTTTCCTGCTGTGATCTTTTTTGTGATCTTAAATGGGCTAGTATGAGGACTATAGATCTACCTAAATCATTGATCTCTAAGTAGTTTGTATTAGCCTGCTCTAGAATTACATATATCAAAAATAGCAGCTTTGGTCTGGTCATTTATAGCATAATCTTTGCCATGTGGAGTGTGTGGAAAGGTAAAAGACTTGAGGCAGATGATGCAGTCATGTCTTCAATCTGAACTGTCACCAAAATGTGAACAAAAGGGTGTTAATGTGTGTTAAAGACACCAGTTAGTTTTGGATCTGCATGAATGTCAGGGAGTGTTCAGAAGGGGTCTGCGATGCTTGTATGTGGAAGTAAAACTGGGTTGGATCTAGGGGAGATGCTGGAGCCTTCTGGCAATCTGAACATGCACAGACTTTAGGAAAGGGAACAAGTCTTTTGAGAGGCTAGAGCTGCTAGTTCCATTGATGCTGCCTGAACTTTATTGCAGTCTTCCACTGGAACCATTTCTGGAACCATTTCTATTTCGGGGTATCTGAAGCAGCAGAATACAAATGTGTTGTTATTCTTCTTTCTTCAGCATGCAAAGAGAGTATTTAATACCATAATTGAGAATAACAGCTGACAGAAGCATGCAAGAACTGGCTGTTCTAAATACATGGTCTATCTGCACAATGCTGAACAAAGCATTGCTTATATTTGTACATTTGACTGAAGAAGAATTATGCCATATTTTAAAGCCAACCAAAATGTAACAGTGAACACACACAGTGCATTTTTGGAAGCTTTTTTGGAAGGCAGGGAGTGAGACTTCATACCCACTCCTAGTCCAAAAACTTAGTGAATTCCTCATATTTTATGTGAAATACAATGTAACTGGACCAAGCAGCAATAGAGAAGATGAACAGTATTGCCCTCATAGCTTGTTATTGCCTATCCAGATCTCTGAAGAAAGAATTCCTTACTGATTCTGTCCCTTCTAGCCAATTGCTTTGGCTTGCCAGATCTTTAAAGATGGATTAATTTAAATTTTCTCTTTCTCTGTGGTTTTCAACTTAGACCAAGACCACAGGTTCCATTGCCAGACTAAAAAACAAAACAAAACAAACAAACCAAAAAAAAAAAGAAAGATTAGTTTGACTGTATATAAAATAAGAGCATGCCTCTGAGTTATCTGGGGAAACTAAGGAATGTTGATGGCAGTGCAACAGATATCAAGTTCCTTTGGGTCATTATGGAGTGAAAGAAGTGTTTTGCTCATCTGTCTCATGCTTTTAGAGATGCTATTTTTCAAAGGGGCTGTAAAACTGAGCTCGTCATTATTTGTGATTTGTCATAGCTATCTTAACTCTGTCAACAGAAGTAAGAATTGATTCAAGTAACACCTCTGTGATTTGAACAGCTGCTTTCCACCTACCTGCATTTCCTGTTTGGAGACATTTTTATGTATTTTTATTTCTTGGGCTTAGTGTTGGATGCAATAATGTTGATGGTGTTATGCAAGCTGCAATAAGACCATTATACCATGACTTATGGTATCATTGACATCAAAGCGCTTTTCAGAATAAGAGTTTTCTCTCTTCTTCCCTTTCCCAACAAATAGTCTATAAGTACGAAGATGTACTTTTATTTTCTTTTGTTTTTATTATTTTGAAATAACTGAAATTAATGACTCCAAAAAGAATTTTATGTATGATGTATTTTTGGTTTTAAGCATTGCCCTGTCTGTTAAATTGAGGTTTATTTCTCATTTCTCTCTATCTCCTTTTTTTTTTTTTTTTCCCTTTTTAATATACATTCCAATCTTTATTGGAGACTTAGTCTTACTTGTAAGTTCAAAAATTCAATGAACTTTTAAGGCATACACTAATGTAATGGCACAAAGACTCCAAAATCACCAGAAGTTTATTAAGGCTTTATATTAACTTGGGAGTTGCTCAGGTGTTGAAAGTGTAAGAAGAGTCAAGTATTTATTTGTATGACCTAATAGAAGCTGTTTTACTACAAGAAGGAGATGTTAGGTGTTATTGAGCTTCTGTTGCTTAAAACTGTTGCTTAAAACTTTAAATATAGTTTGCACTTGTCTTTGGAAACAATTTCTGATGTATTGTCAGTCCCTTTGAATGTAAGAGTTCAAGCACAATGAACTTTCTAAGACCATATAGAAAGAAATGGAGGAAATAATCATGCGTGGAGAAGCATGGAGAAGATAATCCCACTAAAAACATATCAGAACAGAGTGTTAATGAGGAAAGACTCTGAAGTATGAAAAGCTAGTGTAGGACTAATATTCATTTAGATTTTTCTCTTGTAAATCATTTTGCATTAACTTTGTTTCCTAAAATCTCATTTTTTGCTGATATACAAAGAAGAATCCCTTTGCATTTGCCTTGTGTTTGTTTGATTGCCAATTGAACCAGTGTATTGTGGTAGCAGTCCCAACAAGGTAATGTAACTGTGCTCAGGTCTGAGGCTTTGGCTGCAGTTTGTTTTTGTGAGTGACTTTATGAAGTTGTCTTTTCTCCAGGGAATTCTTAATTTGAAGATAAAATATTGCTTATCTTCCATTTTCATTAACTTCAGAGCTGCCACCTGCTTTCTATTGAATTAGTAATGCAATTGCAGATAATGCCTTAAAAAAGGGAAGGGAAGGAGGATGGCTTACAACATTATCATGCTGCTCCAGTTACAAGGGGAATAGAAGGTGTGCACTGGGAAATAACAAAATGTTAGTGCTCAGGCAATGTGTAAGCATGCTACGTTGAAGCTGTCTCTCTCTTTCTCTCTCTCTCTCTCTATACTGTCAAGTACATGTCTGAGCAGCGGAGATGAGGGAACAGTTGAAGTGAGTAACTGCTGCTTCCCAATTTGATGCTTTTCCCTATGGGTAAGGTTTTAGGGGGGTATTTCTGAGATTCTCTGGCAAGTTTTAACACATTAACACATATAAGAAGCTTTTCTTTCAGTGGAGAGGCATATATAGGATCTGTGGACACTTCTTCCCTGATTGTTTTCAGGCATCTTCAGTTACTCTTCCCACTTTTATATTTCTTTAATGAAAAGTAGAGATGGGTGTGATTGGGTGTGAATGAAGTTAGTGAGCCATAAATGTGTAAGAACAGTGTCAATCATATATTGTCCTTATTCTTAGGGAAACTATGTCTGAAAACCTCTTTCAAACTGAGCTCTTAAATGACAGGTTCTTAAAAATGATTCCTTTGCACTGTTGGAGTTTTTTTCTTTCCTTTTTTTTTTTTTTTTTTTTTTTTTTTTTTTTTTTTTTTTTTTTTTTTGTCTACTTTCTGCTGGGGGAGGAAGGGCAGTGCTTTAAGAGGTTCAAGTCAATATTCAACAGAACAAGCAAACTCTGCTGTCTCACTTCTGCTCCTGCCGTTGTCAGGTAAGCAGCATGCCAGCCAGCTACAAGAAGTTCACACATCTCATGCTGAGCATCAATTCCTTGTTCCTGCTTCCGCACCGGCTGCACCTAGTTACAGACTCCTCAAAGAAAAACAGAAATAGAGGGTGCAGCTCAACTCCTCTCTGCAGTGTCAAGCCAAAAAAAATCCTTCATTGACAAATAGATTGGTTTTACATTGACTCACTTATCCATGCTGGAAATCTGTCCGCTTGGCAGCAAGTATAGGGGAAATGCTGCAAAGATTCCACAAGTCCCTCAGTGGGAGACCGACTGCACCACAGGACGTACTTCATTCTGATCAATATGATTTAGTTTGTGGAAAAAAAAAGGTGTATCAGTGTTACGCTGTTAAAGCCACTATAAATATTTTTATCAAAATACTTTGCAGAAAATTACATTTTAAAATTAGTGATTTAATTACTGTAAATTACATTGGAAGCAGTCTTCCCCTTGAGGCCAGGAGTTATTTCCCCATGTTGTGCATATTTAAACTGATAACAATCTGTAGGCAGCTGTTTGTTGCTCAGGTAAAGCTGAAGCAAACTTCTGATATGCAAAACCAAACTCTGATATCCTTATAACACATTACTGAATTATAAAAATGGGAAGATGACCCTTGGAAAAGGAGTACCTCTGCACACTGCGTACTCTTGTCTGCCATTCTCTGTATGTTTTTGTATTTTTGGCGTATAAGTAATGATAATAAGGCTTGATGTTCCTCATTGCTCAAACAGCTTGATTCCCTCCATACCAGGAGGAAATAATTTTGTTACACAGCACTTGTTTTTGAAGGCATTAAAAACTTTGTTGTTTAGAACTGCTTGCTGGATAGGGTAATAATCTCCTGCTTGCAGTTTAAATTAACCCCAGTCATTTGAAACATCCCTCTGGGCCCCAACAGTCTCTCCAACGCAAAGGGAATTTGTGCACTTCTAGGCATAGAGAGCTGTCATCTCTAGTGTATGTTCTTTTTTTGCAAGATAAGCTTGTGTGTAACCACATGGTGCTGTTATATTGTGCAGTGTTAAATATACAAAATCAATTATGATGGGTATTTGCTATGCAACCTAGCTGCTCCCATGGGCTCCCTTTGCTACTGCATCTGAAGGCTTTCTGGGACTGAAAGCTATAAGTGAATTCGTGTTTCAGCCTTTTCCTCAAGTTTGGCTCTTCATTGGCTTTTCATCTCAACTGGATAACAAGTTGACCATAAGGCAGCAGTGTGCACTCGTGGCCAAAAAGAATGCTCCACATCTGGAGCGCTGTGTCCAGTTCTGGGCTCCCCAGTACAACAGGGATGTGTAGCTGCTGGAGAGAGTCCAGAGCAGGGCTACAAGGATGATCGGGGCCTGGAACATCTGCCCTATGAGGAAAGGCTGAGAGAGCTGGACCTGTTCAGCCTGAAGAACAGAATACTTACCTGGCAGGGGAGACACCATGATCAGGCAGGTGGTTTTCCCAGGGCGAGGCTCATCCCTTGCACTCCTGGTGTGCTGACCCCTGCGATTTCTCCAAATGCGGGAAAGTTGACTGCATAGTATTTGCTCTTCTCATTAGTGGCCAGTGACAGGACAAGAGGAAATGGGCGTAAGCTGAAACACAGGCAGTTCCATCTGCAGGTGAGGAAGAACTTCTTTACTGTGAGGGTGACAGAGCCCTGGCACAGGCTGCCCAGGGAGGTTGTGGAGTCTCCTTCTCTGGAGATCTTCCAAACCTGCCTGGATGCTGCCCTGTACTCTGGGTGACCCTGCTGGAGCAGGGGGTTGGACTAGATGATCTCTAGAGGTCCCTTCCAACCTTGAACATTCTGTGATTCTGTGAGAGGGCTGAGGGGGGACCTCATCAGTGTGTGTAAATACCTCAAGGGAGGCAGTGAGGAGGAGGGGCCGGCCTCTTTTCAGTGGTGGCCACTGATAGGACTAGAGGAAACGGCCACAAGCTGAGGCACCAAAAGTTCCACAGGAGCTTGTGCAGTCTACTTCTCTGGAGATCTTCCAAACTTGCTTAGATGCAGCCCTGTGCCACGTTCTCTGGGTGACCCTGCGTGTGCAGGGGGGTTGGACTAGATGACCTCTGAGGTCCCTTCCAACCTTAACAATTCTATGATTATATGTAGTATGTATCTTACACCTTCCAACCTTAAGCATTCTATGATTCATTCTGTGATTCTATGAACATGATGTACATTGCAGGAACTTAAGGAAAATTTTATTAACAGTGAGGGTGACAGAGCCCTGGAACAGGCTGCCCAGAGAGGTTGTGGAGTCTCCTTCTCTGGAGATCTTTAAAACCCACCTGGCCACAATCCTGTATAACATGTTCTAGGTGACCCTGCATGTGCAGTGGGGTTGGACTAGAGGATCTCTAAAGGTCCCTTCTAACCTTAACAATCCTATGATTATATATAGTATGTATCTTAGACCTTTAACTGATATTTACTTATAATATGGACAACATTTTGACCTGATTATTGTGAAGCTTAATATACCTTTTTAATTATTCATGTCAGCATGTGGGAGGAAAATAAACTTAATCCTACCCCCTCTTCTCACTAAGCAAGCAACCAAGAGTGTCTAATTTATCTGTGAGCTGCAGTTCTAGCATCTGGAGTTTAAAAGCTTATTATTATCTATTTTTTTCTTTTTTTTTTTGTAAAATCATTATTGGTCTTAGCTGTTCAAGTCTAGGGTACTAAAAATGATAAAATATTACCAGAAAACAACAATACTACTCAATGTTTACAGTAATTAGCAGGAGCTCTACAGATATGCATGACTAATCATATGTCACCTGGAGGAAGGTAACAGTTCTACTAGTACTTGGTTATATTTGCATGACTTAAGGAATCTCCACATTCTGTTGTATGATCTAGATATTTATCCTATAGACTGCACCATAGAAATTGTGCAACAATTAATACTAAACTGAATTTTGAAGCCAGGACTTGGTTTGTGAATGGTCTTAGAAATATGATACCAGCTTCCAAAGAAAAAAAGGGAATAATGTTTTCTTGCATCTTTATTCTTTATTTGAAGTTGGTTACTTCAAAAAACATCAATTTGGAGAGCTGAATTATAGAATAAATAGCTACTCATGGAAATGAAGCATTACTTGCCATCTTGCAGTAAGACTTATTGTGCGAACATTTCCTCGGCATTATTTAAATTCAGAAACACAATTATATTTTTTGTTAAGAGTCTTGGCATTTGTAAATATATGCAGAAGCAGTTCATAATCTGGAGTTTTTAGTCTGTTTCTCTTGGCAAGAATTAATTGACAGTATCGTTGTGATATCTTAAAATACTACCTCACAGAATCATCTATCTTATCCACTGAAAACTTTGAGATTTGAGAGTAATGTCACTCATCCATACTGTCTTCAATCTAATCCAAACAGATTAAGTTCATAAAAACGTATATATTTTCTCAAAATGCCCATGCACAGGCATTACCCAAGCAAAATACCCAAGCATTTTACTCTCTGAAAAGAGATCCTAGAAAATTGTTAGCAAATTCCACAAAAGCACTTTGAGGAATATATTTTGGACAGGGAAGTTACTGAATTTCAGAACCTGAGGGTAGGAAAGAAGTGACTATCTTGACTGCCATAGTCTCTGAAAATATCAAATGAAATTTACTATCCTGAATTTGTTGCCTCTTTTTTCTTTTAAAATTAATCGTGCTTGTGGCAAGAGTTTTAGATGCTGGTCTTACACTGGCTGTATGCAAAGGGGGTCACTCACCTTCTTTCATTGGCACTAATACAGGGATAGACTTTATCAACATAAGCATAAAGCTGCTGCTTTAAATCATTAGCTGATATAAATATTTGAAATTTAACGTTAAAACCAGAATTTACCATTGTTAGTTGCTTTGAAACCTTATATTATTTAAAAGCAAGATATTTTAAAGAGATATTCGCATCTTTTTACTGGCTTTGCTTCATGCATACATGTTAGATGATACATTTTATTTGTGTGGCCTGTGGTTATATAAGAACTTTATATTAGATCCCCACGCTAAATAAATTGGTAGCCTAACCTCTAACTATGACTTGTGAAACAACCTATTAATGGAAGTAAAAATTGCTTGAAAACAAAAGTGCTTCATACTGTTTTATTTTGTTTTGTTTTATTTTGCCAAATTAATAGTAAGCATTTAGGCTGCCCTAATAGTTTTGCATTC
The DNA here is from genome assembly GCA_013398315.1 of Nothoprocta pentlandii. Classification (NCBI taxonomy): domain Eukaryota; kingdom Metazoa; phylum Chordata; class Aves; order Tinamiformes; family Tinamidae; genus Nothoprocta; species Nothoprocta pentlandii. Next base: position 786,521 of record VZSG01000220.1, on the reverse strand, counting down.
CTTTTTGCTTAGGGGAAAGTTACAGATAAATATTTTAAAACTTACTTGTCCTTCATCTTTCAGAATTCTTTCCTTCTGTAACACTTTGTGATGGTGGCCTACATAAATTAACAACAATGACAAAAACTACAGAAAATATTTTTCTTTACTGGAGCTCTTGTATTCTAATGTTACCACCTTCTGCTTTGGCCTTGTATCATGATACATGACAGAGCTCAAATGATTGCCCTCTCTTAAACATAATCTTGCTGAGTTTAAGTCACTGATGTTGGAAGTGACGCCTCTTGTAGAAGAGGGAGTGGAGCAAGTTGCTCTTGCCAAGGAAGAATGAAATTTTGTTCATTTTTTGAGCACTTGGATGTTGTATGTAATCTTCATTTGTTGAAGTGAAATGATAGGAAATAAACTTCATTAAGTATGTATACAACAGGACTCTTACCAAACTGTTTTGCAGATGAATGCCTGCTACTCAGTGGAGTGTAAGCTTAATCACAACATTTATTTCTATGCCTTCAAATAATTACCCCTCCACACTCCTTCACAAGACTTCTGAATAAACACTTTAAGCGGCTTCACTAAATGGTACAATACTTCAGGCAAGCTCTGGAAAATAATTTCTCCTCCTTCCCACTCCAGAAAAGAAGGCTAGTTTTTCCATTTACTTATGGAAGTTTTCACGAACAAAGAAATAGCATTCTTGGATTTTTTTTATCTTCTGCAAGCATCTTGCTGATATGTGACCTCTATGATCCTATATCCTCCCTTTGTTAATGCTTGCTGTGCCTTAAAATTCTGTCCTAATTGGGTGCTTTCCTTCTACTGACATTTCTCTCTGTAAAACTGCCACAGGTATGTCATGAGGGGAATATAAATGCATTGATTGACAGCCTGTTATTTGACAAATGGCCGTTTTGGAACATATGTCTCCACTGGTACGTTATTGTACTCAGATCATTAGATGAAAGTCTGGAGCATGAGCTTATCCTAAAGCTACAGAACTTTTATTATGCTCCCACTGGAGACAGATGAAGTAGCTAAAACTTCAGTAATCACCCACTGCTAGCCTGCAATGCATTTTATATCCATGTATCTAATACCTTTAGTATTTATTTGCATGAAGATTTATTTAGATGTTTGCTTGTATCTTGTTAGAGACTTCCTGACAGTTATAAACTGGCATATATTTTAAAAATACAGTATTGACTGATGTGACAATTTATATCTTTGAATGTTCAAACTTTTTTTCCTATAGAAATATAAATAAATACATATGGAAATATAACAGAAATCCTACAGAAATGTGAAGTGGACACACAGATTATGTGTTAGACTATAGGTATATATTTTTGTTCCAACTCTATTAGCATTTCTTTCTTCCTTAACGTCAGTTGAGCCAGTCACTTCATTTTATATTAGGCTTAAACTCATAATTTGGGAGGGAGATAAGTCAAAGTATGGACTCTGTGCTTCTCTATGACCTATTCTGCAGAGGTGTTTGAAGTCAGTGAAGTTAAATTAGGGCTGAGCTTAGCTTTGTCTCTTCTAGACTGTACTTGCCATTTTGGCATGAAAATATATGATAGTGTGAATTGTGTGGCTGTTATTGGCTAGTTGTTCTTTGAGGTTATAAACTTCTACAGCAGACAGCTCAGACTATGATTCTTTTTGCATCTTGATGCTTTTGCATCTTTTGTAATTAGTTAATACACAAAAATAGGATCAAAAATATTTTTAATAACAGGAATCTGTAACTGTTTTTGGAAGAAATCAGTTTTGTATGCACCTGCAAATGATTTTTATTCTGCCTGTTTTCATTTTTTACCTCTCACCTCATCTATACATGTTCTTCAGCTTCTGGAACCAAAGTGCCATGTCAAGCACTTCTGGTTCCCTGTGGCACAAGCTGTTTACACTATGAATGTGTGGAAGATTGAAATTTAATGGTTTCTAGTTTTTAACAAAAGAGAAGATTTTCTGCAATATGTGCTTTTCAATTCTTGGTAACCATGCAAGAATTACTCCAAAAACCCCTTGAGTGCGTATTATAAAGGATGTGTGTATTCTACAAAGATATACACATATAAAGTCTCTTTACACTTGCCTAGAAAATAAAGCCTTTTCATTCCATCCCCAAGAGTTGTTCAAGTTCTCTCTGCCAAGAGCTCTTGCAAGCAGGATTCACCATTTTGGAATGAAGAGAATTCTAAGCTACTCTAAGCTGGGCCAAAATAGAAAGATGCAATGTAAACAGAGATGTAAAGCACATTATGTTCAGAGAAGGAGAATTTCCAACTTTTATGGAGCAAAAAACACAGATGAAGCCTTGGAGTTAGGATGTTGCCTTTGGTGCAAATGTTGGTTATTTCAGGATATAATTTGTGATTACAGACAACAGTCTATGCCAAGGCAAGCCATGCAATGGAAGACAGAGGAAAGATTACAGATGGGAAAGTGTTATACTTTTGAAGCTGGACTTGAGCCAGCTCGTGGCTCATTTCTCCACTTTCAGCTTTCACTGTAGTGTGAAAGCTAACCATTTAGTATTCTATATTACAGCTAGATCTGTTTCCCTGGATCCTAGGATGGAAAGCTTGGAAGTATTGCATTTGTTCCATTCTTTCCTGTTTTGCTAAAAAAGCAACAAGCAAACCCTTCCAACCTCATTTCCTACCCCACTTTTCATAAAGGAAGACTGCTTTCTATGAAACTTAAGAAAACTTCCTTCTATGCAGTTTGTGTGTGCAAGACCATTGTGACTTTACTTTCAAAATAGCAGAGAACCATTTACTGTTTACTCTCCTAGGCCTGACTGTGTGAAGTACAGGGGCTCACAGTTTTTGTGCAAGTATATCTGCTGCGTACTGGCTTGTTTAAAAGTAGCTGCCAGCTCAACTAATCTATCCTTCATAATTTGAGGCAGGTTCCTTAGCATCATTTTAACAGAGCTCTTTGTCAGTCTTATATAATCTTTAGCATTGTTTTACTTGAGGAATCCATGCAGACCAGGATCAAATAGAAAGCTTTCCTCCCTAAGTGGAGTGACAGCAAATAAACAGGAAGCCTTGCTTATATTGGATGAAAAATGACTTAATCAAGCGTCCATATATTTTTTTTTCTCTGAATACAGCATCATAAGATTAATAAATTGAAGCCTTATATTTCAAATCCATTTCAGAATATCAAGTTCCTGCAAGACCAAAAAAAAAAAAAAAAAAAAAAAAAAAGCCCTCTGTGCATTATTACAATACAGAATACATGACTGATTCTCATTGTTTATAACATAGGCTAATAGGCTAGGATTGGTCTGCATATTTGCCACTGAAAGAAATATATGATACTGCAGCCATTAAACCTTCATATTCAGTTCTTCTCAGGAGAAGGGGAGAGGGGAATGAAAGTGGAGAAGATTCACAAATAGGCACAACTAAATCTCTGTGTAGTTTAAATACTTATCAGTATATGACAATAAATAAATAAATAAATAAAAATAGTGGAGGAGTGCATTGGCTCAATTGGAATGCTGTATTTGAAACTTCTCATCATTTGTCGTCTTTCTTTTCTTCTGTGATAAAGTGATTCAGAGAGAAGCCCAGTGAAAATGCAGGCAGGATATTGGCAGCATGGCAGGTTAATAGTGGCTGCCTTTATTTCTGAAGCATGCCACAGCATTCAGAAATATTTCTGCAGTGCTTAATCTGTAAACTTGTTGCACATCTGGAGCTAAATGGAATGAGAAAGGGAATAAAATAGTTTAAGTCTTCTGCTAGTTCACAGCATGTTCTATTTGGAGGTCACAGTAATAATGCAGAGGGATTAGAGACGATTTTTATGAGCAGAGGGCTCTCTTTTATGCCATGTACTCACACAGATTTTTCTGTTGCAACATGAGAGAGAGCAGCTTGAGTCATCAGAATTGATGGAGAAGCAGTACTGGAAGCTAGCAGGTATTCCACCTGTGCCTGGATTTCCCCAGTGTCTGCACACCAAAAATTTCCTTGAGGGCCTTGCCCTGCTCTCTTCTCTTCATTGACCCAGGGCAGGTTCCTCAGACCCAGTACCTGATTCCTGCCAGGCTTCCACCTTCCAAAATCTGTATGCTTTTTCCTAAACCACATTTTGTCCTATATCCTCCAGGTGAAATGAAAATCCTGGTTGTGGCTGAATACCTGAGCCAACTCCTACGACATATATAGCAGTGCCAGTGAAGTAGAAAGTTATTTCAGAGAAGGTCATAGTCATAGCCTGTCTAAAGTGATATTCATTCTATACCTGTTTACTTCTTCATACAGATTGTTTCCATGGAGGAATTTCTTTGCTGTTCCAGAGAGCAATACTGCAGTACATGGAGATCAGAAAACATCCAGCCATTTAAGCAATGTGACTTAATGTCAAGTGATACTTGAGCTGCTTGTCTGCTGCTTGTCCCCAATAACTTCGCTGCATGTCCCCTCTCAGCTGGCATAACCCAGTGTTTGGAGTAAATCTGGGCAAGTTTGAATTATTGCCAGTATTTATTTATTGGGGTAAAAAAAGAAAGAGTGATTCTCCAGTCTAGTACTGCTGTGGTCTAGGGCTTGAACTGCAACTATGTTTTAGTTCTTGGTCTAAAGCTAACTGCAGATTTTAGTTCTCATGTTACTTTCTTATGCTACTTTCACAGATACTTTTCATCACAACACATTGATTCTGTGAAATAATAGTTCTCAGGGAAAAAAAAAATCTTGGAAATTACCTGAGAGTTAATTATATTTATTGGTGGAACTGAGGTAACTGCGCTATCCTGCAAAGTTTGCCTTTGCTTGTATTATTCTGTTTGATAACACAAAACTGATTACAATTGTTTCAGTCTGTTACTAATCTAATCTAATCTGCAGCACTGAGAACTGATGCTTTAAATAATTTGGTTGGACTGAGATGATTTTGGCCAGAAAGTAAGTGTCTGCTCATCTGAACATGATATAAGATGGAAGTGGCAGACTTTTTAATTTTCTTGTGCATATAAATTAAAACAACAACAAAAAGCCTGCAGTCAAGCTTGTTTCAAGTCAAGTTTCTGCCAAGTACTAATTTTATAGAAACTGTTAAATGTTCGTGAATATTGAGGTTTCTGGAGTCAGGGTGCAATGAGGCCTGGTTGCTCCCTGGGCTCATTGAGCTGCCTGCAAGGGAGCAGAGCACTTGGACCAGCTGGGGCAGCCCCAGTGCAGGTACTGGGCAGGCTTGGGAGTCTTGCAGGCCAGGCTAGCACCTAGCTTGTTGGAGCCGAGAATGGAAAAGGCACCTGAAAGCTGTTCCTGTTCCTCAGTCTGAAGTGAGTTCCAATCCAGTGGCATTGTTGCCTTCTTGGTGTGCAACACTGTGTGGTCATGATCCTCTATGGCCCTGGGGATACTCCCATGGTCCTTACACCTGGGAAAGAAACGTTGATGTTCACTTAACTGAATGGCTGCTAGTGAGCTCTTTCATTAGTGTAATTTATGTAACTTTACGCCCTGTCACTCATGACATAATGTATCATTGCTTTCATGGGATTTGACTGAGCTAATGGAATTTGCTTTAACATAAAAGGTCTCTGAGGTCAGTGTTTAAATAACTTGTGCTATTGGCCTCAGTTTTTATCAGACTATTGCTCTAAACATTAGTCATCAAGTACATAAAAATGGATGTAAGTATAATCTGGTATTTGAATCCAAGGTTTAAAAACATCCCCTCATTTGCTATATGCTCTTACTTTACGTGCACAGCTGATATAGAGACTGTGGTGAGAGTGTCCTCAGGATTTCTTGTACATTCAGACTGACACTTCTTTTTTTTTCCTTACAGTTACTCAAATTTGTAGATCATACTTGAGTAGCAGACTTTCATATCTTCTCTAAAAAATTAAGTGAATTCTCTAAAGTGAATTCTGATTTGTGGTTGCTACTTGTTAAACAGGAGTCCTTTAGTACTGAGGCTAACTTTGCATTTCATTTGATTCACTTTTCATTTTTTTAATATATAAAAATATGATTCAACTTATACAATTATTTGTTTACATAATTCCTTATGAACAAATATTGTGCAGTGGGTGTGCAAATATGTATTGGGGTTTTTTTTTTTTTGAACTTTGGGATTTTTACAAGCTTGTGAGCTCTAAAGATGATGCAACAAATACACTGATGTTTTTCTGGGCTGAGGAAATGGCACGCGATATGGTAGATCATGAAAAGAGGAGAATAGGAAACAACTGGAGGTATTTAAACATAGACCATCACGTAAAGAGAGCTAAACATAAAAGAGGAGATAATAAATCTGAATGAAAAGTCTCTGCTTTTCAAAGAAAGCTTGGAAACTTTTTAATGAGCTGTAGTTGTTGAAGAAAAGATAGCTTTGCTTTGAACACAGCTGTATGAACGAAGGAAAGATTGTGTTGCCATTTAAAGTATCTTCAGTGTTGCTGGTTTGATGGCCTCTAGTTATTTTTAAAGCAGCCTTTTGTGTAGTCCTCTTTGAGGTAAAGTTGCCTGAAATCTCTCTTTAATTGATTTGGTTATAAATGACAAATATTTCTCAATTGTGAGGCCATCTAAATCATTTGATTAGTCTGATATTTCAGTCAGGTCTGCTGTGAAGAGAGCATTGGTGACAGCAGGGCTGACAATGACAAATGGTATTTTATTCTTCTTTTCTTGTCGTTTAATTTGTCAGCCTTTATTCATCTCTTTCTGTATATATCCCATGATAACTCTGACTTTGGGTTTTAATTTAGGGTCGTGTTCTGGCTTTTTTGGAAGCAAGGCACCTGCACCAGTTAGTGTCCTAAAACGGAATGAAGTGCAAAAAGTCAAAGCTTTGTCAAACCAGATTACTAAATAATAAAATAGGGCAAATCCTCCTAGTATGGAAAATTGTCCTGGATGAATTCTGTGTGTTCACAGTCACTGTCCTCACTGCTCATAGTGGCAGAGAAGCATCAAAAGTCTATGTAGCTAACTCTTTTGTCAGTATTAATTTAGATGTTAGATCAATTCTTGGCACTGTTGTTTTTTCCATTAGGGAGACATCCCATTATTTCAGTTTTTACACTAGTCTTACAGGATGTTATGCTATAAAATATTCCTTAGCCAAAGAGCAATGAGATGAAATTATGTTCCAGCTGCTTAGTGTTCAAGCATGTTGTCCTCTTTAAGATTCTCACTAGTTGTAATATGCCTTTGAAGAAGAAATTCCATCTCAAAAACCTTGTGTGTAAGCCCTTTAATGAAAATGTTGCCTTGGTAAATAGCTTTATTGTTGCTTTCTCTTTAGTTTCAATGTTTCTTGCTATTTTCAATGTCTCTGAGGGAAATATGCATTAAAATGAAACTTTATTTCAAATAATAAATCAACATCAACACAGTATTAACAACTCTTTTCTATTTTATTGGAAATTCAGATAGAAAAATCTCACAAAATACCTTGAACTTTCTTTTGTAACTTTAGTATTATATTCATGTGTTATTTTGTGATTTCTATAGTGAGTTTCAGTTCAAGGCATAGCTGCCTATGTCTTTATGTGGAATAGAAGTGTGTATTGAATTCAGGCTCCTTTGAAGTTTTATGCTGTTGGTCTGAAGTAAATAGAAGTACTTTGTTAAAATGCCACCCCTGCAAGAATTCCAGATTGCTCGTTGTATTGTCTGCTTATAAGAGGCTTAGAGGCTAGAAGTGGGAAGTAACTTATGTGTAATGTTTTATTAGCAAACCATAAACTCTGAGCTTACTGGAAGTAGAAAAACTACACCAATTTCTAGATGAACTATTAGATCTAATGTCATATAGAAATCAAAGAAAATACATTAACTTTGGTGGTGACAACGGAGAATGCAGCTGCTGTTTTTGAAATCTCCCCTGTAGAAAATCAGTATCTGCTGATTCGAGTTCCTTTGGAGGTAGTGTAGATGTGTAGGGAGAAATAGCCATGTCTGCATGATGATGCATGATGGAAGGATGCATGAGAGGCCCTCTCTGTGCTCAGTTATGACTTAGGATAAAACAGAGCACAATTGTTAAATAAAATTGTTGATATGAAAGGAATGAAGGCAAATTCAGTTCTGAGTACTAGCTAGCTGCAGAAGTGTAGGTGAGGACAGAACTTATTTTAATGTCACCTGTGGTTTGTCTTTTGTAATGTCCACAGAGTGAACATTACCACCTAGTGGTTGACGATAGTGAATGGGAGAAAAGAAGGTAATGTGCACACCACTATAGGTAAGCCAGATATTTGGTTTTAAAAGTATGCATGCCACATGTAGAGGCTTAAATATCTTAAAGCAGAGACGTGTGGTGTTTCTTTTTGAGCTTTCTCCACATTTAAATTACATTTTACTCTATAAATATCTTATCATAAGGAAACAATGAACAAGAAAAGAGTAAACTTGCAGTTCTGATCAGAAATTCATTTACCTCAGAGGAGCAATAATAATGTAATTCCTGTTGTTGGTATTTGTACTGCTGCAAAGTAGGCTCTGCACTTAAGATAAAATAGAAAGTGCAAATAATGTTTTGTTCAGTGCTAAGAGAGGACATCTCTGTGATGGTTGTTCAAGTTTAACTAGCTTAAACTGTCTCTATAAAGACATTGGTTTAAATAAAATATTTATTTTTGGCTTGGTACTAAATAAAGTGGAACTAATTCTTCAGTTACACTTATGGAGCCATTCCCACCCACCCCCCAAAAAAAAAGAAAAAAAAATCTCTAAAGTTTGATTACTTTTATTCTGAAAAAACAAACAAACAAACAAACAAAAACAAACCAAAAAAACCCACAATTTGATTGCTTAGGAATATTTCTTTGCTTACCATTAACTGTGTGTATGAGTAATGTGATGATTTGGCTCATTCACCCAGCCAGAATTAGGATGATCTTTGAATCTCTGTGAAAGTAACTATGTATTTATGGTTAAAATATTCATCACATCTCGAAAGCTATATTGTATCACTTTTTCCATTTAATTTGAAAAACCAAATTAGATATCTAAGTGGGGAGGGAAAGAAGACAGTTTATTTTCTTCTTGGCATTCCTTATCATCTCTCTTCTCTCTAATGCAGAAAAGCTTATAAAGGAAGGAATTTAAAGATTTTTTTTTCTCTTAGCAACACATTTTGTGTATGAGGAAACTGTTTTTTCTATTAACTTTGAAAAAAAAATCAATCAAGTAGTTCGGGTGAATACTTTCAATTACAGAACAGGCTTTTCTCCAAGTTTAAGCTGTGATATTCCCTGCAGATATTGGTATTAACATAATAATTTTTGCAAGCAATTTATTTTCTGGGACTCTTGGAAAATAATGTGACTCAGTCTGGCCTGAGAAGGCAGCAGTGTGAAGAGCAGGTTGCATGCTCTTTTTTATGCCGTGGGAGAAAAAGATCACTCACAGTAGGCTTACTCTCAGCTTTCACCATGTTTTGTCAGCATGCCCCAAAAGCCTGGTGGCACTGGACATCTAGTAGGCGCAGATAAAGCTGGCAAGGGAAGTGGAAAAGGCAACCGAAATGAGAGCCTTGTGTTATCAAGAGAGATCTTGATCATCTTGAGATGAAAAAAAAAAATCCATACCTACTTCTGTGTCTACATGTGTCTGAACAAAAAGGTATATGGCTAGAGATTGCAATTGATTCATACCAAGAAAATGAGGCAAAATATTGATTATGATTATTGTAGAAACCAATTCTACTAAAGAATTTATGTATTTCCATGCTTACACTAACAAGAGTAACGTTTGAATGCAAGAATATCTTATTCTCAACTTTTGTCTTTTATTTGAGGTTTTTAAAGACCACTTTCTACATGTGATTTTTTGCTTGTTAAGTTCAAATATAACTTTCCTCTTGAAAGGATCATAGATCTATAAAAATCTTTGCACAGATGCACTAGGATAAGCCAAAGGAAAAACACCTGGACTTTTGACAATGAGAACTGAAGCAATTGTAAAATGAAACTCAGAATGACTACAGGTATCTAAAGGAGTTGATAAGTTGGGAAGGAGGAAGAGCCTTAAAGCTTTTAGAAGATTGCTTTGTCAGAAGAGTTCAGTACTGCATCTTGTCTTGTTAGAAATTTAAACATCCTGGAGCTATCTTCAAATGCACTTTGTAGTGAAGACAGCTGCACAAATGGAATCCAACAGCTTTCAAAGAGGCTTCATGACAATTCATCACAAGACTGGGGTTGTTTTTAGGTGTGTGTTGTATGGAGAGTTCTGTTAGACCAGTTTGTAAAGTCTGGTTATTTTTCCTGTAGCCTTAACACGGTTCTTGTACAAATTCAGAGCTGAAACTAAATTCTTTCTTCACTTGAGCCTCTATTTAAGGACTAAAGACTGGCGATATGCTGTCGCAAGTTAATAGGCTTTAGGAGATTTGGTATATTTTTGAAACCAATCACCTGTGGATAAAAATATCACAATCCAATAGCTAGGGGTAGTGCTCTAGCATTTGAAATGTCAACTGCTTATCTTCAAGCTCATTTTGAAATATTTTCTTCCAAAATATTTAAGACCCTCCTCACCCTAACACATGCCTTTACATACAGAAAGGGTGAAGTAAACAATAAATTGCCATATACTTGCAAAATGCACTTTTGAAGCCCATAAGTTTAATTTCTGACTATAGGATGTAGGAAAGAAGACATGAGACTGAGGAAAATGGTTTAAGGAGTAAGTAATTATAATCTAAGACTAAATAAAAATCTGAAAAAAATGGCATTCACTCGAGCATTGACAGGATAACTTTAGTTACTCATTTAATATAAACCTTTCTTTAAATATATTTGTCCAAGCTTTATTATTTTAACAGTTCTTAGTGACAAGGAATAGCACTGCAAAGTATTTGCTGTAGCAGCTGAAGAGATAACCAGAAGCCTGTGAATAACCTTATCACTGAAGAATAAACTTGCTGAAAATATGTGCCAATGAACCATAGAGCAGTTGTCATTTCTTTTTGTTAATACCAGATGTTTTATATAAATGACTACAGCAAGTGCAAACAGGTAACAGTGAATGAAGAAAAATATGTTTGGAGGGTTTAAGACAAGGAGTGATGCAGTAGTGCAAGTCTTTGTGTGAGATCAGTAATGTATATTATGTTTTTTCTGGTTATTGCTGCTTAATTACACACACAAAAAAAATCAGCTTTCTCTAATGGTGTTAAGAGTGGCTAGGAAGAATTTTTTATATATAAAAACAGTTAAACTGTTTTGGATACAGACATGTTCTAACTTCGCTATTAAATTTATGGTCTGCTAACTCCTGCTGGAATTGACAAAATTCTGAAAATTAAGCCTCAATAGCGGCTGTACTGACTTTCTGCTGGAGACAAGATGATCATAAAATCATCCTTCTGGTTTCGTCTATGTGAAATGCTGATGGTTGATGGTTTGCTTGTCACTAAGAGTCTCAACTGCGCATATTGATAGGGTTATCCCACCCACCTTGCGTGTGTGCATGTGAAAATTCCTACAGTCTTTTGATTACTGTGGATTATTTGGATGGTTGTGTTTTGTGGCAGGCTTCCCCCACATCATGCTCTTAGACTCCTTAAATACTCGTCTTCCCTTCCCTTCCCTTCCCTTCCCTTCCCTTCCCTTCCCTTCCCTTCCCTTCCCTTCCCTTCCCTTCCCTTCCCTTCCCTTCCCTTCCCTTCCCTTTCCCTATGCTCTTCTGTGGTCCTTTTGTTTAGATTTCAAGATCACCATTTCCCCAAACTTCAGCATTTCAGGACCAGTGTGTCCTTTCCACTAATTGTCCTACTTTGTCATCAGTGTTTGTAGAATGCTCTCCTCCTTCTCTCTATGTTCCATCAACTTTCTTTGGCCCATGTAGGGACACCTTCTTTTAGTTTAGAAAATATTATCTGAAGCTTAAATTCAGCAATTTGAAATTAAATGGATTTTTTTTTAACTAATCTGTTTCAGGGGTGGGAGACAAATAATATGGAGAAGGAATAAGGAGAAAATAAAACAGAATTAAATTCTTCCACATCAGTGCAGTGAAATTTATTTCATGTTCTTTTGCAGGTCTCTTAAATCCAATCCATGCTCATATACGAATGCACACTTAGCTGAAAGGAAGGATGATATGAGTTATAAAATATAAAGTATATGAATTTACCATTACTGCAGAGCTCTAAAAATTCATTAAGATAGAGCTGGCCTTTGTATGCCTGAATGTTCTTTCCTGTGCCTAGATGCTAAACTGCTAGACCCTAAGTATTTGCTTCTTTTACAAAATTGTGATTGGTTTTTCAAAACCAGAGTAGAACATAAGAGATCATTGTTAGGATGTCAAATAACACTTGTAGAAGCATTAAGTTGAAATTCCTTGCAAAAAATTGTCCATGTATATTCATGTCCCCTTTAGTTACGGTTGAAGGCTACTGTGTTTAAGAGAGGACTCCCTTATTATGATGGCTGCTACAGCATATATCAACATAATAAAAGTGTTGTTACCATCAGTTAAATAATAATAAAAACCAAGAGTGAGGTTCTTCATTTTTGTGACCTACAGCTGTTTCATTCTCTCAGCTAAGTAACCCCATGAATTTTGTTAGGTAATAGTTACTTGAGAGCAAAGCAAGCAGAATCTCGCTCTTTAAAGATCTGTGGAAGTGCAACTTGGGCTTTTGCCAATAATTCTTAATTGAAAGGAAGATTGAGACAAAATTATAGTGTTTTGTATGCCAATGACTGCTTGCAGCTTGTTAATCCATTTTTTTTTTAAATCTCAATGAAGCATTCCTGCATAAATAAAACATACTATTATAAGATAAATGGTGCACAAGATGTATTTTATGTAACTAAATAAGGCATAACAAATTGGTCTGGATTGTTGGCCATATATAGCTTTGCTATACAAAGTACTAGAGGAAAAAAGCAATGTATCTGAGGTAAAGCAGGCTAAGAGCCTTTCCAGAAACAGCATGAAGAGAAAGACTGAGATTGCAGATAAAACAGAAAAATTTATCTGCATAGCCAGTGATCCTGAATATTCTTATATAAAATTTCTTGCTTTTAGGAGAAAAGTGGAAGAAATTATATTGATATTAGGTTAAATGTCATTCATCTGTTTGGAAGAGTTTCTCTTGAACAAGCAGAATTATCTTTATGATAGCATTAAGAACCCTATCAAGAGAAAACCCCGTGACATTATATTACTTCCTGAGGACAAGGAATGTCAGATCCATTTGATCTTGATGGAACAGAGTTGTTTCTTGAGAATCTAATTGTAGCCACTGAAGAAGTTCCCACCTCACACAAATCCCGTTCATGTGCTGAGGTGTGTTTTCAGATAGTATGAGCACTTTTGGTCAAGGTCAGAAGGGCAGTTCACAGTGATTTGAGCAAACTCATCTGATTCTAAATGAAGTGACATAGAATTATTTTGTAATGCACTGACACCACTTAGCAGTGAGGTTTTGGAAAACAGCTATGAGCAGTAGCTTCTTAAATTGCTGCAATTGCTTCAAAGATGATGCTCTATACAGTTTTAAATCATCCCTTTTGGCATGATTTTAACTGGGTCATTTCAAGAAGTTTCTCCTGTCCTTTCCCACCCACCTCGTTTAGCCTAAAGGGTATTCTGTGAGCTAATGTTTGTAAGAAGCAATATTCAGGAAGCTGGCTATATATCATATAGCCAGCAATAACCTGGCACTTACCTACCATATTTGTACTAAAATGTGACTGTAACCATGACAATGAAGAGGGGCTTCCTAATATCAATTTACTGGTTAATTTAATCAAAGTTAATTTAAACTCTTCATAACTTTTACTGTTTCTACCTACAGTAAGGAGATAACCGTGGAGGCCTTTGTAAAGTTTAAGTCTTGGCATATGGCAAACATAAATTATACAGTTACACATTTCAGGATTAGCAAAACTGAAATTACTGCACAATACTGCACATTCAATCCATTCTCATGATTTATGTCAGTGTATAAACAAAGAAACTTCCATCTATCAAAAGTCTCACAGAATCACAGAATGGTTAAGGTTGGAAGGGACTTAGAGATCATCTGATCCAACTTCTGTGCTCGAACAGCAACACCTAAAGCACGTGGCACAGGGTCGCATGCAGGCAGGTTGGAAGATCTCCAGAGGAGGAGACTCCGGCCAGCCTCTTCCAGGGCTCTCTCACCCTCACAATAAAGAAGGTCTTCCTTCTGTGTTTCACTTTGTACCCATTACTCCTTGTCCTGTCACTGGCCACCACCGAGAAGAGTTTGACCCCATCCTCTTTACAATCTTCCCTCAGGTGTTTATACATCTAGATCATATCTCCTCTCAATCTTCACCAGGCAAAGAGGCCCAGCTTGCTTAGTCTTTCCTCATAAGACAGATGCTCCAGTTCCTTAATCATCTTCATTGTTCTACACTGAATCCATTCTAGAAGCTCCATATCCCTCTTATACTGGAGAGCCAAGAACTGCACCCAATACTGCAGGTGCAGCCTCCCCAGAGCTGAGTAGAGGGGCAGGATCCCCTCCCTTGACCTGCTGGCAAAACTCCTGGTGCAGGCCAGGATCCCACTGGCCTTCTTGGCAAGCAGGGCACACTACTGCCTCGTGGTTAACTTGTAAACCAGGACTCCCAAATCTCTCTCCACGGAGCTACTTTCCAGCAGGTCAGCTCCTAATCTGTACTGGTGTCTGAGGTGTCTGAGGTGTCTGTCTGGTGTCACAGAATCACAAAATGGTTAAGGTTGGAAGGGACTGCTAGAGATCACCTAGTCCAATCTGTCGTGCTCCAGCAGGGACACGTAGAACATGTGACACAGGATCACATCCAGGCGAGTTGTGAAGACCTCCAGAAGAGACTCCACAGCCTCCCTGGGCAGCCTGTTCCAGGGCTCTGTCACCCTCACAGTAAAGAAATTCTTCCTCATATGGAGATGGAACTGCCTGTGTTTCAACTGCCCTCTGTCCTATCACCGGCCACCACTGAGAAGAGTCTAGCTTCACCAGGTGCAGGACCCTGCACTTGTCCCTGTTGAACCTCACGAGGTTCCTCTCTGCCCAACTCTCCAAACTGTCCAAGTCCCTCTGAATGGCAGCACAGTCCTCTGGAGCATCACCTGTTCCACCCAGTTTTTATCGTCTACAAACATGCTCAAGGTGCTCTGTCCCCTCATCCAAGTCATTGATGAACAAGTTGAACAGCCCTGGGTCCAGCACTGACCCCTGGGCAACACCACTGGCCACAGGCCGCCAACTGTGCTTAGCCTAATTTATCACCATCCTCTGAGCTCTGCTATACAGTCAGTTCTCAATCCACTTCACTGTCCACTCAGCTAACGCACACTTCCTGAGCTTCCTTGTGAGGATGTTATGGGAGAAGGTGTTGAAAATCAAGGTAGACAACATCCATAGTTCTCCCATTGTCCATCCATCCATTCATCCCATTATAGAAGACTGTCATCAGGTTCATCAAACATTGGTGAATCCATGCTGACTGCTCGTGATCACCTTCTTTTCCTTCACATGCCTAGAAATGCTCTCTAGCTGCTCCATCACCTTTCCAGGGACAGAGGTGAGGCTGACCGGTCTGTAGTTTCACGACTCCTCTCTCTTGCCATTTTTGAAGACTGGAGTGACATTGGCTTTGTTACAGTCTTTTGGCACCTCCTCTGCTCTTCATGACCTCTTGAAGATGATGGAGAGTAGCTGAGCAATAACCCCTGCTAGTTCCCTCAGCACTCTTGGGTGCCTCCCATCCAGGCCCATAGATTTATGGGTGTCCAGTTTTCCTAAATAATCCCTAGCCCAATCCTGCTCGACCAGCAGAAGGTTTTCTCTCTCCTGGTTCTCTCTCTTATATCTGGGCTCTGTAGTTTATGGGAACTAAACTTAGTAGTAAAGACAGAAACAAAGAAGGCATTTAGTAACTCTGCCTTCTCTGTAACCCCCTTCACCAAGGCACCCTCTCCATTTAGCAGCGTACCAACATTTTTGCTAGTCTTCCTCTTGCTGCTCATGTATTTGTAGAAGCCCTTCTGATTGTCCCTGACATCTCTTTCTAACTCTAATTCCAAACGAGCTTTGGCCTTCCTCATTGCATCCATGCATTGTCTAACACTGTTCCTATATTGTTTCCATGTGGTCTGGCCCTTTTTCCACATTACCTATGCTCTCTTTTTCTGATTACATTTACCTAAGAGTTCCTTGACCATCCATGAAGGTTTCCCGCCCCCCTTGCTCGACTTCCAGGGTTGCAATCCTGCTTGTTGAACAGCTTCCTCTACACAGGATCATGAATTTCAATACCTCATGGTCACTGCAGCCAAGACTGCACCCAACCCTCACATTTCCCTCTAAAACATCTCTCTTTGTTAGTATCAGGTCTAGCAGTGCCCCTCCCTTTGTTGGCTCATCAACCACCTGCATCAAGAAATTATCTGCAATGTTCTGCAAGAACCTCCTGGACTGCTTGTTTCTAGCCGTGTGGTTATGCCAGTAGACATCAGGGTGGACATCAGACATCTCATTTGCTTGTCAAACATAAATAGTAAATGAAAACAAGTACCATCTTGGCAACAAAAATAACTGAAGATAACTTTATGGGAGCACAGATTGAAGAGGTTAGACCAGAGACTTTTAGATTGAAATGTTTTCATTTTGTTTTGAAACTTCATTTTCAATAATTCTTAACATTTTTTTAAATCATACCTATGAGAAGTCTAGAAAAAAAACAGGATTTGGCAGATGTTGAAGAAAATATGTAGGGCTGAGACAGATGGAAAATTTATCTTTAAGTATGTGCAATAGATTTTGTTTTTAATGATCTTTGTAATGAGGTGCTTCCATGATCCTCAAGAGTGCTGGGAATTAGTCAGCTTACACTGAGTTTTGCAGTTGATTTGTGTCCTAATTGCTGCTAATAAATTAATGCATAGTATAGGATAAAGGAATTACTCAGTTATGTTATTCAATAACTTTCACACACTGAAGAATCTTGCTGGATATTGGGTTTCTGAGGCCAATGTATTCTACCATATAAATCCTGTTTGATTGTCTTCAAATATATAGATGTTGGAGAACCACTTAAGATGTGTATATACAGTGTAGAATAATGGCTTAATAGAGAACATAGAATATCTCATAGAGACTTGTATTTATTAATGACAGAGGAATATGTTTTTTATCTGAAAGTTCAGGAGTAGCTTCTTGTACAGTAAAGCTTAGATATTGCATAGTGTATGACTTATTTTTTCCATAAGGAAATGTGCGTTCAAGTCTGGTAAGCGGTTTTAAGCAGCTCTATTTTTTTGTCAAAGGTTTTTTGGGCTCCAAACATGTAGATCTTTCAACTGCTGGAATTGCATTTTAGTTCTAAGTGTTTCAGAACCTGAAAGATAGAACCAAGAAACCATTCACCTGAATCATTCATGGATTCAGTATTCATGTCTGAAACTAGAATTTAAAAATAGCATTTCATAACAGTAATTCCAACAAAAGAGGGAATAGTGTTTTCTAATTAGCACGAATCATAAAAGACTTCATGAAAGGTCTATCAAGGACTTTGTTAACTGAAGCGAGTGATCTACTTCATTGATCAGTAATAACATTAGCAGAATTATCTTGCATTTTTCTGAGATGGCTGTAAATTTGAGAGAATAACATTGCTATGTTGTCTAAAATGGCACAGGGAATTTCAAAGAAAAGCTAAATAGAATTCATTGTTTTCTTTTTCTATTCAGTCCTATAAATTCTGAGTCCATTTCTTCATATTTGCAGTCATGATATAACTCAAGATTAATATGAAAATCTATTTTGATAATTTTAGAGTTAAAAGTTTTAAAGAATTTTAAAAAGAGAGTTTAAGGAGTTTAAAAAAGAGAAAGTTTAAGGAGTTTTAAAAACAGAGTTTAGAATTTTAAAATGTAGTTTTAAAGTAATTCCATGAACAAATAGCATGACTTCTTGCTTTTATCCTCATCTAAACTTTTCACCAAGATCCCATACAAGTATATTGCAAGATACGTAAATGTTAGATAGCATTCTGATAGTTATTTAGCTAATATATTAGCGGAATTATTCAACTCAAGAGAATTCATAACTTAGCAAGATTTTTGATAATAAGTATCAATATCTATGAGGTATTTTGATTCTGTAGTTATATTTTCTTCAAAAATAATGCAAGAGGAAGACAGAATTCTGCTTATTGGATGCTGAAGTGACAGTAAATTATATTTTGCAGTCACATTGACTTAAGGGGTAAGATAAAGTTCTTCCTGAACAAAACCAATCAGAAGCAGCTATTAGCATTTACAAACAATTTCTTAATGGTTCTCTTGGTTGTGTATTAACAGTCATATGTGATTATAAACTACTTACTGAATTACCGCTTGCATGGTTTTGCTAGCCCCCTGGCATTTAGGAAACTATTAGCTTAATTCTTGACATATAAGCAGTGATTAGGAGCTGAGAGTGCCAGATACCTTCACTTCTTAACAGTATTTGTATGCAGTTATATACTGAACAGGAAGATGGTAGGTATGTATTTTATGGCAATTTCTGCTGCAGTTTGCATAAAGCAACTAAAGATGTACTGATACTGACAGCACCTAGAGTTGGTGAAGTGTAAATAGCTATATCTTGATCTAAATATGCACTATGTTACATTGGCATCCATTGGAGTTTCTTTGCTTCTGAAAGAACTTCTATATTACCTATGATCATTTTTTTTTTCTTCTCTTCAAGAAAACTTCAGGCACAATGAATTTTTTCTTTTTTTATACTGTTAAAGATGCATCTTTCCCCTCCATCTTCCCGTCCAAATGTATATTACAAATGTACTGGTATTTGAAGTCATTTAAACTTTAGTATTAGGTAATACAAACTTAGTAGAAACCTATCTTCTTCTATTAATCCTTTAAAAATTTTGAATGATAAATAACTTCCTGCAAACTTACGTGCTGAGAATCCCCCTTTTGTCATGAAGGTATGATTTTTTAATAATCCTCAACAGAGATACCTTTCTAAAACTAAATTAAATTGTGACAAATGCCTACTTCATTATCATCTCTTAATGGTAACAATTAACCTTTGGAAAACCTTCTGTTAACATAAAACAGTTATCTCACAATTTTAGTTGAATCTGTTAATTCCCACTGCCCACTACAAATTTTCGTTCACATTGAGATTTTACAACATAACCTATTCCAAGACAGTTAATCAATTCTACTGTTTAATATGAAGTTGAAATATAACCCAAAGGAATCTTTTCCATTTATCCTACCAACTTTTTGCACTTTCATTTCATACCTACTTTGTATATCAGTTTGTAATTGTTCCTTATCTTTTGGGATGCTTTTTGTTTCTTTGGTCTTTGTTCGTATTGCTCAGTTATCATAGCTCTGGGACATATGACAAATTAAGTTAACTTGTAACTAAACAGAGAAATAACAATGAAACACACCTTATCAGCAAAGGACTTCAAGAAAAGGAATTTCTTTGTGGATTGCACATAAAAGAGAAAATATGTCAAGGCGAGGCAGATTCCAAAGGTACCAAGGAGCTGTTCATTCAGTGCAAAAGGGAGAAGTGAAAACGTGATTGTCAGTGACTGTTATGTTGGGGAGGTCTGATGGGAGAGCATCCCAGCATAGCTATATGTCTGGAAAATTGCACTTCTCTTGGTCAGGAAGGAATTCTGCAGTGCTGAAATCTCTGTTTGGAGAACTGCGGTCTGTCTATGAGTCTTAAGACAAAATTTCTAAGGTCCACATACAAGTGCCTCAGCTGATCCTACAAAGTCTGAGGTATACATTTCTGCTGCTCTGTAATGTAATAGGGCAGAAGGTATAAATTATGTTTCCTGCAGTCTGTGGTATTCCTGGCTTTAAAAGCACAGCATGCTACTTAGAAGACTTGACTTCTGATAATAGTACTTTCACTTTATCCTGGATAATACACATCTTGCAGTTATTTTCTTATGATTACACCTCTTTTATATATATATACACCATGAAAACAGTCTGCCATAAGGATAGTTATCTTGAAGTGTTTCTTGAGTCAATAAAAGATCTTTTGCTACTACTGGTCAAAGATTGCATGTATGAACTGTATTGGAAACTCTCATTTTAGTAACACAGTAATAAACACAGTATCTTCCTCTCAAGGGAAAGAGAAAGTAGAGATGTATTTTTACTTCTGTGCTTTTTTTCCTTTTTTCTTTTTTTATGTCATTGTAGTGGAAGAGCATATGGGAATGTAATGTTTTGATAATATTTGTTTAGAAAAGTTTTGCAAGGTCAGGTTATACATTTATATATGAGAAATACAGTTCTTGTAATAGCCATCAGCTAATTTTAATGATAGCAATTTATACCTTTTACTAGAAAAGCATGAGACCACAGAAGAAAGCATACACTCAGCCTGATCCTGGTTTAGGCACACATGTGCCTGAAGATTTCATGTACTGAGGATTTCATGTGAAGCTGAGGGAATCATATGCTGGGGAGCAGTGAAAGCCAGGCTGCTTCATGAGGGAGGACACGCTCAGAGCCAAGTGACCTCTGTGCAGGCTGAGCCTCAGCAATGGGGTACAACCACACAGATTTGAGCCAGGTGTGCTAACAAGGTTCATCAACAGCACCAGGCGGGCTGAGAGGGTGAACCAGGGCTGAAAGGATCTAAAGGTCCAGCCAGGAGCCAAAAGAGATGGGAGTGGAGACAGGGCTGGAGGCCAGGCTGAAAGCCAGGCTGAAAGCCTGGATCCAAGCTCTTTCTGGGAGGTAGAGCAGGGGTCAGGACTGGAGTCTGGTTTCACTACAGTGTCACTGTGGTAGGGACTGACAGTGCTGGGATAGGCTGAAACAGGATTTTGGGCTAGTGAGGTCCATCACTGTCCTCAAAGCTTTGAGGTTAGATTTCTTCATTTTGGAGACTAGAGGGCTTAGAAGGCATGCAATTGTGTCTTTCAGCCACCTGAGGGGTGTTATAGAAAAGATGATAGTAGACTTCTCAGTGGCAGGTGTTGAGAGGAAAGGAGGTGATAGTCACCAGCTACCCAGTAAAAATTCTTATTGGAGGAATTTGTTGGTGGAATTTTCCTGAGGGAGGTCAAATGCAGGAGCAGATGCTCAAGGAGTTTATTGAATCTCCATCCTTAAAGTATTGAAGTTTTAAGTGGATGAAACTCTGAGCAGCTTGACACAAATTTGAAGTTAAACCTGCTTTGATCATGAGGTAAGACTGGGTGGTCTTCAGAGGCCATTTCACCCTAAATTAACTATGATTCAAAACACACATGCACATACACATATAAAAACTTCTATCTTAAAAATCTGGGTATGTGGTTAGGTTTCTTGGTATCTAAGTGAGTGAGGGTATATAAATTGCTGTGTTCTTTCTTTCAAAACTTAAGAGAAGATGAGAAAAAAAATTTAAAAGGACTCACTTGTCCTGAGGGGAAGCAAACACATGCTTGCAACCACAATTATAAGCTGAGGAAAACTGTTTCCTACTATTTCAACTCTTCAGTGATCAGCACACTTCGGTGTAGCAAATATGAACATAGAAATTGCTTCACGTTTCAGGTTTAACTCATTTTTCACTGATGAGACTCAGCTATCATTTTCAGTACTGCTACTGTATATCTTTCCAAATCCCTTAGATGAAAAACTCGGAGAAAATAATCCTGCTCGGTATGGCTCATTGCCACCCCATTGTTATCCCTAGGATTAATAGCGTTTGTGATAACTGCAATAAATTGGACCATTTCATGTTACCATGGCAGCCAAACTGAAAATAGTAATTTTTCTTCCCTAGGTTGTCCACAAATACTGTTCCAGGTGGAAGATATAAACGAATGCTTTTTTATCGCTTTGCCATGTCTTATAATGAAATAACATTTCCTAAATCTAGCATTCTCTGTGATTCATTCCTGTGATGTGGGAAATTCTTGTTTAACAGGAAACCTAACTCCTATTTGAGCATATCAGTGATTAATTTAATGTAATGTTTTTGTCTGAATTATTATGAATTTTAGAGAATTCTTAAGTATAACAACGGGCAATTATAAAGCAAACTTTTTTCTTCTTATACTATTTATTTATTTATTTATTAAGAATTGAGATGCTGATGTACTTCACTAGTTGCAAACCCATATAGTGTCAATCCTTCCTTTCTGGATAGACAATGTATTAATGCTATATTTTCATGAGGATATGTTAATGTAAGGATAAGTAATTTCACAAAGGAGGAAGATATTAGATGCCTTTTTGATAAATTCTCCTTGTATTCTTCAAGGCATTCTTGCAGTTGTGTTCCTTACATCAGCAAGTCACAGCACTGAAAAGGGTCTCCTGAATTATGTTCAGTTCCCTATCCTGTTGCCACAATTATTACTGGAGTCTCCTAGCTCATACTATAGTATGTTGTAGTATGTAATGATCTTTAAGAACCCAGAAAAAGTATAATCTCAAATAAAGGCTTTGAACTTGGATATAACTGAGAAGCTAGATAGCTGTGAATTTACTTCAAGAAACATATATTATAAATATTTTTATGTGATAAAGAAATAACATTAACTCCAGTAGCAGGGAGGTAATACTCTAATGTGCATGTGTGGACATGAAGGGGTGAATCCAGTAGTTTATTTGCAGTTCTTTTGTTTAATGTGCAAGCAGTGTGTTTGATGGCAGAACTGTGGCAATAGATACATTATACTGATACCACGCTTAATCATAAATAAAATGGAAATTTCAGAAATTTTCATGTTTGCGAATGTTCCAAATAATTTATTCCATTAAGGTTATAAACTCAGTCCCTAAAAACCTATTCTCTGTTAGAAAGGGGTTATAAACTCAGTCCCTAAAAACCTATTCTCTGTTAGAAGGGTTTGATGCTTTTGAAACACTTAGCACTAGTAAAACAAACAGAAGGTCTGTAAAAGCTGAAAGTTTCTTGCACTTTTGAAGGTCTCTTCAAAATCAGGCCGTTTATAGGATGCATATAAGCGTTAGATGAATCTTCTTAATTACTATGTAGAGTTTGAAGCAGTAGCTTTTGAAATGAATCTTCCAGTCTTCGACACCTAATGCGCTTTGGTTAACATCTCAAGGTATGTGAGGTATATTTCTTTCAGATAAAACCAAACCAATAGATCTGCTTCTGAAGTGCATCTAACACACACCAAGAACTAACATATAGGAAAAGGAACCAAACAAGGTAGTGGTCCCCACCACCACCTTGATGGGCTCTTGGATCATAAAGGACTTCTGTAATGTAAATGTATCTCTTGTGCCATATAAGGAGTCAGGTAGGATCTCCACTTTGTTGCCTTCTGCTTGTCTTTAAGCTCCTTACTGGCTTCCACACAACTGAAGGATCACTTTGGGTTCCTCAGGGAATACAATATTATTTTTTTTGTGTTATTTTGTTGACTCATTTCTATTTGACTACTGGCATTCCTTTCCCATACTCTTTTTGGCCTCTGCCTGAAATTGCCTACAATTTCAGTGTAAGAGTTCTCTGGTGCAGATGACAGGACTACACCATTTCTATTGATGGCTTGTCATGAGGGCATCAGGGCACAGTCCCACTTTGAAGAGAACAGAATTCATTGTTTTTTAGGTGATATTTACTATACTGCAAGAGGTGCAACATAAAATTGTGCACCACTGTCCAACACTGTTTACATTTTGATCCAAGATCTTAATCCACTCACTTGGCCTGAATGTGGGTGCTGGCCTGAGTGTCTAACTGCCTACAGAATGTGCAAAGTCTGTTGTTTCCAGGTGGCAAGAGCACTGGTCCTTGCTGACCCAGTCCAGAGGGAAAGATTTGCTTGCAGCTGCTTCTTTCTCACTATTCTCTTTCTACCTGTTAGCCTCTTTGGTCCAGCTTCTGTTGGCTATTCACAAAATAGTTGTGTTTGCAAAGTATCTCTGGATTGTTTAGTCCAACCCTAAACTCAAACTAGAGACAACCAGAGCAGGTTGGATGGGGATGTGTCTGGTTGGTTTTTGAATATCTCCAAAAATGGAGGCTGTACATTGTCTCGCACTGTTCCACTGTACGATGATCCTGATAGTGAAAAACTATTTCCTTGTTCTTATTTCTTCTGTTTTCTTATTGCATTTAGTTTTCTATTCTTCTGTTTCTTTCAACGGAATTTCCTGTATTTGATTTTGTACCCATCATCTCTTATCCTTCTGCCACATACCACAGAGAAGAGTTTGCCTCTCTCATCTTTATTTTCTACTGCTAAGGTATTTATATATGTTAACATATGTTATACATGTTTATCCTCTAAGCCAGTTAGAGGATAAAAGATAGTCAAATATCATCTCTGCTTTGTAAATCCATACTAATCACTGTCATACATTCAGAATTGGTTTTCAGGATTATTGTTTCATCACTTTTCCAAGGACCAAGTAAATGATGACTAGCCTGTAGGTCCCTGAATTCTTCTCCCTCATCAGGGACCTCCCCTGATAGCCATGACCTTTCAAAGATGGAGAGCATCCTCACAATGATATCAGCTAGCTCCCTTAGCATTCATGGGTGAATCACATCAAGGCTTATGGACTTGTGTATTTCTGACTTGTTTAAGTGTGCCCTAGACTGATTCTCCTCCACCAAGTCATCCTTTGCCCAGACTTTTCCACTGGTTTCAGAGGCCTGGGATCACTAAAGTCCAGTTCTGCTGTTAAAGACTAAGGTGAAGATGGCACTGAGTACCTCTTTTCTATGTTATTTGCAATTAGGGTGTCTGCTCCATTCCGGAGCATGCCCACATTTTCCCTACTTTTCTTTTTATTGTTTATTTATCTATAGAAGCCTTGTTACTTCTGGCATTCCTTACCAGACTCAACTCCTGATAAGTTTTGATTTTCTTAACCCCCACCTCTCAGCATCTCCTCTTCCTTCATGATATGTCCCTGCTTCCTTCTCTTTTATGCTTATTTTTATGTTTGAGTTTTGACAGGAGCAACTTGTTCATCTCTGTAGGTCTCTTTCAGCCTCTGTATTACGTCCTGCACATGGGGATGGAACATTCTTGAGCTTTTCATGTATCCCACGGGATTCTTCCAAGCAGATCTCCGAGCAGGTCAAAATCTGCTCTCCTGAAGCCTGGGGTTGTGATCTTGCATTTTGTTTAGTTTTCTTCTCTCAGGACCCTGAACTCTACCATATCATGTTTGCTGCAGCAAGGCTGCTCCTGACCTTCACATCACTTCCTTGTTTTCACAATTCTTCCTTGTTTGTAGGTATGAGGCCCAGCAGTGTGTCTCCTCTATACTTTTCAATATACTATATAACTTTTCAGTCACTTGTGCCAGGAAATATTCATCACTGCATTCCAGAAACCTTATGTCCTGTGGTGTTCTCCCTCCAGATATCATGGTGGTTAAAAATGCCTCATCTACTTCCTGACCAGGTGGTCTGCAGCAGTCACCCATTGCAGTGTCAGCCCATGTTGGTTTGCTTGCTAATCCTGATCCTGAAGGTCTCAGCTGGGTCATTACTTATTCTGAAGCAGAAAGAGCTCCATGCTTTTTCACTGCTCTCTCACATAAGTCACGACTCTTCTGCCTTTCCCACCTGCTCTTCTTTCCTAAACAGCCTCTACCCATCCATGGCAGCACTGCTGTTGTGTGCGTTATCTCACCTTACCTCTGTGATCTTGATAAGACTATAGCCCAGCAATTGCACAAGGACCTCTAATCCCCTTGTTTGTTCCACAAAGCACAAAGTCATTTCAAAAAGGCACCTGGTCATATTGATTCCCTAGTTAAGAGCTTCCCGCATAATGTCATCTTTCAGGCATTCCCTTATTTCTGTTCTACTTCAGGCAAGCTTCCTTTATCCCTGTTCTGCTATTTTCAAGGTGTCTTTTGTTCGTATTACCTGGCTTACCAATGCGGTTCACCATTTCCTCCCTTGTTTGTGTGTTGTCATTCCCTCCTGCTACAAAGGTTAAAAGTCATTGCTGTAAAAGCACAAACACAAATGACAAGAGAGGCCTGTGGTGTAACCTATTATCTGTGTTGGTGCTTACATGTCTTGTGGTTCTTCTTTGGACTGGTTATTACCTTGGAGAAAAATAGGAATACAAATCAAATCTCTCTCTCTCTCTGTCTCTCTCTCTCTGTCTCTCTCTCTCTGTCTCTCTCTCTCTGTCTCTCTCTCCTTTTTTTTTTCTTTTTCAGTGTATTTACAAACTTTGCCCTGTCATTTCCCAGATGTTTTTCTACTATTTTTGCTTTTGTTCCTCTCTAGATACAGGAGCGTTTATCTTCATAGATGGCTATTGTTTAAAATGGATACAAATTTACATCTTCAATGTTGCTTAAAATGTTGGTGCAACTATGTAGGAGACAAAGTGTGTTTGAGGAGGGAAAGTGAATAGTAAATACATCTTGTGTTGCTGTGATGAAATCTTCCCACTTATGTGAGTTATGTGGTTCTGGCCTGACCTTTGATGCCTGATGTCCCATGTGTCTTCAGAGTTAAGTGTGCTGAATGTCATCTTAAGCATTTATGTGTTTATCTGTAATAAGATTACTAGCATAAACAATTGTGGCTCTGCAGTTGGCTGACTGTGCTCCTTGATGAACCGCCTTGATGAACTAGTGATCTTCCTCCCACCTCCTGGCTTGTCTTTCAGCACTACTCCAATCATAAGCAGAGCAGGCGGTGGTGTAAGGAGATTCTCATGTTTGTATGTGGTAGATATATCTACCTCATCGTAAGTGCTTTATTATTTTGTTGCTGCTGCTCAGGATGTCTAGCTTTGTTTCAAAAATAGAAATTAAAATTAAAAAAAGATTTAAAAAAATCTTAAAAACTGACTGACTGAAAAAGGACACTTTCACCCCTCATGTGAAAAAAGAAATATACTCTTCTTGACAGAACTTTGGTCTTGAGCTCAACATTGTTTTCCTCTAACTATCGTTATCAGTATTTTTGTTTTCTGCGTGCTTATCCCCACTCTTTTTTAAATGTTTCTCCTTTATGTATTTGAAAGGAAACATCAGGAAATATGAATTTTAAGACCCTCTAGGAAAATTTTTAACATCAAGAATCCTGCCCTTCCAAGGCTCAGCTCAAAATTTCCATTTGCCCTATCTGAGCTGCTGTTTTCTAATACAGCTGTATGTTTTTCCTGGATTGCCTGGAAGACACTGGCTAAATGTATGTTCTGCTGTCTTCTGTGCTGCAGATTCACTTTCCTGCTTGCCTCAGTGTTAGTTTTTTTGTTGTTGTTGTTTTTTGTTTTTCTCCCCTCTTCCCTCTCCAAGCAAGGGCTACCGTTGTTAGGAAAGAAAGAAGACTGTGAGATTTTCACTGTGGAGTCTTTTAAATGTCTTAATAGGTTTGGTGATACCTTTGATTTATATTGAAACAATGTCTCTGTGGTGGGTTTGAATTGCAAATATTGCCTGGAAACTGTTGCTAAGAACAACTTGCTTTTTGCTGAATGATTGTGATCTGGGCATCCATCAGTGTGAAGCTGAAAATCAACATCCTTCTTGTGGAGGAAGGTAACAGGATTCCAGTCGGCAGTTCAGTATGGACCTGGGTGAAGAAAAACTTATATCTATGGAACAGACTCAGGAATGCATGTGTGAAGATAACTTCAAAGCTGGTTGTTGCCAGAAATAAAACTTCATCCTAAAACCATCTAGGTTCCTCATTTGTTTCTCCAATAGGTTGAAATTTTCATGTTATGACTGAGGCCCAGCACCACTTGCCATCTCAAATTCTGTTTTCTTCTTTTCTCTTTTGGGCTCCTCTGACTGTTTACAGCTTTTGCTGCTCGCATTTTTAAAGAAACCTTCCCTACTAACCACTCTTGAAGATAAGCTCAGATTTCTTTTGCTTTTCAAATAGAGCATCTTTATAGTTGGACAGGAAAGGGACAGGCACAGGTGTCTGAGGATTCCTGAATAAAAGGCAGATTTTAAAACAACGTATTATGCATAAATCACTACCATGTTTTAACAATGTAGAAGAATAATAAGATCACTTGGAATAAAAGCATAATATATCTGCAGCTGATTCTTCTAGCTAGTGAGAGGAAGATGGTGAGTACAGGATCGTTTGTCAAAAGGCCAGGTCTGGAAAAAAAGAATTAATTTTGCTGCAAAAGTCACATGAATGGTCCACAGATCCAAGTGGGCAAGTTAGAGATGATTTGCTGCAGAGGGCCAGCTTTAAGGAGTATCTGGGGTGGCTGCCATGACAATAGGAGATACAGGAACTTTCTCACCTGGAGTCTTTGTTACACAGAAACTGAATCTAATTAACATTTCTTTTGCAGTGTCTGCCAGTGTCACCTCTGCTTGCTCCTGGCTCCCTGTTCAATCTGAAAAATGCTAGAGATGGGGAGATGGGCAACAGCCTTGAATGCCCTCAAGGAGAAAAAGTTGTTTGGGGGTAGAGAACTCACACACACAAATCCTTGAACTCCCAAGTAGTGTTTTACAAACACTGCTTCTCCTCCTTTACTGTTCTAGCTCCACAGTGGTATAGCAAGACTGAGGTTGGGGTAATCCACATAGAAGCATAAAGATTCTGAGATGTTTTTCTTAATAATAGCAAAGTTCAAATTATATAATGTGATGTACCCCTCAAAGCAAAAATATGATTCCATAATATATTATCCTTTCATCAGTGCCCTTTTTTTTTTCCCCCACTTGGGATGTTGGAACCATTTAAATAGGATTTGTGCGATTAAAGGTTTCTGTTTCTGTCTCCCTTCTTTCTCTCCAAAACCAATCATTCTTACAATGCCACTGATTTTATATAGGACAATACACTCAAGGAGAGATTTTTCACTGGCTTAGTGTTCCATGAGGCCCTTGAGTGACAGGAGACAAAGATTTGTTTGCAAATAAAAGAGAGAGTTTTGTTTTGTTTTCTGTTTAGTTCTTTTTAGTTATGTTTTGTTTACTAACTAATTTCAGTGGTCCAACTTGTTCCTTCTTCTAGTCATTTTTTTTCTAAGGACTCTTATTTTATTGTCTGTATGCATCTAGGCACTTAAGGATCTGTTTAGAAATGGCCTGTAAAGCTTTTGATATAGCTCAGCCTCTCTGATTCCTACATTATTTCCTACAAGCAGTAAAAAAAAAAAAAAAAAAAAAAAAAAAAAAAAAAAAAAAAAAAAAAAAAAAAAAAAAAAAAAAAAAAAAAAAAAAAAAAAAAAAAAAAAAAAAAAAAAAAAAAAGCTTGTTCAGCTAGCATCTATCTGAATAAATGTATGCAGCCTGTGTAGAATAATGGAGTGAAAATTCTAGCACAAGAAGGAAATACTTAAAGCATAGATTCATTTTTAAGAAGCTGAAAAAAAAAACAGCCACAAGACAGCCTGCAGCTTTTCCCGGCAAAACTAGCAAAGCTAGAGCTACAAATGCAATCCTTGTATACACAGGTGAGCATAGAAGCTTCTCCTGTGTGATCTTTTGAAATAGATTACACTTTCTTAATCTTTTAGGAATGCAAAACAGTATTAGTCGGTCTGTCCTTCTGCTCACCATTCCTGACCTTCTCATGTGAGTCCCTGGACACATGTCATTTCTTTAGTATGGTGCAGCTTGCTGCAGTCTGGTAGCTTGCAATCCTTTTTCTTTCCTGTCTTTCTGGAACATCTATGGTGATACACTGAATTGTCAAGGGGAAAAAACTCTTCAGTACAGAACATCTAGTCTTCTGCTTATAGGCAGATTTCATGGAGGTGCAAGGGCAGTGCCTCAAATCTACAGCAATAAAAGGCTTGGGAAAATGTCATGCCTGTCATGGCTAGTTATCTGGGAGTACAAGACATGGCACTTTTTTTTTTCTTTCTTTTTTTTTTCTTTAAATGAGAAGACCAAAAACTTCTTAGCCACAATAGTAGCAGCCCCAGGATCTGCACAGAAACTAAGCCTAGTATTCTGAAACACTGCATAAATATTCTCTTCCTCGCTGTACCTCTTCCTGCCCCCACCGTACAATATGTTGTGCTTGACACTTACTAGGGATAAGATACTCAGCAAAGTCTCACACTTCTCTGTTCACACTATATAAATCCTGAGAAATGTTCTTTAAAATATTCTTATTAAAATAGTCTTTAAATGTAGAGAAGTAGGCAACATAGCCAATTTAGCAACTTCACAGAATCCCAGAATGGTTAAGATTGGAAGGGCCCTCTAACATTCATCTAGTCTAACCCCCCTGTTCCAACAGGGACACCTGCAGCACGTGGCACAGGGTAAAAAGCCAGGCAGGTTGGGAAGATATCCAAAGAAGGAGACTCCACAGCCTCTCTGGGCAGCCCCTTCCAAGGCGCTCTCACCCTCACAATAAAGAAGTTCTTCCTCACATGCAGATGGAACTTCCTGTGTTTCAGTTTGTACCCATTAGCCCTTGTCCTGTCACTGGCCACCACCAGGAGTTTGGCCCCATCCTCTTTACAATCTCCCCTCAGGTATTTATACATATAGATCATATCCCCTCTCAATCTTCTCCAGGTAAAGAGGCCCAGCTTGCTTAGTCTTTCCTCATAAGATAGATGCTCCAATCCCTTACTCATCTTCACTGCTCTACACTGAACCCTCTCGAGAAGCTCCACATCCCTCTTGTATGAGGGAGCCCAGAACTGCACCCAATACTCCAGGTGCAGCCTCACCAGAGCTGAGTAGAGGGGCAGGATCCCCTCCCTTAACCTGCTGGAACTCTTCTCCTGATGCAGGTCCATTGGCCTTCTTGGCCACGAGAGCACTGCTGCCTCATGGTTAACTAGGTGTCAACCAGGACTCCCAGGTCCTTCTTTGTGGAGCTGCTCTCTAGCAGGTCAACCCCTAATCTGTACTGGTTCCTGGGGTTATTCCTCACCAGGTGCAGGACCCTGCATTTCTCCCTGTTGAACCTCACGAGGTTCCTCTCTGCCCAACTCTCCAAACTGTCCAGGTCCTTCTGGTTGGCAGCACAGCCCTCTGGAGCATCACCTGTTCCACCCAGTTTTTTATCGTCTACAAACATGCTCAGGGTGCACTCTGCCCTCTCATCCAAGTCACTGATGAATAAGTTGAACTGCACTGGGTCCAGCACTGACCCCTGGGCATTACCACAATCCAACTAAACTCAGCCCCATTTAATCACCACCCTCTGAGCTCTGCTATCTAACTGGTTCTCAATCCACTTGACTGTCCACTCATCTAACCCACACTTCCTGAGCTTCCCAATGAGGATGTTATGGGAGAAGGTGTTGAAAATCAAGCTAGACAACATCCATGGCTCTCACATCGTCTATCCATCCAGTCATCCCATTGTAGAAGGCTATCATCAGGTTTGTCAAACATGACTTCCCCTTGGTGAATCCATGCTGACTATTCCTGATCACCTTCTTTTCCTTCACATGCCTTAGAGATGATCTGCTCCATCATCTTGCCAGGGACAGAGGTGAGGCTGACCAATCTGAAATTTCCTGGCTCCTCCCTCTTGCCCTTTTTGAAGACAGGAGTGACATTGGCTTTCTTACAGTCTTTTGGCACTTCCGCTGATCAGCATTACCCCTTGACAATGATGGAGAACAGCTGAGCAATAACACCTGCCGGTTCCCTCAGCACTCTTGGGTGTATCCCATCCAGGCCCATAGCTTTATGAGTGTCCAGTTTTTCTAAATAATCCCTAAACCAATACTCTGTTCATTCGTACCAGTTTTAGCAGTGCTCCTCCCCTTGTTGGCTCATCAACTACCTGCATCAAGAAGTTATCTATCTGCACTGTTCTGCAGGAACCTCTTGGACTGTCTGTTTCTGGCTATATGCTTATCCTAGCAGGCATCAGGGTGTTTGAAGTCCCCCATAAGGACCAGGGCTTGTAATCTTGAGGCTTCTTGCAGCTGTCTGTAGAAGGCCTCATCCATTCTCTCTTCCCGGTCAGGAGGCCTGTAGTAAACTCCCACCACAGTGTTGCCCCTGTGGGGCTGCCCTTTAATCCTCACCCACAGGCTCTCGACTTGACCTTTGTTCTTCCCTAGGCAGAGCTCCATACATTCCAGTTGCTCTCTCACATAAAGAGGAACTCCGCCACCTTGCCTTCCTGGCCTGTCCTTCCTAAAAGACCTGAATCCATCCATGGCCACATTCCAGTCAGCAGAGCTGTCCCACCATGTCTCAGTAATTATATCTTAGAAGATTTAAAGAAATTTTAAAAACCTCTGTGTAGAAATAAGAGAAAAATGTCAGACTGATCAATCTACAGGGCTTTATAATCTAGAGTAAAGGGTTAAGAATAATTCCTACTACCTGCGCAGAACAAACATGTTTCCAAGACGTTTAGCTTACTTAGGTAACATTGCTTGCCATGGTGTTTTAAGCAAAAACTGTCCCAGCCAAACCATAAAATAGTTGCTGGTTTCGTGATAGATGCTAGAACAAGCTTAGCATTTAATGACTAATTGGGCTGAGATTTACTTTTGCAGAGATATATCAACTGTAGTGCAAAAGATTCCAAAGCATTTAAGAAACACATTTTCCCATTCAGAAGACATTGCAGTAAATAAGAGGAAGGAAGAAATGTGAGGAGAGAACTGATTTTTTCCACAGTTGCTCAGTGGAAAGATGGATAGACACTGATTGAAGGTGATATTATACCACATAAAGTTAAGGTTCTCTAAGGCAGCTGTAAAAAAAAACACAGTTATAATTTGAATTAAACCCCATGTCAGGGAACATAGATCAGCAAGTCTTAGCAGTAATTTAGCTTTTTTACTTGTTTTAATCTTGAATGATATTATTCTTTTTTAAAATCTCTTTCTCTATAAATGCATATGGCATAACATTAGAGGGCTAAATGAGTTCGTTCACATTGCTAATACAGTGTTTTTCATTTCAGAAATATGCCTATTTAAGATACTGACAGAATAGTAGTATACCACTTATGATTTTGTCATAATGCTGACAATAGAAGTATATTTCAGCAGCAAGCTGGGATTGTTAATTGATTTGACTTGCATTTAATAAACTTACCAATTCTTCATTAAAGAGAAAATCTGAGCAAACAATTTTTGATGCCAGCAGAGTAATTAATTTAGCAGAAATTATTGCTAGCAAGAATAACAATATCTTTTGAGAATTCAAATTGTTAATTGTCAATTGTCAATTTGGGTTGTATCAAAACCATGTATATGGCCATGTATATGGCATGAGAAACCCAAATTTCAAGGGATTCATGAGTGAAGCTTTACCTGTCATTATAAAATAAACTTTTAGTCTGATACTGCCTTTCATTCTCAAATAAATAACCCTCCCCTCAAAAAAAAATGGCTATCAATTTGAGTAAATTTTTTTTTCTGTGGTGAAAAAGTACATTCCTGTGCCTGTCTTCATTTTTCATCTGTTCAGTAACGGCAACAGAGGAAAGAAGAATACTTTAGTACTAGAATCTGTCTGATAGCTTGGTAATCATTTTATAATTCACTTGGGGGGATGTATATTTTTCCTCTTTTTCTTAAACTGATGTGAATATTGAAATAAATGTAGCTCACATAGCTGAATTTGAGCCAAAAATCTGAGCAGATGCCAATTCTGAATTTATAATCAAATATGTAATTCATAATTTTCACCGTTGGTGGTTTGCAGCATAAGTAGAAGGAGTAATCACATCAAAATAGGAATAATCAGAATGTCATGCAACTTGTCAAACAGTCCACATTTAAATCTTGTTTTTCTACTATAAAATAAAATTTGAAAGATTCACAGAAGAAAGCATTTTGAAATGTCTGTATTTCCCTAGTGACTGAATGGAAGTAAAACAAAACATAGCCTAAGAGAAATGGTCTGCATTCTTTTGGTTATGCAGCATTGCTATCTTGGCATGCTGTAATTTTGCGGATCCATGTAAATTAAGAGATGGGGGAGATTTTTCCAACCATTTAATGCAGAAATTCTGCAGCAACTTTGATTTCACAGATCATGCTATAAAATGACACATATTAAGTCAGTTATTAATATATATATATTCACAGGGTGTGAACCTATAGCTAGAGAGGGGCTGTTTTAATTAAAACCATATAAGCCTATTGCTGGATGAGTTGATATGGTCCATTTGCTTATACTGCATATGAGGGCTCCAATGCCTGTAAGTCCAGTAAACTGGGCTTTTCAGACAGACTTCCTCATCCAAATGCAGTAGGATAAAGTCGATTCTCCACCAAAGCCAAACAAAAATACATATCTCTAAGTTTTGTTAAGGTTTGTTGTTCAGGTTTCCCACAAAAGAGAGAATTTGCCAAACATAATTCTTCATCAATAGTAAACTATTGGGCAACTTTTTGCATCATATTATGTTGTGCTTATTACTCACAAGAAGAACCTAACAGTGCTGCATTTCAGAAACAGTGAGTTTCTAGTAATCATTTGAAGTACGGAAAGAAGATCTGAGAGATGTGCAT
The DNA here is from genome assembly GCA_013398315.1 of Nothoprocta pentlandii. Classification (NCBI taxonomy): domain Eukaryota; kingdom Metazoa; phylum Chordata; class Aves; order Tinamiformes; family Tinamidae; genus Nothoprocta; species Nothoprocta pentlandii. The sequence goes on along the minus strand of VZSG01000220.1, from coordinate 752,116 downwards.
TGCCCATAGTTTGCAAACTTAGCAAAAAAAGGGTAGGAATTGCAAAGGATTTAAGTAATTACAAGTAACATGTTAATTCCTTGCGGAGGATTGTAAAAAATTAGTAACTTCCTTCAAATTTACATGAATACTCCCAGCTTTGACTTATCTAAATATGGGAAAAAATTGAAGACAATTTTATCATAAAGGCAGGGCAGGAAGCAGTGTCATAGAATCACCTTGTTGTCAGTGATGTAATCAGCAAAGACTAGAAGCTTTTTGGCTTAAGGGCTATGACTTACAAAGTCCACAGGGATTTGGTGCTGTCACAGTTGTAATTACTAGTCACAAACAGTTCTCAAAAAAAAAAAAAAAAAAAAAAAAACAGTGTATGTCCAACCTTGTTAGAAATATCTTTAGAGAGCTAAGGTGGATTTTTTCCTTTCTGTTGATGACTAGGCTAAGGAAAATACATGCTGCTGTTTCAAGGTAGCAAGCAAAAGGTAGGCAGCCAAGCTGATTCAGTGCAGGTTTTGAGACCACAGCTGGTTAAAAGCAGATAAAGAAAAAATATTTGTATCGACATACTTGGATCCTGAGCATGTAGCACTTGCACACGTCATATAATCAACAAAATACAACCTCAACTTATTTAAACACAAAGAACTTGTTGGAAAAGAGAAACTAGCAGTGTATTTTGAAGGCAATTGGAACAGTATAGATATGTTTACAAAAAGTAACCGTTACAAGGTGAACAAGTTATTTCTGCCCTAAAATCTGAATATCAACAAGCTACATCCTATTATCAAGGCTACATCCTAAGTTTCAACAGAGGATGAAGGTACCTTTTTTAGTACCTTCAGTGCTATCCATAGTGTAAAAATGAGAAGCAGAAGCTTTGACGAGTGCATTTGTGAAAGATAAGTTACTGCATTCTTAGACTAGAAAGAGAACATGGATGGATTGTATCTAGACTGAAGCAGTTTCATTTTTGAAAGGACTATTCAACTGCTTTTTCTTTCCTGTTGCATAGTGTGAAAATAAGACTTGACATTTGAAAGACAGTGCTTTTAATGCAGGAGATGAAACAGTCTTTGACAGAGCATATAGTCATCTTGCAGTATTCAGTGGTGTAGGATAATCTTATTTATATATTTATTTTGGATGGAAACACATATACTCTCTATTGCAGGTAAGTCACTGTTGTAAGACGTGTGCATGAGTAGTATACATGACCGAATTTCATGCCTACCAAAGTTGAAAACTGCTTTTCTCAGAAAGGGACTTCTTCCTAAGATACACATACAATTTTCATCATTTACTGTACTTTAATGCTTTGAATGAAGTGTTCTATATCAGTGCAGGGTACTGAGCCAAATAACTAGTGCAATAAGAATTCAGAAGCTGTAACATATCTTTGCCGTTGTCACAAGATAAAATTGCTGTCTGAAAAAGATTTGAGAAATAAGTCTCTTGAAAGACAGAGTCATATTGAGAAATATGAAAGAAGAAGCAATTAAGCATCTTGCAAAGAATTTGATGCTTCAATGAAGAACTAATCTCTAGAAAGTTTGTTTTGTTAAACTTCATGTACTTCTGAATTCTGAATTATTTTATTTCAGTATAAGTTATGAAATGCAGGCAGAAGAATGCTTTGTTCTCTTCTTGTGTTCAGAATGCTAAGCCATTTTTATTCTGGGGGAAAACACTAATGTGCAAACTTGGATTCATTATATGGGATGAGACTGGACCTTTAAACCAAAACCTAAAATAAATAGTAGTTTTTTTTTTTTCTTTTTCCTTCTTGACCATCAGGGCACACTTATGCATAAGGAAAACCAGCCTTCATCTTGAGGAATTGTATCTCACACCTGGAGTTTGCTGATTCTCTCAGACAGTCAAGGCTCTACCAACAGCTTGTCCTTACCAACCTGGAATGATAGAAACAAATATAAATATAAATATTTAAATAATTCTTATTCAGTTACCTGAAATGTCCATCAGTGTGACGAGAGTTTTAGCAGAGCAATAAGAAAAAAATCCAGGCTTACCCAAAACTACCATCACTCCTCCCTCATGATAATGGTGATAGAAATAATATTAAAAATGTGTGTTCTTTTGCAGAAATGTTACTCTAAAATAGCTACAGAACCATATGGGCTGCTGGAGTCACCAGTTTAATGGGATGCCCTGGAGTAACCTGTTTCCCTGGAAACTGAGTAAAAACTGAGTGAGGAGTGAAGGGCTGGGGTATGTAAATAGGGCTTAATAGCCTTTTGCACAAAAACTCACACAACCAGAGAGGGAAGCAAGCAAGGATAATCTGCGTATGAAGAAAGCAGAGACAGAATAAGTTACATTCCTCCTCCAGAAGTATGTTTTTTTTTCCAAAAAATCTTCAATTCAAAAACTCCAAAATAAAGAAATTATTTGTATTTTTTACTTATTTTTGTTATGCTCCCCACAGAATAATTTTGCAGATAGACACTTGTTGCTGACATTGGTCTTGATTTCAGGTGCAGGTGTTAAATCAGGATTAATTTTGAAAAAGTCTGATTTACTTGTTAAATAATGACAAGTTAGTTTGCAGACTTATTATCTTGCATCAGCTGTTACAGATTTTTCTGCATGTTTATTATTGCTCATAGAGGGCAGCCTACTAGAACATGACTTGAAAACTTAGCAGTTGACATTTCCAGATCTGTGCTTTTTGAAGGCTGCAAGTATGCTGAAAACTTGTGTGTCTTCTAGCTTAATAAGCACATTTTTAACAAGACAAAGGCAGAAATCCAGTCTTTTTTCATTTTGTAAAGATGTTGTATTTTAAAAAATTGTTGAAAAACAAAGAATTGGAATATTTAGCTACCTAACTTGCTTTTTCTACAAAAACTGTTATCATGCATCTCCTCCCCATATACATAAGTTCAATGAGTCTCACTCAAGAGAAAATCATTATAGTATTGAAACTGAATGTTTAAGGAAAATGATTTCTATAAGAATGAAAGGAATAAATGGGGGGCAGGGAAGAGGTTGTTTTGCTCAGCACCACCATCACAACCATGTTCTTAGGTACAGGAAAGAGCATTTCTTTTCTACAAAGTAGAAAATGTTGATAGACTTGTGGACATGTAGAAAGAGAAATTTTCCAAACTGAAGTTAAGAATACAGTGAAGAGAGCCTTGGATTCTGGAGTACTTGGATTCTGTTGAGAGAAGTGTTAGCAGCAGATTCTCCAAAAGCAATGTGGATCCTTTGAGCAAGGAGGTGGCTCACTGTTCAAAAATGGACTGCTGTGTTGAAATGTCATCTCCTTGCCATGTTACCAAGCAGGAATGGCATTGACAGAGTACAGGTTTTTTAAAAAAAAAAAAAAATAAGAAAAAACATTTCTGTTGAATTCAAGTGGTGTGAAATTATGGTGACTTTGGAACATGATGCCTAATGTGGATCGTATTCATCTTCTCCATTCTCTTCTCTTAAGCCTTCTTACTGTAAGGATGAGCAGTGGCCAAGAAAAAGAATGCCATAGCAGCTAGGCTGCTCTGAGCAGTGCTCCTACACTGCTCCTAAGCAGCACTTTAAAGGTCTCTTCTTCCTGTAGGAGCCTTGCTGCTGGGTTTGTAGCTACATCTTCTTCATGTAAACCAAGTGATTCGCAGCATTTTGAAGATCAACTTTATGCTACTTCTGTGGGAACTCTTTTCCCATGACCACAGCAGTTTTTGAAACTACTACTTCAATCTTGCTGATGGTTCTGAGCATGTAGTCTGAAATGCCATGTCTCAAGTATAACTGAAGTACAGAGATCAGCCTCTTTTTTTTTTTTCGGTTTTCTCTTTTTTTTTTGCTGCTTTGTAAGTAACTGAAAAAGATTCTTTTAACAGTCCCAGTATCCCTACCTTTTTCTGGAACAGATTTCAGTTTCAGAGCGTAAAGAACAGATGCTACTGCTGATTTGTGCATTGAATTCTGTGAGTTGAGGATAGAAAGCAGGGTATTTTGGAATTTTCTTAAAATGCTTTCAGATTTCGTTTCATGTAAGGTTTATTTATCTGTATATACTGCTTGCAGGCTTCAGAACCACTGGGGGGTTGTTTGCTCACCAACAATAATTAAATATTAATGATGAAAATAGCCTAGTAAAAGGCAGGTGTCCTATTGGTAATCAATGCACCCATTAAACATTTTTTTTTTGTCTCTGAAAACAATAAGTTTTGCCTTAAAATGGCTCTTGCCTGGGGTCTTAAGTTGTTTAAGTAGTAATGTCCCTTTTATGAGAGGGAAAAACTGAAGGACAGAAAGTTTAACTAACATGGCCAAAATTACTTCCTTGGAGAATACAAGAAGTTCTTAGAGCCATTTTTGCATGTCAATCCATGTGGTCTCACGTTAAAAGTACAAAGTACCTGAATTTTGGGGGGAACGGGAAGGAAAAAGTAAGCATAGGTAGCAAATTTTCTGCCTTTTTTTTTTTTTTTCTCTGTTTTATATGCTCCATCCATGTTCTGGAAGGTTCTCTGACTGCCATTAGCATGGCTTGTGTACTTCCTTTACTCTTCTGGATCTTTGCTGAGATGAACAGTATAAATGCCAGCACTAATTGTGATGAGTTTCTGTTTGAGATATGGAAACCTACCCATTACAAAATGAATTGGAACAACTTGATCTTTTAGGGATTAAGCTGAGGGGAGAAAAACAATCTGTCAGTTTCAATCAGTGCTTAATTCATATTTTGTCCATGTTGCTTTGCACCAGAACTAATTTTCTGAAGCCCAAATTCTGAATTCACTAAGGGTAACATCTGAGGATTCCCATGGGAGTTTTGTATGGGCAAAGACTGTATTTTCATTTATGTCAGACAGTGAAATGTGAGTGCAGCAGTGCAGGGTAATGCAAACTTTAACAAAAGGGGAGTTTTTAGAATATTTTTTGACTGTTCTTCCTGGAAAGAAGACAGGTTTCCACGCACATGCCAGACTTGAAGTCACTGGATCTACGAGATATCATTTTGGGACAATACTGTGTCTCGTACATTTTTAATCTGGAAAGGAGCTAAACTTTTGGAAAAAGAAGTATGTTTTCAAGTTTTCCATATTATCCACTTTCAACTAAGCAAATGTAATGCAGAGGTTTGAATATCCAACTACCCTTATTTGTCCTTAATTTGCATGTTTCCTGGCATCTTCATGTGTATTAATATGTGTCAGTGAAGGGGTTAGTTTAGCAGGCATTTCACAGATCACCTTCTAATGTTTTATAAGCCACCAGCAGTCCACAAAAAACAGATGGAAAAGCACCATTTAATGTACTGTATAGGAACCCTCTACACAGAAGAAACTTGTTTTACCATGCAGAGCAGCAGGTCAGAATTATTGCTTGATACTCAAAATTACAGAGAAAGAGAGATCTAGCTGAACATATCTGCTAATGTGCTATGAGTCCTGGTTTCTTGACTACCAGTAATAGATAACTCATTCCCTGCAGAACTGGAGGATTTGCTGCAGCTGTCAATGTGCCCAGGATAAGACGCCTGCAAGAAGGCATATCTACTGTTTTGTATATTTCTGTGGCCATTTACCTATAATTTAGGCATCTTTTGATCTGTAAGTACTGGACATCATTCTACAACTTATTTTCTAATTGAGATATCTATTTTTCAGTTACAGTTCTCATCCTCTCCCTCCCTCTCTCCTAATGCAGCTGCCTGAAAATTTAATTATTTTTTACTTCATGAGCTAGTTGCTTTAAGTCATTAAGATTTGAAACATATTCCTATAGTTTCAGAGCGGATGTTATTGCTCCTTTATTATACAAGCATATCAAGCAATTAGACTTACTACAGGCTCAAAATGAGTTGCAAAGATTCACTTCTGTTGAAGATCCTTTTTCAGCGTTCAGCAGGGATATGATTTCTTACTTGGGAGTAGGGAAATTGGAAAGAGAGGAGATGAGGTGACACAGCTAATGAAAGCAAAATTCATACAGACAAGGTTTGGGAGATTTCAAGTCTAGGGGAATCCTCATCAGGGAAAACCTAGGAATCAGTATGGCAAAAGTAGGATAGGTGGTAAAAAGTATGATAGGTAGTAAAACTGTGGGAAGCTATGACTAGATTCCCTAGTATCTGTGCTCTCTCGATTACTCTTTTGAGCTAATCAGTGTGCTGTGCTTCCTTGCTCCATAACTGTTATTTTTTTTTGGTTTGTTTTGGTAATTGTTTCCACTAGAAAGGAAACTAACCAGTTTTGCTTGTAAAAAGTGGCAGTCTGTGCTAACCATTTAAAATCATAAAGATATCCAGATGGATGGATGGCTCAAAATGAAGAACGTTAGAAAGTAATGTACTGTACATTCTCATATTGAATCATTTATTCTGGTTATATGGAATACTTGCTGCTGCTTTGATATTCTGGAAGTGAATCAGGATGTTATTAAGTATTATAAATCTATATGTAACTTCCTTTAACTTCATCATCTAGTGACAATACAATTGACTAAAATATAATCAAATTACAGATCCTGGCCTACTGAACCATAGACTGATAAGCAGGTCTTAAAGAGCTGCTTAGAAAATTGTGGTTTTTGTTTTTTGATACCTTTCCAGCTGGACAAATATATGAAACAACTGAGCATAACATAGAGTGTCAGTGCAGGAGGAGATCATACAAGTGCAGATGCAATCATGTATAAGAAAATAATCACAGGATAATGAAGGCTAATTGTAGCATTTAAGATCATTATGATTTTATTGATTTATTTATATTTTTCTTACAGTATGTAAAATCTGGTATCATTTTTGTCTTGTGAGGTATCATATAAAGTTAAGTCATTTCCAAGAGAAGTATATATAATTCAAGCACACTTTAAAAGAGTCCTAGAAATGAATGAAATGAAAAGAACTCTAGAAAAGAGTTCTAGAAATGAATGAAGAGGTCTAGAAATATGACCGACAAATTGAGTTGAGCTAGCATCTTAAAAATAATTTAAATGAAAGAATATGTTTAGGAAATGACAGAAATTAAGTTCTGTATAAATGTATCGATTTATGGAGGAAACTCCTTCACTATTAAGAGTAATTCAGCTAGAAAAGAAATGTCGTATATGAATGTTGCCTACCTCTGCCACTAACTCTGTGGTAGGATGTTAGGATGTACTGTAAATCTGATCCTTTGTTTATTTTTGGCTTTGGAATGATCTACCACCCTCCAACATGCAACAGTATTTATATTTCTGGCTTCAAGTCTGGGCCCCATTCACTTTGAAAATCTCTGGGTCAGGCCCTGAACAGCTTTGCCTGCTTTTGAAAAACTCAGAAATTAAAATCTTCATTATATCAGTATGATTGTGTAACTCATTTTCACTATGACTAGCCTCAACAGTACCTTTAGAGTTCAATTTACTTTTATAAAGAAAAAGAAATTCAGTTACTGCATTCCCTTCTCACAGGCCTCTATTTTGAGAATTCACAGAGAAAGAGGGAAGCAAGTAGTCAGCATCCACAAATTCTACTGCTCCAGGGCTGTGTCACGTGGAGCAGAGGGAAGTTATTTTAACCTTGAGTTTATTGCAAACAGATTTACTGAAGATGACAATACAGTGTAGTCACAGCAAGCCAATCTTACTGCATGTTTGTGATTGCCTTGCTTTGTTTTTTTACCTCTTTCTGGAGTCTGGTTTTCTTACCTCTTCAACAGTTTCTTGTCAGAGGTTTTCTTAACTCCTGGACAGCAACCTTGAGAAATGTCCCATCTCAAGGGCAGGTTTGCAGCCATGCAGCCTTCTGCCATCCAGGATAGCTCTTTGGACTCTAGGCTGCAGTGCTACTTATGGGCATGGAGGTTGACTTGTGGTCATATTTGGTGTGAAAATGTACCTTTTGTGCTCATCTCATGCTTATTTCTGGACTTATCAGTTGCAACCAGTAGTTCCTCCTGGTCAGCACTCAGAATTATCAGTTATTTGTGGTCAGCTAGGCCCAAGATAGGAGGTTGGGGGTAGCTGGGCTCCACCAGGGGTTGATGCCTGCCAAGACATCTCCTTCGGACATTCCTGACTGTGTTGCTAGAAGTCTCTGTTTAATGGTTGTCTCTACTGACCCTTTCTCCTTAGATTTATCTTCTTAATGTCATCCTCATTCTCATTTCCACTTCCAGCTGATTTTCTGTGAATGCAAAGAATATTTACTGAAGATAGATGATCTATCTTCAGTAGATGCAGGATGATCTATACCCCCCCCCGCCATTTCCCATACAGATGAACCCCAAATGTTCTTTTTTTTTTTTTTTTTCCTTTTTTTCTTCTCCAGTCTAGTCATCATCTAGGATCTCCAATGAGAGGATTAAGTTGTTAGTAATGGTCTACTACATTATTTAAAAAAATCTCTCTCTGATTACAGAGAATGCCTCCTGTTCCTTCCAAAACAACAACAACCTTCTCTCCTTACATAATTCATAAAATGGCAACTTTTGTTTTTGCAAAGCATTTGAGATTTTTGAGCTTATAAGAGCTATGATTTTTCTGTTTAAAATTTAATTTTTGATATTATTTTATTAACCCTGAACTCCAGTGAACACCACTAGTTTTAGATTGTCTTTTCCTCAGTAATAAAGAAAGTCTATGAAATTTTACATAAGAGAAATTTGCTTGGAGATAAGTTCTGATGATTAAAAAAGCCACATCAGAAAATAGTCCAGCTCTATCAAGTAATGAATTTTGCGGTATCTGTGAAGTACTATCTCAGAGCATTGCTCTTGCAATGACTTATTATTTGTATTACAGGTGTGCCAAAAGGATGGCAAATTAATTTAGATTTTTATTAGAGCAGGCATTATTTATGAAGGTAGAAAAGTTCCGGCCTTGTAAAGTCTGCAAATCTAATAGATAAGGAAGAAATTATTAACTCCATTCAGTCTGAACTAAAGAAAATCAGAGGAATACCTGCAGGTTGCATAAGAATCTATGAACAGCCTTGTCATCTGACAGGTTAACCCAGGTTTTAGCAGTCCCAGGTACTTTAAAATCCAATGTGTGGATGTAAAAGAATGGGAAAAAAATGTTTTTGATGTGTGGTCAGATAAAGTCTTATTTAAAATGCTTTGAGCGCAAGAAAGAAGGAAGAATTCACAGAATCACAGAATCACAAAATGTTCAAGGTTGGAAGGGACCTCTAGAGATCATCTAGTCCAACCCCCCTGCTCAAGCAGGCA